>OZ012740.1:576653177-577103177 GCA_963859935.3 Lathyrus sativus
CAGGTTTATGTGAACTACAATGATTATATGTAAAGTAACTGTAATTGTTATAAGCAGGTTTATCGGAAAAAAAAAAGTGATTATTTAAAAAAAAATTTATAAACTTGAAGAATAGACAGCGCTTTTAAGTAAAAGCGCTGCTAAAGGGTGGGGGAAGGGGGGAGAAAAGAAAGCGCTTTTTAGAAGCGCTGCTAAAGGGGGTGGAATAGGCAGCGCTTTTCAGAAGCGCTGCTGAAAGGGAGAATGGGGGATTAGGGAGCGCTTTTGAAAAGCGTTGCTAAAGGGGGGAAAATCGCTGCTAAAACTGCTGCTAAAGGGGGCCTATAGCAGCGCTTTATCCATAAAAAAGCGCTGCCTTTACCTTTACAGTATGATTAAAATTTTAAACAACTTAAATTCATGATTCAAAAACACATCACTACCTTAAGGCCTTACTTGTAAACAGGAAGGATCTTGTCAATTAGGGAAAGAAGGGAAAATGACTTTTCAACACCCTTAGCTGGTTTTGACAGCAACAAGTAAGATACTCGCCCCATAAGTACAGGTACGGTATTCACTCCTAGCTTCATAGAACAAGAATACATTGTGTAAACATCATTATGGTATAAATAATTCAAAACAAAAGTCTCTTGTAATAAACATTCTTCCCAGGTTTCAATCTTCTTTAGTATATCATAGGCTCGGTAGTGAAGATTCTTCCAAGACCATAGTATTCACTAATTATTTTTTAAAATAAATTAAATTAAATCAAAGATACTTAGGCTAAAGTAATTTTTAAACTTACAGCTTTGGCCTCCTTGTATTCATCCACCGCTTTGTGTGATGCCACAGTTCTTATACTTCCAACTGCATCATTTGCAACTTGACTAGCTTCCTCGTACATCATTTGCACCAATCCAATTCACATTAATAAAATAAGCTAGTTGCTTATTTTTTTATGTTATGACAGATAATAAGACAAAGTTATATCTAAAATTTTGATAGAAAATTTTGTTAAGGTTTTGCAATTTTACCTTTGCATCGGCACTGAATCCCTTCATGAATTTCATTTGCACATAACCATTGAGTCTAAGCTGAAACTTAACTTTTTCTCCCTGCAAATATAAATTATTTCTATTATGTCATCAACAAACAGGCTATACAATCTAGACAAATACCACTTGCAATGTCAATGTACCTAATGAATTAGCAACAACTAGTCTTCTACCAACAGCAGCGATGAATCGAAATAACACTACGCCAGAAATGAGTTTTAGCAGCACACACAAAGACAACGCTTTTTAAAAAAGCGCTGCTAAAGGGTGAGTAGAAAAAAAGAAAAAAAATTTCCTACCAAAGACAGCGCTTTTAAAAAAGCGCTGCTAAAGGGGGGCCCTAAGAAAGCGCTTTTTAAAAAGCGCTGCTAAAGGGGTACCCTAAGAAAGCGCTTTTAAAAAGCGCTGCTAAAGGGGGACCCTAAGAAAGCGCTTTTAAAAAGCGCTGCTAAAGGGGGCCCCTTTAGCAGCGCTTTTTCTATAAAGCGCTGCTATATGGCATTGCTAAGGCACCCTATGAAAGCGCTTTTAAAAGCGCTGCTAAAGGCCTTTAAAAGCGCTGCTATAGGTATTAGTATTATAATTTTAAAATACCCTCCAGAATTTTAAGAGAAACAGAACAGTCGTACATTTCTTTTCTTCTTTCTTTCTCCTCTGGCGAACGAACTTGCCCTATTCAAACTTTCTGTTGCCGTCATCCGCCGTCGACCGTCGCCCTCTTCCGTTGGATTGTGCCGCCGTCGTTGTTCACCGTCCGTTTTCGAGTCTGCATTGCATTGCATTTCCACCATTGTTACGGTATGTGAAGTTTTACTATGGTTTTCTTGTTTATTTATCTTTTCACCATTGTTGGTATTTGAAGATATAGATGGTTTTTCTGTTCTGATGATATAGATGGTTTTGTTTTATTGAGATATTGAAGGTTTTGTGTTATTGTCTCTTTGTTGTTATTAAGATATTGAAGGTATATGTATATGGCATTGCTGAGTTATAGTGGTTATATGTATTGATCAAATTCTTTAAAGGTTTGCTGAGTTAAGCATTTATGTGTTATTGTCTCTTTGTTGTTATTGAGATATTAAAGGTTTTGTGTTATTGAGATATTGAAGGTTTGATATAGTTGTTGCAATGCGAAAGTTTATTGTTATTGAGGCATTGAAGGTTTAATATTATTGTTGCCGTTGTTTTTTTTATTGAGTTATTGAAGGTTTAGTGAAGATTTTTAGTGTTGTTTTGTATTGAAGGTTTGAGGACATGCAAGTAAATTTGAGTTCAAGTATCATATTTGATATGATGTTAACACTAATGTTGTTGGGTTTGTGTAGATATGTTACGTATACTATTGTTTTTGTTGTTGTTGTTGTTAAAAGCCTAAACTCAAAATGTTTTATGTGTTATTGTTTTTCTATTGTTATTTTGGGATTGAGATTGATGTTGTTTTTATTTTGTTGCTATTTTGAACTTAGATGGATAATTCATCTAGCACCACTCATACAAATGAGTTTTCTTCTCATTTGAATATAACAAAAATATTAGATAATGATGGCTAAAAATATTAATGTAACTTGATAGAGCATATTTTTTAATAGTTTGGAAATTCGTATTTTTTAAGAGAGTAGCTGTTCTGGTCTCGGTCCAGCCCAATACCATGCACGGCCCAATAAGTGAACTGGCCACACCAGGCACGCGCGTCCCACAGGACTGGCAGGGCACGCCCCCAGCCACAGGCGATGCATCCGACGACATCTCGACGTCCTCTCTTATCGGCCGAACAGGACACACCCCGGTGCGTCACCTTTGGTTCCTCCACCTCCTCGCGTTCCCCATCGCGGGGAGAACAACGCCCTCCGGGGAACCTCGCGAGCTCCCCTACGCGAGGAGAACAACGTGCCCGGCGCACGTTCTCTACGTGCCCCCCCTCCGCGGGGACACGTCATCAACCAACTGCCCACCTCCGAAAGAGTAGGTCAAACCAACTTTCCGGAGATCAAGGAGCAGTTGGACTAGGGCGAAGACCACGTCCTGGTCTTCACTACGCCACGTAAGCCCTAATAGTCATTAGGGTTGGGCCTGGTCATCCTGCCCATCTCAAATGACCGTTGGCCCAGCGCTGGGGTCTCTCTATAAATACCCTCTTCCTCAAGAGGGTCAGGTAACACATTCTCTTACCCCTTTTTCTGTACCTCGCCGTCGCTCTGCCCAATTTCTCACTTTGCCATCAGAGTGTTTTGCAGGTACACCCCCCTTTTTTCTTCCTCATCACCGGTGAGCAAGCAGCAGTCCAACAGAGTGTGGCCAGCCTGTGATCCCCTTCTGATCAGGTCAGATCAGTAGCCAACATGAATATGGTTTTATATGATATGGTTTTATATGTTATTATGGTTTTATATGTTGATGGTTTTATATGTTGATATGTTATTATGTTATTATGATGGATTTCTCAATGTTTATATAATATATATGTTATTATGGTTTTATATGTTTAGTTAGGATTTCTCAATGTTTAGTAAGAGTGTCATTTTGGTTTAAGGATTATCTAGTAACTTTAATATGATTTGTTTTGGTGGATTATCTAGTATTTTTAATATGATTTGTCTTGGTTAATTATTAATATGATTTTAATAAAATTTATATTTTGTCTGCTATAGGGGTTACCTGTGAAGAGCAAAGTTGTGATCGTTTCCAAGCATCCTATTGCGTAGCATTCTTAGAAGTTAGTGATTTCCTTACAGGTATTCTCTGTTTTGTTTAACTTTTATAGTTTAGTGTAGATTACTCAATTGGTATGGATAAAAAATTGGATGTCTGGTAATCGATTGTCGAAAGAGTACGAGAATGGGGTATCGAAGTTCGTTAAGTTTGCTGTTGAACACGCCAAAGACCCCAGTAGGATCACATGTCCTTGCTTAGGATGCTGTTATGGGCGTCGAGTTGACGCCGTTCAGTTGGAATCTCATTTAATGAGACATGGAATTGATCGAAGTTACACATGTTGGACATTACATGGTGAGATAAGTAACGAGAATGTTGAACCCCGGAATAATACGACATGTGCTTCAAAGGACAATGGCAGAGATACATATGATTGTGATCGAGTCGAAGAGATTGCAGAAGCACTTGAAGAAGATCTTCAAGATTGTCCCAAGATGTTTGAGAGGTTGGTAAGCGATGCAGAGAAACCGTTGTATAAAGGTTGCACTACTTTCACAAGATTGCCCGCGATATTAAATTTGTACAATTTAAAGGCGGGTAATGGATGGTCGGATAAAAGTTTCACAGAGTTGTTAGCCCTACTTCAAGAGATGCTTCCGGAGGATAATGTTCTTCCCAATCGAACCTATGAAGCTAAAAAAATGTTATGCTCTATTGGCATGAGCTATGATAAGATACATGTTTGTCCAAATGATTGCATTTTGTTTCGAAATGAATATGCATCATTAAACGAGTGTCCTAAATGCGGTGTATCTCGGTATAAGAAAAAATTGTCACTAGTAAAAGTATTATGGTATTTTCCTATAATTCCGAGATTCAGACGCATGTTTCGTAGTGAAACAGATGCAAAACACCTGACTTGGCATGCAGATGATAGAATTGTAGATTGGAAGTATCGACATCCGGCAGATTCACCATAGTGGATGCAAATTGATAATGATTATCCTGATTTTGGAGAAGAAGCTAGAAACCTTCGCTTGGCATTATCGACTGATGGAATGAATCCGCATGGTCTGCAGAGTATCTCACATTCCACCTGGCCTGTAATTATTATGATTTATAACCTACCTCCATGGCTATGTATGAAGCGTAAGTACACGATGTTATCTATGTTAATTTCAGGCCCTAAACAACCAGGGAATGACATAGACGTATACCTGACACCTCTAATCGAAGACTTAAAGAGTTTGTGGGAGAACGGTGTGGAGGTTTATGATGGATATAGGAAAGAAAGTTTCAATTTGAGGGCGATGTTGTTTGGCACAATTAATGATTTCCCAGCATACAAAAATCTATCGGGGTATAGCATTAAAGGTCAATGTGTGTGTCCTATCTGTGAAGAAAACACAGATTGGACGCGGTTGGAATTTGGTCAGAAGAATGTCTTTCTTGGTCATCGTAGATTCTTAAATTCTAGTCATCACTACCGTGGGTGGAGAAAAGCATTCAATGGAGATTCAGAACAACATAAAGCTCCACCTACATTGACCGGCGAACAAATTTTTGAAAAGGTGAAAGATGTGAGTACTAAGTTTGGCAAGCCTTTTTCTCATACGCTTGTCACGCGTGGGTGGAAGAAGAGGTCAATTTTGTTTGAGTTGCCGTATTGGAAGTCGTTGTATGTAAGACATTTTCTTGATGTTATGCATATTGAAAAAAATGTATTTGAAAGTGTTATTGGTACGTTACTCAATATACAAGGAAAGTCTAAGGATGACCTTAAAGTAAGAAAGGACTTGGTAACAATGGAATAAGAAATGAATTAGGACCCTTGAAGAAAGGAAACCGCACATATCTACCACCTGCTGCTTATACTTTATCTAGAAAGGAGAAAAAGATACTGTGTAAGTTTCTGAGTGAAGTTAAAGTTCCAAAAGGATACTCTTCAGATATTAGAAGACTTGTTTCTATGAAAGACCTCAAGTTAAAAAGTTTAAAGACACATAATTGCCATGTTATAATAGAACACTTTCTTTCAATAGGTATACGTTCTATTTTGCCAGAAAAAGTGAGAGGCGCAATAACTAAATTGTGTTTTTTCTTTAGGTCAATCTGTAGCAAGGTGATAGATCCTGTGATCTTACCAATATTGCAAAGAGAAATAGTTATTACTTTGTGCGAGCTTGAAATGTATTTTCCTCCATCATTTTTTGACATAATGGTACGTCTAGTTGTTCATCTTGTGAAAGAGACACAACTGTGTGGACCTGCCTATATGAGATGGATGTACCCTGTTGAACGTTATATGAAAACATTGAAAGGGTATGTGAAAAACCGAAGTCGACCAGAGGGATGTATTGTTGAACGATACATTGTTGAAGAAGCTATTGAGTTTTGTACTGAATATTTGTCCAACGTTCAATCCATTGGCCTCCAAAAATCTCATGTTGTTGAAAAAATAGATGGTAAACAGTTAATTGGAAATAAAGTTGTGACAGTTTCAAGGGATGAACGGGAGCAAGTGCATTTGTATGTTCTGCACAATGACATTGAGGTTGAGCCGTATGTTGAAATGCACAAGGACGTTCTCCGAGGTTTAAATCTGAATAGAAATGAAAATTAGATAGTACGTGAGCACAATCAAAGTTTTATAACATGGTTCAAGGAGCATATTTTTTCAAAGGTTTCTTCTGATCCCGCTTCAATAACAGAAAGGTTGAGATGTTTAGCATATGGTCCAAGTTTGCATGTGTTTTCTTATAGCGCATACGCAATTAATGGATACATATTTTATACCAAGGAACAAGATGATAAAAGTACAATGCAAAATAGTGGTGTCACCGTGCTTGCCGAAGCAATGCACATTTCCTCGCATTATGGGGTTATCGAGCGTATTTGGGTGTTTGATTATGAGAAGTTTCAGATTCCTATCTTTGGATGCAAGTGGGTTGAAAATAATAGTGGCATACAAATGGATGAATCAGGTTTTTTGAAAGTGGATCTTAATAAGGTGGGGTACAAAGATGGGCCTTTTATTCTAGCCACGCAAGCTAAACAAGTGTTCTATGTCACTGATCCGACAAGTACGAAATGGTCTATAGTTCTTTTTTCCAACAAAGTAATCGATGATAACATTGGAGAAAAGGGGGATGTTTATGTTGAGAATGAATCTTATATTATAGATGATCCAGATAAGAATATAAGAGCGGACGAATCATATATTAGAAATGATCATAACGAGGGAATTTGGATCAATCCATCTGTCCGTGTTGTTAAGAGACAAGTAAACCCCGTTACAACGAAAAAAAGAAAGAGATGTTAAAGGTACTTGTAACATGTTTTTCTTATTTACGCATTTCTTATTTATACCATGTTTTTCTTATTTCTTATTTATACCATGTTTTTCTTATTTACACATTTCTTATGTATATATTTGTTATTTACATATTTGCATGTCATTCATTTGATACTTTGGTTTTTCTGAATTACATGTATATATATTATGGCCAGCAACGAGGAAACATCACATGATGGAAAACAAACAACAAAAGACGTGGAAGGCGATATTAAAAGAGGCATAACAATTATGAAAAAAATCATCCGTGCGAGAGATAAAGGAGTAAAGTATGATGTCCATTGGAATGAAAGAGATCAGTTAGTTGAGCCTAACGGTGCGTTGCTAACAAGTTACATCAGAGCACTTGTTTGTTCGCAAGTTCCGATTACTTGCGATAATTGGAGAATTATTTCATTACAACCGACTAAAGATAATATTTGGACCGAGATTCAGGTATAATATTTGATTATTTTTAATTATTATTGACATTTACGTCTTTAAATTAAATATACTAACATGTTATATGTATGTGTGTTTGTTTGCAGAGATCTTTCAATATTGAAGATCGTAGAAGAAAATATTGTATTCAATTGGCCGGAAAACGCTTGAGGGGATTTAGAGCGTTTTTAACAAACAAGTTTCTAAAAGATTCTGAAGGAAACTTTGTTGACTCGGAGCGTCCGATGAAGTACGCGGATTTGATTTCGGAGGAAGAATGGGAGACGTTTGTTGCAAAGCGATGATCAAAAGAATTTGAAGTAAGTACAACTTATCATGAACTATGTATAGTATATATACTTCTTCCACAGGAGTTCTGATAAACTTGTTTTTTCAGGTTGTTAGTGGCGTAAATCGTCAACGGGTATCAAATCCCGCATATCCATACAGAAAGGGCCGTTTGGGATATGCACGATTAGAACAAAAAATAGTAAGTACATATAAATGCTTTAATATGATATATTTACAAAAAATAGTAAGTATATATAATAGGATATAATGCTTTATTATCCGTCTTAATGCGTAGTTGGAAGAGGAGAAGAGTGATGCGACATCTCTTCCGGACCATGTTGTATGGAAGGCTGCCCGTATGGGACGAGATGGAGTCGTTCAGGAAGAAGTTCAACAAGTCTTCGAACAATGTGTAAGTACAACGTTATCTTTGTCAGTAACTGATCAAAAGTGTGTAATATATTTATATATGTTTTTATCTATATTTCAGGAGACTCTGTCCCAGACCATAACTCCTGTCGAGGACGATGATTGCAGGAGCTTACTGAGCCGGGTGCTGAATATTCCTGAGTATTCTGGGCGTGTGAGGAGTAAGGGATTTGGTGTCACTCCATCAAAACTGTATAAGCAGCCAAAGAAAAAAATCCAACCAATAAAGAAGTGATGGATACTTTGGAGGAATTGAAAGCGCAAATCCGTGAATTACAGAAAGATAAGGAGAGATACATGTCGGAAAGACGCGCTCCATAGGGTAGAGCTACTAGTGACAAAGATAATATCGGTTGTCCGCAGAAGCTTCTAGAGGTAATTGTATATATTACATTGAAATTAGTTTAACACAGTTTACTTAATTGACACATTAACTGATCATTATTTGTTTAGGGCATTTCACTTTGCCGGCTATATTTATCGTCACCTACTCATCGAATGGTTGTCAAGGGAAAGGTGTATAACTTTCTGGGAGACTTACTTCACCACAAACCGCTCCCTTCTGGATTTTTGAAAGTATCTATTGATATTGCATTAGAGGGGAGTGCGTTGTTGCATATACCAGATGATATTTCAGGCGCAACAGTGGTGGGAGACGCAATAGGAGCGTATGTGGCATGGCTGGCAAATCTGATTTGCATAGATGATGAGGTAGGTTGAACCTTTTAATACTCAAATGTTTTATGATCCATACATGAAAGTTATTCTTACATCTACATTTTCTTATTTACATGATGATCTTAGACTCCTACAAAATCCAAATCAAAAGATGATAGAATTATTGTGCGGGATACCGATTCAGCTGCATCAAAGAAACAGGCACTACTATAGTTACATGACTATCTTGTTATACATTAATTACTGAACTTATATATGACTTTTAGGTTCATGATCAGCAGTCGCAACAAGTCAGCAAGGGTAAGATGCCTGAAACTTCCAAGGTTCCCAGAAAAGCAATTGTTCCTCGATTTAGGATGTGCCTTGAAACATATGTCGGAGCATCAGATGTGCCTGAGGGTGGCATCCATCAAATACACATGGAGGCAGGTATTTTTGGTTTTGAATATCCCGAAACAATTGCTAAGGAGGATTTTGATCAGGTTTTCAACCATTTCGAATTGGGCGTCGGTGTTATGCATTCATACATCAGGTACTTCGATCCATTTTAATTAAATAATTGAACATTTTAAAATTTGCTCGTTTAACTGAATATTCTAATGTTGATTATGTTTTTTTAGGTTCTTGTATGACAAGTTATTGGTCCCGAATGAATTGACTTCAGTATTCGCATTCTTATCTGCTAGCTGTGTCAACTCACGTATAATAGACCAGACACCGGATACAGTCAAAGAGTACACAGTGCAGAGATTTATGCGCGCAACTACGGAGAAGTTGTTCTTGTTGCCATATAATACTGGCCATGGGTTAGATTTTATTTTAAATTCATTTATTATAATTGTTCGATTTTTCCCTTTCTATATAACATTTCCGTCTAAACTGTTGTCTTATTTTATAGTGGACATTGGTTGTTGATCGCAATTAATCCGACGAAAGAAATAGTGTATTATATAGATTCATTGGATGCCAATATAACAAAATATGAAAATTTGAGGAACTTTGTTGATACGTAAGTGATGAGATATACTGTTGTCTTTAATTATATATCTTTATTTATTATGTGACATTGTTCTAAATATGCGTTTATATTATGTTAGAGTTATACAAATATTCAGAGCACAAAGAGATGCAACGGTGCCAAAAAGCAAGGCTAACAACATCAACTGGATCAGAGTGGAGGTATATTTTCGCATGTTTGACTGTTATAGTGGTTCTACTTGATAAAACTATTTAAACTATATATCCTGATAAATGTTCGTTTGTTTTTTTCATTTACAGTGTCCTCGGCAGCGCAATGGTATTGACTGTGGATATTTTGTATTGCGCTTTATGAGGGAAATTATTCTTTCTGGTCAACTTGAGATTCCAGTCATGGTATGAGTCAATTCATTATATAAGTTATATGATTCATTTTGATAATTATCCGATACTTCATATGAGTAATTAGTTTTAAAATTAAATCTTATTCGATCTGTTATATTATGTAGTAATTTGATGAATTCAAGTGCGCTACTTACACGAAAGCAAAATTGGAAGAAATTAAAGAAGAATGGTGTCAATTTATTCTTGGGTTGAGAATTGTATAGAGTTATCGGATTGGAAGAATTGTAATTATATGTAAATTGAATGTATTTGTGTTGTTGTAATTCTGAGGATCGAATTTTGTTGTAACATATTTAAATAGGTTTATGTGTATATTAAAATGTTTATGAACAAAGTGATGACTTACAATGTATCCAAAGTTTTGAATTGTATATATAAGGCCAAAGTTTTGAATTGTATATTTAAGGTCAAAGTTTTGAATTGTATATATAAGGCCAAAGTGTTGAAATAAAGGCCTGAATTATAAGCAGGTTTGTGTAATATAAGCAGGTTGTTGGTAAATATACAAAACAGGGTGAATATTTTAAAAGAAAAAATTTTAAAATCTGGGACATTAGACAGCGCTTTTACAAAAAAGCGCTGCTAAAGGTCACAAACATTACGCTACAAAAGCGCTGCTATAGGTTTGGAAGGGGGGGGGGGGTCTAAGACAACGCTTGTAAAAAGCGCTGCTAAAGGGGAGGCTATGGCAGCGCTTTGTAAAAGCGCTGCTAAAGGTGGACTCTAAGACAACGCTTTGTGAAAGCGCTGCTAAAGGGGGGGATGGTTGGGGGAAATATGCAGCTGCTAAAGGTGCTGCTGAAGGGAGCCTTTAGCAGCGCTTTTTCATTGAAAAAAAGCGCTGCCTTTACCTTTAGCAGCGCCACTTTTGGCAGCGCTTTAAAGCGCTGCTAAAGGCCAAAAAAAGCGCTGTTAAAGGTCTTTTTTGGCATAGTGTAAGGAGAGAGACATCTGATGAATGCCAAACAATGCCAAGAATTGTCGAAAAAATCTGATCATAGAGACTGAGATTCCAAATCGGTTATAATTTGATAAAACAGAAATAATTGACTACATGTGTCCACACCACACTGTCTTTCTCCTCAACGCCATCACCCTTTGTTCTTGGTTCCTACGACCAGCGCAACAATTTCACATTCATTTAATGCATCTGATAGAACCCGAATGTTTCGAAATTCACGAAACCTAAATCAAAAACCAGAACTTACTTCACCGTGATTCCCTCAGAAGCCATTTCTGAATCATCCATCCTCGTTCCAACTTCCTGCTGCAACCCTGAATTGAAAAATTCACGGAATTTATTTTCAACTTGCATCAGAAACTACAACTTTGATTCTCCAGCACTGAGAGCTTTTAAGAGATTTTCGGGGGAAACTTGGGGTTTTGAACAAGTTTGGAAAATGAGGCGGACAGCAACCGATTATTGGAGACCAGTGCGGAGAAGGGTTCCTGATGCATTGTGGTTGGCAGTGGCGTGCAGAGAGATGAAAAAGTTAGGGTTTAAACAACCCCCAATTTCAAGTTTTAGAACATATTAATTAATTAATAACTTTCGAATTAAAATTAAAATCATATGGCGTTATTGTTCTAGTGGTAATGAGGTCTTTTTACATAGCAAGGTACTTGGGTTCAAGTCTTGGTTTTGCCATTTTTCTTAAATTAATTTTTCAATCATATTTTCAAGTTTAAGTTAGAGGACCTCAAGGACAGGGGTTCGATCTCCACTCTGTCCATTTAATTATATGCGAATAATTAACATTAAATTTTAAAAAAATAGAAATAAAAAATACCACACTTCAAAAGCGTTGCAAAAAAGAAATAAGCTACGGTTATACTATAACCACATTTTCAAAACCGTAGCATATAATAAATAAGGGACGGTTTTGAAAAAAAAAGCGTCAACACGTAAGAACGCTTAGCCTATGTTACTTATAGGGACGATTTTACAGTCGTTATCTATTCCTCCGTTGCCTAAAGTCATTTTTGTTGTAGTGGTTGGGGGCTGTGAGTAATATGGCCTTTCTGATGGGTTAGACGTTGTAACATCTTATGTGTAGGTGGTTTCGTGTGGGTCGTATAAATATCTGTCTTTGGACACAAACCCAGTTTCAACCGATCTGTACCAAGCCATATAATTAATAGTTGGTATAGATGGTGTTGCCATCACCGGGTCACATAAGACATGGGCGCTGTGGGTCATCCATTTATGACGCTCAGATTTTTCAAAATCCTTCCAGTCGGGAAACTCCAATTGATCTTTAACTCTTTTTATATGCCATTTACTGATGTCAACAGGAGGATCTGGAATGTTTTGATGCATTATAAATTGTAGTTTGACACGGTAACTGTTGTGCATCTCCACAGTTGTGAATCTGATGATTGATACGCATGTAGTCGAAACAACAACATCTTCGTGTCTGACTTCATGTAGGTGTTCCATGTTTAGATATGGATGCCATATAAACTGAAGAAGAGAAAAATATTAGATCATTAAATAGATGATATAAAATACAAATTGATGTAGTTTAGAGGCGTTACATCTACAGGTGTTAGGTGATCCATATCATTGCGGCATGTGCACATGCTTGTCAGGATGCTTATGGCTATCTATCTGATGTTTACAAGACGATTAATGTTATGAACGTATACAACGAAGGCTTTGCAGTGCTACCAATGGAGGATTATTGACCTCCATACCAAGGTGACATAGTTTGGCACAACGATGACATGAGAAGAAAGAAAAAGGGACGCCCAAACAGTAAGCATATAAGAACCGAAATGGATACGGCTGATAAAATGATAAGATTGTGCAGTATATGTCGTCAGGCCGGACACAACCGGAAAAAATATCCCAATGTCGGAGGCACATCTGCATCATGATTTAGCTTATTGTTTCATTTGTTGTAACCAAATATTTTAATATATTGATAAGTCTTCGTTATAACGGTCTTAACAACAAACAAGAATAACGACACACAACACATACTAATTTCATAAAACATAAAACATTAACTAGGTGATTACGACATTTCTAACTGATTACAACAATCAAACTAATTTTATTCGGTTCAAATATAACTTCCCTCGCATCTTTGTCTGTCTTAACATGAACTCATCCACGCAGCCAATCAAGTCTCTCGATACTACACATCTTTTCTCCTTCACCAATGTCTCCTTCCAACCACCGATTCAGCTCCCTCTTAAGTTGATTGAAACTTTGTATGTTCCAAAACAACATGTCCATCAGAGGCTTCTCTCTCAAATAGACGATTTTTCCCCACCGACGACGATACATGTTATTAGCAGAACAAAAATATCAGATGAAATGTGGAAGTAAATGATCAGAAACTTCTATTTATAGAAAAAAATTTCAAAATACACCTCTGTTGGTACTTGTTCTTCATACCCGTTTTGGACGAACTCCAAGACATTCAAAGAGGTGAATAAAGTCTCCATTTTAATAGCCCAAAAATCATAATTCTCTCCTTCAAACAAAGAAACTTTAACATTGCTGTAAATTGCGGAAGAGTTGCTTGTGAAAACCATATTTTTTATTGTTTTGCTACAACTTCAGGGATCTGTAGCATTGATACCACACCGATGATGGAATTCTAGAGGTGGTATGTGATAAATTATATATTTGCAGAATTTAGAATAAAAAAATATTTTTAAGACTGAATATATTTATATTTCTCTTATCAAAATGTAACTCGTTCATATAATAAGTAGTGATGGTTACAGCTATTAAAGAGTCGTCACTACTAAATACTTATTTCATAATTAAACACTCCACTAAACACTAACTATTTTCCCTAACAACAATGACAATTTACTAATGTAGCTTTTCACTTACACTAGATAATTTCTAGTATCTTAACATATTCAACTAATATGAACACATTAATTAACATTTTTTTAACATTTCTGTTTTTGACCATTTTGCATTGTTCTCCATTGTTCTTCAATAAAATAAAAAATTTCTACACATGGCTAATTATCGGTTTCTACCCATACATCAGACTAATTTATTGCTCTACTTTCCGCCTGATGTTTTTTTCTAAAATTAAAAAACATTTCTGCATGAATTAGACAAAATAAAACTAGCTGTAATATATTTTATAGATTCCTGACATATAGCTGTCACCTTAATGGCCTGATGTTTTTTTCTAAAATTAAAAAACATTTCTGCATGAATTAGACAAAATAAAACTAGCTGTAATATATTTTATAGATTCCTGACATATAGCTGTCACCTTAATGAGTTGTGTATTTTGTGTATACCTCCTCCGCATGTAACATGCACACATTCACTAATGAAATATGTGTGACAATATTTTACTTCCTCTGCGTGTGTCATGAGCACAATAAATAATGAAATATATGTAAAAATAATGTATACCTCCTCCGCGTGTAACATGCACACATTAACAAACGAATATGTACAATGGCAAAACCGAGCTATGGTGCATATATAATTGAGTAATACAGTCTTTGTTTTTTTTATTTATATATAATTGCATATTTGAATATGAAATTAATTAATATGAACCGGGGAAAAAAGTTTTACACTATTAATTCATCACTATCATCCGTTTGTATTAATTTACACGTTATTAAAATAAAAATCAAACATTTTTACATCCAACATCTATAATTACTTGACAGTATAAAATCTTTTTACAGCGTCAATGCATTTTAATTAAATCCTTTAAATATATAACATTAAATGTACGATTAAGAAATGAAGGACTCAAAAAGACATTTTGGTTGAATCTTTTAAATAAAAAAGGAAGAAATATAATATATAGCTTTACAACCTATATTTGTTCTATGATAGTATTATTTAAACCCTTAAATTTAAGTTCATGTTAAATATATATGTTTCATATCTATCTCTAGTGTGTACATATTTCTCTCGCCTCAATCTTTTATTATCATGTATATAATATAATATTTAACAGATGTTGTCAAATATTTTAAATTAAATGTCACACCAAAAGAAAACTCAAGTGCATATATAAGTATGCGTGAGCAACCAAGTATCCTCATTCATAACTTGATATCAACAAAACCTCACAATAGTTACAATGGCTTTTTATCGCACTCACGAACTATTCTCCCTTGTTTCACTCATCTTTGTTTTGCTAGCCACAAATGTTCACGCACTGTCCTTTAATTTCCCCAAGTTCACTTCTGGTAACTCTGCTATCACCCTCCAAGGGGATGCCAAGATTATAGACAATGGTGTCTTGGCACTCACCAATAGTACACAAATTCCTCCAACTACAACTTACCAAACTGTAGGTCGTGCCTTATATACAACACCCGTGCCCCTTTGGGACAGTGCTACCGGCAATGTTGCCAGTTTTGTCACTTCCTTTTCTTTCGTGATAGAGAACCCGTCTGGACGTTCTCCAACTGATGGACTGATCTTTTTCATTGCACCACCAGACACTGTCATTCCAGACAACTCAAACAGTCAATTTCTGGGAGTCGTTAATAGTAAATCTTCAATAAATCGATTTGTTGGTGTAGAGTTTGACCTTTATCCCAATCCTTTCGATCCCTATATGACTCATATTGGAATTGACATCAACTCTTTAATTTCGACCAAGACCGTGAGATATAACTATCTGAGTGGTTCATTGACTAACGTAACTATAATCTATGACTCTCCTTCTAACACATTGACTGCTGTTGTCACTTATGCAAATGGTCAATTTTCTACCATTTCACAAGAGGTTGATTTGAAAGCTGTGCTCCCCAAAACCGTTAAGGTTGGTTTTTCTGCTACTTCAACAATTGCTGTAGCACTCAACATCCATTCATGGTCCTTCACTTCAAACTTGGAAGCAACTACAGGCAATATTCTCCAAAAAATATGAATTATCTTGTTGTAATAATAACTTCCTACTATTTCTAAATAAGACTCTGCTTATTTATATTTATCAAACAAAAATTCTCCCATACTTTTTTGTGTAAACTAGCTTTAAAATGTTGAAATTAAAAAATGGATTAGTTAATTAAAATAGGCTTGTATGAATTGTACTAAATAAACTGTTAAATGGGGGAAAGGGTAGCTCTATTTATTTGAGCTAAATGGAATTAAGCTGATGATCATTAGGGGGTGTGCAAAATAACCAATAACCATAAATCAAATTTCTATCCAAATTAATTCAAATTTTAAAATCCAAACCAAATTTATATTTTAAATTTGGTGGTCCATTTATCAAATTAAAAAAAAAATCGGTAACCATTTGTTCCAAACCGGTTTGAGATTTGGTAACCATTTTTCAATGAATAGTTTGGAAAAATCAAGATCAACACAAATTTCAAAAACTTTAATCCTCACAATCCAAATTTTATTCATCTCTTTCTTCTTGAGAGAAACTGATTTTTTTAAAAGAGAAGATATACTTTCTTATAATACAATTATAAAGTATTAATTAAGCGATTTTAAATTTCTATAAATTAATTATAGACCAAATCATAACTTAACATTTTAAAAAACAACAACAAATAAACGTTATCATGACAAATTAAGATAAATTCTTTTAAAAAAAGAATGTTCTCCCTTTAAATTTATTTATTTTATTTTTTAATACTTACAAAATCATTTTTAGAATTTATAGTATTAGTGAAATCACAAATATAGATTGACAAAAAAAGAAATCTTAAATATAGAGATTCAGTAATAGTGAAATCATAAATTTTAATTGTATAAATATTATTATAATTTTAGAAATCATTAATAATTATTAATTAGTGTTTATTTTATAATAATATCCATTAATTAGTGTTTGAATTTTGTAATTGATCATCGTTTAAAAGAGATCATATTATTTGAAGCAGATAGGAAAATGATGATAATGGAGTCTCCTTGGAGGGTCTCGCAAATAGGGGTAATGCACAGAAGAAAATGTGGGAAAATTTCACTATTACTGAATCTCTATATTTATGATTTCTTTTTTGTCAATATATATTTGTGATTTCACTGATACTATAAATTCTAAAAATGATTTTGTAAGTATTAAAAAATAAAATAAATAAATTTAAGGGTAGAACATTCTTTTTTTAAAAGAATTTATCTTAATTTGTCATGATAACGTTTATTTGTTGTTGTTTTTTTAAATGTTAAGTTATGATTTGATCTATGATTAATTTTTAGAAATTTAAACTCGCTTAATTAATACTTTATAATTGCATTATAAGAAATTCTCAAAAACCTTAATCCTCACAGTTCTTTTTTTAAAAATTGGTTTTAAAACTGATTTCTTTAAAGAAAATAAAAAAACTGGTTTTGAGAGAAACCGGTTTAAAACTGGTTTTTAAAAAAACTATTTTTTTCTTTAAAAACCGGTTTGAAACCAAACCGATCCACTTGTAAACCGGTTTTAAAAAAATAAACAGATTTTATATAAATGGTTTTAAGATCCAAACCAAACCATATATGTGGTTTGGTTTGGTTTGGTTTATAATCCATGCACACCCCTAATGACCATGGTTAATTCTCTAATATGATATGTGGGTGGTAGGTCTTTGTGGGAGAATTTTGCTTGTGGTTTGAGTTTTTCCCAATTAAGAGTTTTTAGCAGTGAGTTGTTTTCTATCTAGTGTAATGAAAAAGGTATAAGAAAGTTTTCTTGTTTTCTAGGCTGATTTATCTTGTGTTTGTCTAGAGGGGGTGTTAGTGCTCGACCTTGTTTTGTGGTGAATATTTATGATAAGTTTTATTCAAAGAAGAAAAGGTGATGTGGGATCTCTTGGTTCGCCCGCGCAAGCAATTTTTGGTAGCCATTTGATGTGTTGTGGAAGATTTTGTAGCGGGAAAATTTGTTAGTATAAGTTATTAATTAATTTAATTCAAAAATGCAAGAGTCGCCATCGCACTTTTATTTTATCCAAAAGAAAAGGGAAAAGAGCGAACAAAACCTAAAAAGTTTTAAAACAATAACAAACTGAAAATTGGTATGGTGGTTGGATACGCTAAGGGAAGGTGTTAGCACCCAAAACTTCTATATACTCTATAGGATCAAAACCTCGTAGTTCGCGGTACAAATAACAAAAAAGTGGTTTGTTAAGTTCATTTTAAATGAAAAGGCAAGTCGTCATTTTAAGGAGAAAACTAGGACTAGTCGCCCACAAGTATAAGACAACATTTGCATCGCCTTAAAATGGGGGATTTTACTTGGATTAAAATCAACAAGTCTATCACTCAACATCTAAGTGAAAAATGTCAACGTCTTAAATACTATGAAAAATACGAGAATTACATCTCCACTATGAAAATGACTCATGTCTAAACTTTATGAAAAGTTTTAAAAGAGAAAAGTGCACAAAGGGCATAAAATGACCTGAGTGAGTTGTGTATTTTTTATATCTTATGAAAATGGTTTGATATGCTTAAGATGAATTAACATTTATTCGAGAAAAAGAGTTAAAAAAATCACTTGACAAAGTCAAATTTTATTGTGAAAGTGGTTCAAGTTTGAAAAAAATAAGATTTTGAAAAGGGAGAAGATTTTAAATAAAAGTTAGAGATAAGAAAGATCTAACCAAAATATAGTAAACTCCATAGCAAAGCCAAATAAGAATTCCTTCCACCTTGAGCATAAGCTGTAATGCCCCGATTCTGATTTCCCATTTTTGTTGAGTCTTTTTGATTTATTTGGATAATTATTATTTTAATTGTGGAATTTATGTGTTAATATGTTATGTTGCATACTATGCTATTTCACCGATTTGGAGAGTTTTCGGGGAATATAGATTGGAGGGTATTTTAGACATTTAGTATTTAATTTTAAGTTGAATATTTTGTGAGAAAATGGATTTAATAGATATTTTGAGAGAAATAGAATAGAAAGAGTATAAGTGAAAGAGGAGAGAAAAGAGATAGAAAAAAAGAAAGAAAAAGAGAAATAGAGGGAAAGAGAAGAGAAAGAAGGAAGAAGAGAAGAAAAAGAGAGGAAAATCATAGATTTATCAAGAACAATATCTAAGCTTCGATTTAATCGGGTAAGGGTGTGAAATCTTATTATTTTCTCAATTGTATGATTATGTATGTGTTTGTTGGATTAGTTTGGATTGTTGGAGAGTTTTTACTCATTTTTAGGGCAGAAATGAGTTTAATCGATAGAAACCAATGTTTTCGCGGATGAATTTCAAAATAAATTGCGTAGTTTAGTCGGGTAATGTTTAGTCATGATTATTGGATTTCGTTTGATTGAATTTGGTTGAGTTTGTGAATTTTGACATTTTTGGACAATTGGAGGTTAAGATTTTGGATGAAAATCGGAAGTCGTAGAATTTGCGCTTTATGATCTTAAATTGTTACTATATGATTGGTAATGATGAATAGGTATTTAATCGGGAGAAAATAATTAAATCGGTCAGGTTTTTGGAGGTTTTGGGCAAAAACTCGTAACCTTGTTTTTCTAAAATTTCAGGCGTTAACCGGTTAACACTTTGGGTTAACCGATTAACGGTATAAAAAATGGCCTAAAAACTGAGTTTTTGGAGTCATTAACCGGTTAACAATATCTGTTAACCGATTAAGAAAGTGTTAATGCGTCAGAATTTTGAAAATCTGGGTGTGTTAACCGGTTAACAGAAAGTGTTAACCGGTTAACACTGTAAGTGTGAGAAAAATATTATTTTTCAAAACTTTGAAAATTCATAACTTCTTCACCATTTATCGAATTTTGTCGTTCTTTAGATCAAACTGAAGCTAATAATATGTTCTATAACTTGGTGAAAAGAAATATTATTTTTAGCCGACTTTTAGCCGATTTTACCGATTAATCGAGATTAATTATTTTAAGTAAGTGAGGCTTAAATAATTAGAGCGTTCGGTTGCCGTTTGGCATAATTGTTGTGAATGCATATGGATTATATGTGATAATATGAGATGAATGCATGAAAATATTATGAATATGTATGCATTTCAAGAAGTGTATGGAGTCATTTTGCATGTGAAGCATCATGATATACATTCTTGTGCTGATTGATTCCGCGTAGAATCTGCTGAACGATTGTGTACCCGTGTGGGGTGTGAGCAATCGGGTTGTGCGCCCGTGTGGGGTGTGAGAAATCCATAAACATTGTGTGCCCATGTGGGGTGTGAGCAATGGGTGAAAATTGTGTGCCCATGTGGGGTGTGAGTGATGGTTCCAATAAGTTCCTGAGTGAATTTGAGATGATTGAGTCGGTACCGCATGTGCATCTGCATAGAGTCGTGAGTCGGTCTCTATGAGTTGCATTTATCATCATGAATTGTGTATTGGTAAATAAACATAATAGTAAATGTTTATGTGAAGTGATGAATGTGTTTAGTGTGAATATATACATTGTGATGTATATGAATGAATAGTTAATATATGCATGATGAATATGCTTGGTGAATTATATATATGTTGTGATATATATATATATATATATATATATATATATATATATATATATATATATATATATATATATATATATATATATATATATATATATATATATATATATATATAAATATAAATATGTGTGTGTGTGTGTGTGTGTGTGTGTGTGTGTGTGATTATATGCATTGATTATTATAATAATATTTCTCGCCCTTCTGCTATTTTATGATGCTCTATGAGGCATTGCAGAGTAGGATTGCTGGAGGTCTTTTTGTGAAGCGTGGCTTCATTCTTTTTGGTCGGTTGACTCTTATATGTAGCACCAGGTAGCTAGGATTGTATAGAATTCTTTTGTGATACGTTGTACATGTATCTTGATGATAAAACGTTGATGAAAACATGTTGAATATGGTTGAATCAAACTGATTGATATATATATATATATATATATATATATATATATATATATATATATATATATATATATATATATATATATATATATATATATATATATATATATATATATATATATATATATATATATATATATATATATATATATATATATATATATATATATATATATATATATATATATAATCACATGTTTTGATGTTATTCAATATTTGGATTTTCCGCTTTTATTCTAAATATTGAGATGTGTGTGTAAGGACTAAGTTTGTATGTTGCAAGTTATCCCATTTGTTGCATATCAATTGCTGAGCAGGTGTTGGATGTTTTTAATTTCATGTCTAATGTGACATGCCTCTTTTATACCATATTTTAATTATACTCTAATGGAAATGAATTTTATTTTAATATGTGGCGAAATGATTTAATTGATTATTTGGGGGTATAGAAAGGGGGTGTTACATTAAGTGGTATTAGAGCCAGTGTTGAGTCAGTCGTGTCTGTCTCGTTGTTGTGTTGGTTAAACGGTTGTTTAACCTTGTTGTTATTTTTGGGAATAATCAGAATATGGTTGATCGTAACGACAATGCGATGGCTGTTGTATTGGAGGCAATGGCTAGAGCGGTGCAGGGTGCACCGAATGTGAATGCTAACGATGAGTTCAGGAAGAATCAACCACCGGTCTTTAAGGGAAGATTTGATCCCGATGGTGCCCAAATTTGGTTGAAAGAGATTGAAAGAATCTTTAGAGTCATGGGATATGCAGAAGAGAATAAGGTGAGACTTGGGACTCACATGCTGAGAGAAGAAGTCGACGATTGGTTGGTCAGAATGCGACAAGTTCTTGAAGTCGATGATGAAGAGATAACTTGGGAGTTACTTCGTACTGAATTTTTGAGGAAGTATTATCCTGAGAGTGTAAAGTGGAAGAAGGAGATGGAATTTCTTGAGTTAAAACAAGGTAACATGTCAGTAGTGGACTATACTGCTAAGTTTGTGGAATTGGTTCAATTTCATCCTCATTATGTTGCTATTACTGCTGAGTTTTCTAAGTGTATTAAGTATGAGAATGGCTTACGTCCTGAGATTAAGTAAGCGGTGGGATATCAAAGAATAAGGAGATTTTCGGATTTGACCGAATGTTGTAGAATTTTTGAGGAAGATAGCAAGGCTCGTTCTACACACTATAAGAGTTTGAATGAGAGGAAAGGAAACCAACAAGTTAGGAGTGGACCTTATGTGACACCTATTGATAAGGGCATGCATAAGGGAAACTTTGAGAAGAGATATGGAGGAGGAAGTTCTGGTTCCGTAAAGTGCTACAAGTGTGGCGAGATGGGCCATAAGTCTTTTGAGTGTGGGAAGACCATTGTGAAGTGTTCTAACTGTTGAGGTATTGGGCATGCTAAAACTGATTGTAGGAGGAATGTGGTGATGTGTTTTAGTTGTGGAGAGGGGGGTCACATTAGTATTAAGTGTACTAAACTGAAACAAGCTCAAGCGGGCGGAAAGGTGTTTGCATTAGCAGGTTCAGACACTACTAGTGCAGATCGTTTGATTAAAGGTACATGCTTTATTAATAATATGCCTTTAGTTGCTATTATTGATATTGGAGTGACTCATTCGTTCATTTCTTTTGAGTATGTTAAGCGTTTGGATTTATGCATGTTTTCTTGTGGTGGTGAGATGGTTATTGAGACTCCTGCTTCAGAGTCGGTAACTACTTCTTTGGTGTGTGTAAGTTGTCCTTTGACCATGTATGGTAAAGACTTCATTATGGATTTAGTGTGTTTGCCGTTAGAGGGTTTGTATGGGATATTCGGTATGAACTGGTTGCAATTTAATAGAGTTCGTATAGATTGTTATCACAAGTTAGTGAGGTTTCCTTCTTTGGAAGATGATAAAGATGAGAGTTTTTTATCCACTAAAGAGTTGAAGAAACTTTTAGAGGATGAAGCTCAGTTGTTTGGTTTGTTTGCATCATTGTCGGTGGAGAGAAAAGTTGAGTTCGATGTGTTTCCTGTGGTGTGTGATTTTCCAGAAGTGTTTCCGAAGGATATTACGGATGTACCGCCGGGAAGAGAAGTTGAGTTTTCTATTGATCTAGTTCCTGGTACTAGACCAGTTTCGATGGCACCGTATCGTATGTCGGCATCAGAGTTGGTAGAATTGAAGAAGCAATTGAATGAATTGTTGAAAAAGAGATTTGTAAGACCAAGTGTTCCTCCTTGGGGTGCACCGGTATTGTTGGTAAAGAAGAAAGATGGAAGTATGCGGTTATGCATTAATTATCGGCAATTGAACAAGGTGACGATTAAGAACAAGTATTTGCTTCCAAGGATCGATGATTTGATGGACCAATTGGTTGGTGCGTGTGTTTTTAGCAAGATTGATTTGAGATCGGGATATCACCAGATTCGTGTGAAAGAAGAGGATATTCAAAAGATGGCTTTTAGAACACGGTATGGTCATTATGAATATTTAGTGATGCCATTCGGGGTTTCTAATGCGCCTGGTGTGTTTATGGAATACATAAATCATATTTTTCATAATCATTTGGATCGTTTTGTGGTTGTGTTCATCGACGATATTTTGATCTACTCTAAGTCTCAAGAGGAGCACGGAGAGCATTTAAGGATTGTGTTACAAATTTTGAAAGAGAAACAATTGTATGCTAAGTTGTCGAAGTGTGAATTTTGGTTGTCGGAAGTAAGTTTTCTTGGACATGTTATTTCCGGTAATGGTATTAGTGTGGATCCATCCAAGATTGATGCGGTGATGCAATGAGAGTCTCCTATATCAGTTACGGAAATTCGAAGCTTTTTAGGATTGACAGGTTATTATCGGAGATTTATTGAGGGATTTTTAAAGTTGGCACTTTCGTTAACGCAATAAACTTTTAAAGGAAAGGGTTTCATTTGGGATGTTGATTGTGAAAAGAGTTTCGTTGAGCTAAAGAGAAGATTGACGATAACGCCGATTTTGATTTTGCCGATTCCGACAGAACCATTTGTGGTTTATTGTGATGCTTCTTTGACTGGTTTGGGTGGTGTTTTGATGCAAGATGGAAAATTTGTGACTTATGCTTCAAGAAAATTAAGAGTGCATGAAAGGAATTATCCTACACATGATTTAGAATTAACGACCGTGGTGTTTGTTCTAAAAATTTGGAGGCACTATCTTTATGGTGCAAGGTTTGAAGTTTTTAGTGATCACAAGAGTTTGAAATATTTATTTGATTAGAAAGAGATGAACATGAGACAAAGAAGGTGGTTAGAGCTTTTGAAAGATTATGATTTTGGTTTGAATTACCATCCGGGTAAGGCAAACATGGTGGCCGATGCTTTGAGTCGGAAGTTGTTACATGTGTCCGCATTGATGATGAGAGAATGGGAACTTTTGGAGAATTTTAGAAACTTGAGTTTGGTTTGTGAAATAACGCCGAGTAGTGTGAAACTTGGTATGCTACATGTTACGAATGATTTTCTTGCAACCGTAGGTGAAAAGCAAAAGTTGGATTTGAAGTTCGTTGATTTGATGATGAATGAGAATGAGGATTTCAAGGTTGACAACTTTGGGGTTTTGAGATTTCGGGGTCATATTTGTATTCTCGATGATGTAGAGTTGAAAAATATGATATTGGAAGAAGGACATCGAAGTAACTTAAGTATTCATCCGGGAGCGAATAAGATGTATCAAGATTTGAAGAAAATCTTTTGGTGGTCTGGATTGAAGAGGGATGTAGCTTAATTTGTGTATGCTTGTTTGACTTGTCAGAAGTCTAAGGTGGAACATCAAAAGCCTAGTGGATTGATGCAACCGTTGGACGTTCCGGAATGGAAATGGGATAGTTGTCATACCCCAAATTTGTCCTACTCACTTTTACATTTCTATTTTGTACATCCATCCACCAATTAGTATTCAGAAAAATCCAAAGTGAGTGGTTGTTGCTCGGGTATCACAAGGTTAAGTTGAATTGAACTGAGTCTGACAGGAAATGATATAAACTCGTGTGTATAGTGGTTTGCAATGGTTATGGCTTAATTTGTCAGTCAGACAAGGGTTTGTTTCAAACACAATGTTGGGGAGAGTATTGATCTAAACGATGCGTGTTTTGGGATCAATTGGGGATATGTGTTTCAAAATGAATATCTCGGTTCATTCACAACCAAGGTAGGATTGACAAAAATTATGGATTAGTGCTAATTAAGCTCAAATCAGTTCTAATATTGGCATTAGATTCAAAGATTCTTAAGAGACATGATCATTAATTCTAAGGCATGGACGTGTTGGTTAATAAGAAATGTTTGTGGTCATGTAATTTCCAAGTCATGGTCCATAGTTTCTTTAGTGGCAAAGCTTTGATTCGCTTACTTTAAAATGTGTTGGAATTCAAGAGTTTTACGAGTATGGGCATGATATGTGTGGAGGCTTTTAATTTGAGAGTTTGTTCTCATTTCATGAATTGATCAAGCGTGGTGTAAATTGAAAAGATGAGTACAAATAGTATGTTCAAGCCCGATTCATGATCAATTCTATTTCTCAAGGTTAACTCAAGTGGCAATTATTTCAAGTCAAGAATTTAGTGAGGAATTTAGTTCTTGCGGAATGTCAAGTTTTCATCATTTTTAAAGTCAAGATTTTAAGTTTGATTATCACGATCTTGTGGAGATTTCCAATTTCTGTTTATGAGTGAGGTGTAAATATTAAAATCTTACAAGCCCAATGGGAGCCCATAATCTTTCAAAAACTACTCATACAAAAATCACATGTGGGAAATTCATTTTTTCTTATACAAAAAGAACAATTAAGACCTATCAAAGGCCCATCTTTTATTACAAAAGTTCACCAAAATGATTCATGGTTCACCAGCTACATGGCCCACACCATTAAGGCAATACGCCTAAATTCCTTCATCTAGCCACAAACCAAATTCACAATACCACCTGCACCATAACACAGATTTAGCGGTGAAAACAAAAGAGAAAAAACGGGCAAAACCAAAACTGAATTTCGCAGCAACCCTGCAATACGTCTTACAAAGCGGTCCCACAATTGTCTCACAAAAGAATATCCATTTTGAAAATAAAAAACGACAAATATCATATGACCTGCTTGCAAATACGTACGACCATATCTCAGCCCTCGATTGCTAAAGAGACCTGCACAATAACCACCACTTGATTCACGCAAATGAGGCACAACAAAGACAAGTCTTCACCTCGCTTGTGTAACTTTCTCGCATGTAACCACATGATTCCCTCCATGATTCCACCATCCTCTAGCTGCGACAAAACTACAAGCAGTCCCACCATGAACCCGCATAAACCACGATGTACAAACGGCACGTTGCCCGTCTTCAGCCAAGAGGCACCCCACTACCAAGCACAAAAAACAGGCCCAAAAGCAGATTTCAGAAGGAGAAAATGGAGGGGACCACCAATTTACACAGAGTATGGAAGAAAGGGTTGCACAACACGTACCAAAATTGTAAGTAAAAGCACCACACAACTGCATTTTAGCTAAACATCCCCACACAAAATCGAGTCACAAACGATGCTACAGCCTGCCCACAACCTGCTGCATAACCCAGACCTGCAACATTTACAAGCAGAACCGTACCCACAAACGCACCAGACAAAACCATGCTAGACCACCTCTGCATCATGGACAACCTGCACCAATAAATTACAACATCAACAATGACCTGAAAAAAACTGCAACAATAAAGCAATGACAAAAAGTTTCTCAGAAAGAAGTGTTTTTAAGAGGAGGAGAAACAGAACAAAAAGGGAGAGGATATTGAAAACACCACCTTGATTCCTGTTCACCTTCTTCTCATCGTGATCCCATCAACAAACTTCAGTTTCTTCCCTTTCTCTGAACCAAACATCGGCATTTCCGTCCACCATCATGCCATAACCTCTTCTTTTTCATCTATAACTAATTCAAACCAAACTCACCTTCAAATGGTTAACCTTTAAACAACTCAAAAGAAAAACAGGACATCAACCTCTCCTCTCTCACCGCCGTCTTCACTCAACCTTCAACCTTGAGTCCACCATAACAGTCATGCTCATATAAAACTTCACCATACTCCAACAGCAGACGTGAATCAACAAAAACTTCAAACAACCTTCTCCATTTTCATTGACAGAAAACTCAACCTCTCACCTCATTCAAACAACACCCTCTATTTTCCATTTCTCTCTTCCATTTTGTTTCACATCTTCAACCGTATAACACTGGGAACTGCATCTTTCACTCCTGCAACAAACTTTTCCACCCCTGCATAAACAAATTTTATTCACATCCATGAATAACCCCTTAAAAAAATGATGATATGCTGAAACTTGTTTGTTCGCATACCTCCACCACCGTTACCGTTAAAAACTCTCTTCCATCAACTTTAAACTTCTTTTTCCCGTAACTTTGTGTTTCATTCAAAAACTCATGGCTAAACACTCTTCACTGTAACAAAATATCTCCCCTTTCACCTTCTTCAATCATCATGTATTTTCACACTTAGACCACAACCATTAACAAACGCAAGCCCAACTAACAACAACAATTATTTTTTGTCACTTTAAAGCAACCAAATCCATTTTCTTCTGTGAACAAATCCGATTTTCAAACAAAACCACTTCCGTTCTTACTCACCTTACAACAACCTTTCATCTTCATTTTCCTTCTTCTGTGTTAACAACAATCTCAAAAGTAAAAAACCCAATCCTCTGTTCTTCACTGCAAACTCTTCAACAACCATCCAAGCCTTAACAGTACTTTCATCGAACATGTGGTAAGCGAGCTTGTAAACAATCAAAAATCAAGTTGCCGCCATTCCAACAGCCAACAACACAATCCGTCACTGGTTCTTCACCTTCAACATCAAACTCCATACCCAGAAATAACCAAACTCCGAAAACCCACGGTCACCACGTCCGCCGTTTCTTCACTCAACCAACATCTCCAAAAGCAATCCCAGACAAACTTCCTTCAAATTAAACCCAACTCCATGAATCAAACAAAAAACCCCTTTCACCCTTCAAAATTCTTCACCCACAAACCCAAATCCATTTCTTAAAACTCCAAAGAAACACCCAGGTCAAGAACAGAAAATGAAACAGAGAAGAAGGCTTTGAATTGGATAGAAAACGGAGGTGTAAAGTGTGAGGGAGAAGAATCAACCCGACCGAGTTTTTATGGAAGAGGTGGACCAGAATGTTGGTTTCTGCATTTGAAAACGAAGACTTGCTGAAAGTATGAAGACTTCTGTTAGGTTTCTCTTGTTCATAAACTTGTTTTTCTTGTTTGAGTTTGCCCATATTCACACGCGTTTGGTATATGTGTTAATGGGGTGGCGTTATACAACGGATGTATCGCCACCCCAGTGGTTAAGACTTAAGCCTTGCATTGCCCTTGTCCCCTGTTCGAGTCCCAGCGGAGGACGTTTTTATTTTCTTTTTATTTATTTCTTCATGTTTTATGTTTTCTTTTTCATTTTCCATTAGTTTCTGCGTATGCATATGTGGTTGAGTTGGTTTATGTTTTCAGGTTGTCACCCCAAGGTATTGGGTTCAAACCTTGGGGAGGCAATTTCTCTTTTTATGACTTTGTTCTTTTTATTTTTTCTTTTCTTATTTATTTTCCATTTATTTAAAATTAGTATTTAGATATTTAAAAAATCTTAAAAAATCTTTTTATGTTTTGATATATTAATTTATTTTTCTATCTCTTTTTATTTTCATTTATTCTTTTCTCTCGATTTTGGGCTTTTTAGTCCGTCTTAAAACATTTTCAAACAAATTATCTTTGTATTGAATTAAAAGAGAGGATTAAGTGTAGACTTCTTCCTCTCCGAGTGTGGGGATGCTCACTATAGTGTGAATGGTCTCGACACTCGACTTTCAATGCGAAGATGCTTCCATTTTCGTTCTTAAAACCTTGGTCCCGTACCGAGTGTGTTTCCATACATCTTGCAATAAAGAGTTGGTTTCTCTTTTTATTGAATTAAAAAGAGAGGATTAAATGTAGACTTCTTCCTTTCCGAGTGTCGAGATGCTCACTATAGTGTGGGTGGTTTAGACACTCGTCTTTCAATACGAAGACGTGACTTCTTCCACCACCTCTCCTTTCACAACTTCCTTCCGCACCTTTATCACCTAAAACCTCGGTCCCGTACCGAGTGCATTTTCAAAACTCTTTTCTTAACGAAAACTTGAATGGTCGTGGAGTGGTTAGGCGTAGGCCTTCTCCTATCCCGAGTGCTGACGTTTACCGTAGGGTTCTCTGTCGCAAAGTACTTACCATTCAAAACCAAAAACATCTTTAATAAGAGAACGAAGTCCTCTTTGCATTGAATTAAAGAGAGAGGATTAAGTGTAGTCTTCTTCCTCTCCGAGTGTTGGGATGCTCACTGTAGCGGGGGTGGTCTCGATACTCGTCTTTCAATACGAAGACGCTAAGTTCGCCACACCATTTTCATAATAAAAACTTTGAGATAAAGAATTGGGTACTAGCCGTAGGGGTTACTATCCGAGGATTTATCTCACCCCTAAAAAACAATTCAACCAATCAAACGTGACACCTTGCCTCGCATGGCGAAAACCTACCTTTCAAAAAGGATATGCTACGTCCATTCTACCGCAAACAGGTAACGCCTAAGTCTCCTCACATGCGAGAAGCAATATACCTAAACTGCTAGAATGTGCACGATAGCATCGTCTACCAGAACTTCCCCGCACACCGTAGGCCGAACTACGGCTGCTCTGATTCTTTACTTCGTTCAAGTAAAGATACGTAGGAACAAGGGCCACAATCCTTGTCAAGCACATTCCCCCCATATCTGTAGTTCCCCGAACTACGTCGACTCTGATTTTCTCATACCTTTTGAGAATACGTAGGCCTAGGACCGCGAAGTCCTACAGAGTCTGTTCTTTCTCTCTTTTCCCCCGTCACTTCTCTCTCTCCTATTTCTAACCATTTTCTCCCTATCTTTTGGAACACTTTTTATAGCATAATATTTAAGCAAATAAATTCACACATTCGACAAACAAATGGTTCCCATCGAGTACGATGGATGCGGGGGGTGCTAATACCTTCCCCTTGCATAACCGGCTTCTGAACCTGTTCTTGGTTGCGAGACCATCTTATACATTTCTTTCTTAAGGTTTTCTCGATATTTTCCTTTCCCCTCATGGGATAAATAAAGTTCGGTGGCGACTCTTCTATCTATCTTTTTCGCCTCCCCGTCGTTGCACGATGCATTTTTCGAGTAGCGACAATAGTATATCTATGGATTTTGTTACGGGATTGCCGAATACACAAAGAGGTCATAATGCTATTTGGGTAATTGTTGATAGGCTTACTAAATGTGCTCACTTTGTTCCAATTGATATTAGTTATCCTTTGGAGAAGTTAGCCGAGATTTATGTTCACGTGATTGTGAAGTTACATGGAGTTCCTAAGAGTATTGTGTCGAATAGAGATCCTAGATTTACATCAAGATTTTGGAAAAGTTTGCAAAGTGCTTTGGGTTCTAAACTGAGATTGAGTTCAGCTTATCATCCGCAGACGAATGGTCAAACCGAGAGGGCAATTCAATCATTGGAAGACTTGTTGCGTGCTTGTGTGCTATAATAAGGTGGTGCTTGGGATAGTTATTTGGCATTGATTGAGTTCACCTATAATAACAATTTTCATTCGAGTATAGGTATGGCACCATTTGAGGCTTTGTATGGTCGGAGATGTCAAACACCTTTGTGTTGGCATGAAACAGGTGAGAAGTCAATTGTTGGACCAGAGATGGTGCAACAAACAACGGAAAAGGTGAAGTTTATTCGGGAAAAGATGAAAGCTTCTCAGAGTAGACAAAAGAGCTATCATGACAAGAGAAGGAAAGATCTTTAGTTTTAAGAAGGCGACCATGTTTTTGAGAGTTACACCGGTTACGAGTGTGGGTCGTGCTTTGAAGTCGAAGAAGTTGACTTCTCATTTTATTGATCCTTATCAGATTACTGCACGAGTGGGTACTGTGGCTTATCGTGTGGCGTTGCCTCCGAATCTTTCGAACTTGCATGATGTGTTCCATGTTTCACAACTTCGGAAGTATGTTCCGGATCCGTCACATGTTGTTCCTATGGACGAGGTTGAGGTGAGAGATAACCTTACGGTTGAAGTTTTACCGGTTATGATTTTGGACCGTGAAGTTAAGAAACTTAGAGGCAAGGATATTGCGCTTGTGAAAGTAGCGTGGGGAGGCGCTTCTGAAGGCAATCTGACTCGGGAATTGGAAAGTGAGATGCGAGAGTCATATCTAGACTTGTTTGATTCAGGTGATATTTTCGAGGACGAAAATTTCTAAAGTGGGGGAGAGTTGTAACGCCCCGATTCTGATTTCCCATTTTTGTTGAGTCTTTTTGATTTATTTGGATGATTATTATTTTGATTGTGGAATTTATGTCTTAATATGTTATGTTGCATACTATGTTATTTCACCGATTTGGAGAGTTTTCGGGGAATATAGATTGGAGGGTATTTTAGACATTTAGTTTTTAATGTTAAGTTGAATATTTTGTGAGAAAATGGATTTAATAGATATTTTGAGAGAAATAGAATAGAAAGAGTATAAGTGAAAAGAGGAGAGAAAAGAGATAGAAAAAAGAAAGAAAAAGAGAAATAGAGGGAAAGAGAAGAGAAAGAAGGAAGAAGAGGAGAAAAAGAGAGGAAAAGCATAGATTCATCAAGAGCAACATCTAGGCTTCGATTTAATCGGATAAGGGTGTGAAATCTTATTATTCTCTCAATGTGTATGATTATGTATGTGTTTGTTGGATTGGTTTGGATTGTTGGAGAGTTTTTACTCATTTCCATTTTTAGGGCAGAAATGAGTTTAATCGATAGAAACCGATGTTTTTGCGGATGAAACTCGAAATAAATTGCGTAGTTTAGTCGGATAATGTTTAGCCACGATTATTGGATTTCGTTTAATTGAATTTGGTTGAATTTGTGAGTTTTGACATTTTTGGACAATTGGAGGTTAAGATTTTGGATGAAAATCGGAAGTCGTAGAATTTGCGCTTTATGATCCTAAATTGTTACTATATGATTGGTAATGATGACTAGGTATTTAATTAGGAGAAAATAATTAAATCGGTCAGGTTTTTGGAGGTTTTGGGCAAAAACCTGTAACCTTGTTTTTCCAAAATTTCAGGCGTTAACCGGTTAACACTTTGGGTTAACCGATTAACGGTATAAAAAATGGCCTAAAAACTGAATTTTTGGAGCCGTTAACCAGTTAACAATATTTGTTAACCGATTAACAAAGTGTTAATGCGCCAGAATTTTGAAAATCTGGGTGTGTTAACCGGTTAACAGAAAGTGTTAACCGGTTAACACTGTAAGTGTGAGAAAAATATTATTTTTCAAAACTTTGAAAATTCATAACTTCTTCACCATTTATCGGATTTTGTCGTTCTTTAGATCAAACTGAAGCTAATAATATGTTCTATAACTTGGTGAAAAGAAATATTATTTTTAGCCGACTTTTAGCCGAATTTACCGATTAATCGAGATTAATTATTTAAAGTAAGTGAGACTTAAATAATTAGAGCGTTCGGTTGCCGTTTGGCATAATTGTTGTGAATGCATATGGATTGTATGTGATAATATGAGATGAATGCATGAAAATATTATGAATATGTATGCATTTCAAGAAGTGTATGGAGTCATTTTGCATGTGAAGCATCATGATATACATTCTTGTGCTGATTGATTCCGCGTAGAATCTGCTGAACGATTGTGTGCCTGTGTGGGGTGTGAGCAATCGGGTTGTGTGCCCGTGTGGGGTGTGAGCAATCCATAAATATTGTGTGTCCATGTGGGGTGTGAGCAATGGGTGAACATCGTGTGCCCATGTGGGGTGTGAGCGATGATTCCAATAAGTTCTTGAGTGAATTTGAGATGATTGAGTCGGTACCTCATGTGCATCTGCATAGAGTCGTGAGTCGGTCTCTATGAGTTGCATTTATCATCATGAATTGTGTATTGGTAAATAAACATAATTGTAAATGTTTATGTGAAGTGATGAATGTGTTTAGTGTGAATATATACATTGTGATGTATATGAATGAATGATTAATATATGCATGATGAATATGCTTGGTGAATAATATATATGTTGTAATATATATATATATATATATATATATATATATATATATATATATATATATATATATATATATATATATATATATATATATATATATATATATATATATATATATATATATATATATATATATATATATATATATATATATATATATATATGATTATATGCATTGATTATTATAATAATATTTCTCGCCCTTCTGCTATTTTATGATGCTCTATGAGGCATTGCAGAGTAGGATTGCTGGAGGTCTTTTTGTGAAGCGTGGCTTCATTCTTTTTGGTCGGTTGGCTCTGATATGTAGCACCGGGTAGCTAGGATTGTATAGAATTCTTTTGTGATACGTTGTACATGTATCTTGATGATAGAATGTTTATGAAAACATGTCGAATGTGGTTGAATCAAACTGATTGATATATATATATATATATATATATATATATATATATATATATATATATATATATATATATATATATATATATATATATATATATATATATATATATATATATATATATATATATATATATATATATATATATATATATATATATATATATATATATATATATATATATATATATATATATATATATATATATATATATATATATATATATATATATATATATATATATATATATATATATATGATCACATGTTTTGATGTTATTCAATATTTGGATTTTCCGCTTTTATTCTAAATATTGAGATGTGGGTGTAAGGACTAAGTTCCTATGTTGCAAGTTACCCCATTTGTTGCATATCAATTGCTGAGCAAGTGTTGGATGTTTTTAATTTCATGTCTAATGTGATATGTCTCTTTTATACCATGTTTTAATTATACTCTGATGGAAATGAATTTTATTTTAATATGTGCCTAAATGATTTAATTCATTATTTAAGGGTATAGAAAAGGGGTGTTACATCAGCGAATTAACAAATCCAAATAAAGAGCAGAAGCATAATAATTCAAGCATAGGGAAAGAGTCCTAATTCTAAGTCCAAGGTTGCAAGAATAGTCCAAGAAGTCCAAGGTCTAGATCCATCCATAAGCATGACCACAAGACTTAATAGAACCAAGTTTTTTAGATATTTAATCCTTTATAAATGTTTTTAAACAAAATATGGTCCAAATGGACAAAGAAAAAAGAGCGGAAGTACAAACAATAATATGATTAGTACAATAGTATGATTAGTAAAGAGATAGGAAGCGACAAGGAAACATAAACAATATTAGTACAATAATATGATTAGTATAATATACATAATAATATTATGAATCTTTATGAAACACAAATTGTCAAATTATGGAGAATACTCGACTAATCTTCCATAAGAATGAAATCACGGTCTCATACATTACCAGGGGGAGGGCTCCAACTCGGATAAAATCAACGAGTATGCCAACTAACTCCCACGGGTAACAAAAGATCCAATTATTTCAAACTACGCTATGGAGAATAGGAGAATAACATCTCGCTTACAAATTTGACTTTAGTTCCGATTTAGGGACAGTTATGCGCTATGTTAAGAAATTGTAATTGGACTTAGTAGAAGCCACAACTATCAAAGGTCGGTCAATAATAATGTTTATGCTAATGTATGCTAGAGAGATGATATGTAGATCATCCTCCGAAAGAAATACCGCACGAAGAGAAAATAGGTAATGATCTCATCTTCATCAAGAACTTGAAACAAGTTCCAATGATATTGAAAATTTTTATTGATCAAAAGAAACAAGAGAAGAGGGGATAAGGGAAGCTAAATTGAATTACAATATTTGGACCATTCCATCTTTAAGTTCCATCACTCTTATTGGTGGATTAAGACGCTAAACCAATCACTAATTCAAAGCACCTAAAATGAATCCAACGATCGACTTAAAGATATATTTGAACTAATGAAGGTTTGTCCAACCTCATCAACACCCAAAGTCCATGGAATTTTGTCGCGGTGAAATTTGGATACCAAGCTATTTATTAACTTGAATCTAATTCATTTGCAACCGAACTTTAATTTGTCCAAAGGAAGGGATAAAGATTGAAATACCCATAATGCAATGCAAATGCAAGCTAGAGAGTTATAGGTTCAGGGGTTGGTTAAACTTAGGGAAGGTGCTAGCATCCTAAGTTTCTGTAGTACTCTACAGGAACCTCTTGTTTTATGTTTGTTTTATTGCTAAGGTTTATCTGCTTAAGGATGAAAGACCTAGGGGTTTATTTCTAAGTATACTCGATAAGATATCTCATCTTATGCCTACATATCCAGACGGGAGTGGAATCAGAGTATCTGTAGTTCCCCTAAAGGGTTTGAGGAATGTGTCCTTGTCTTGTGAATCTTGAACCGCTTTTATAGCTATTCGAATAATCGAAACCATGAATTTCTTTCCAATTTCATTCGGCTATGTCCCAAACATGTTTTGATTTTGTCTCTTTCGACAATTAAAGCTTGATTTTCTTGCATTTAATATTTCTTAGTCTACTTTGAAAACAATTGTTTCCTATTGATTTTGCCTTTGAAAACAGAGCATACTATTTTAATTTCCCCTGTTGATAGCTTGAGGGAATAATACGCGATGATCTCATTCTGTTTTGAACCGTACATGTTCCAAACTTACCAGCTTCATGCTTTCGTATATGCTTTCGTATATGATCGTGTATGCTATAAATTTCTTCGATTCTTGGTGTTGTAACATCTTCCATGATTATTTCTGACTATGTAAATGGTGAAGATTTGTTCCAATTTTTGCTCGGTCGTAGCTGATTGTTTGGAAATAGAAAGTTGTTTGGGATTTCTTGTAATTAGTACGTGATTTTTATGATAATTCCTTGCCATTTTTGACTCGCATATGCTTTAGAAGTTGTCGATATTGCTTTGACACTTATGAAATTTCAGGTACTGGCAGAGCCCGTAATCGATGATGGCGACGAGATTGGTGCGGTTTTGCTCACGAGAAGGCAACACAACTAAAGTAGCTTGTTGGGGATACCAAACTATTGACATCTGTAGCAACCATTTTTGGGCTCATCTCCTGCGGATACCGATAGAACTAAGCTCAAGGCTGAGTTACTTTTCAGACTACATATCAGTGGAAACCAACGAGGAAGCAACAAAACTTTCTGATAGTGCGTCATTTTGACCAACAGAATCCATGCCAGGGAATCCACTTTCTAAGTTGCCAACGTCATCTATTTCACAAGGCGGAAGTATGTCGACATTCTCTACTCCAGATACACAAGTATCAGAGGATGGAAACTCAGTAGGTGAGAGATTTATGCAAGGGTGTATAACACTCTAGTTAAAGAAATTCCTTCCTCCCCGTGAGACTTCACTAAATCTTTGGACACTGGTTGATGAACATGGATGACTTGAAATTCATATGAGCTAGCCTTGTATTGTATGTAAATCATAATGTCTCTATTCCTTTTGCAGCTTGGAGTAACGACAGTGATCTCATGAGAACAAACTTGGAAAGACTTGGTGCATGCTAATTGGAGCAACACGCTAGTAGCATGAGTTGGATGCAGATGCAAAAGAGCAAAGTAATTTCTTGTCTTCTCCATAGGTGATATGTTGATTCTTATGTAATCATGTTGAAACTTTTTTTTTAGTTTAACTTGCTCATGTTTATCAATTGTGAATTCTCATGACAGTGTGGACTCATTTCTTCTCTATTGATTTTGCAGGAGTGTGATTATGAGCACGTTTAGCCGTCGTGGAATTTCGGATAACAGGATGTGATTTTGCCAGCTAGTGAAACTCTGACCTGCAGGCACACGAGAGTCGTAGTTTGTGGTGACACTTGGTACGTGGTATTCTTGCGACTTTAATATATAATCAACTTGTAAATTGAGGTAGACGCCGGAGTTGGTTTCTTGCCGATCACCATGATATTTAAGGTCGTGAAGTAACGGCAGAGGGTGGCATTGCCTTTGAATCGAAGTGAACTGACAAAGAAAAGCTGCCCAAGACTAATGCAGAATTCTTTTATGTTTGTCCATATAACAGGCACCAACATGTTGTTTCCGCTGCATCGGTTGTAATGGTGACGCCATAGTAAACCCATATGATTGGTAAGTTAACGGTGCCATTTGCGGATATTTATGGAAAGCTGTGGTGCGGTAATTCTTCTCTGCCCGAATGTAACAAGCGACTTCATGGCGTATCGAAATCAAACGCAAATCACCAAGAGGTAATCCAACATACCCTTAACTGACATTTGTTGTACTCTTGATTCTCCTATGTTATTTGTAACAATGTTTGGTTTCTGACCCCATTTTAATCTCAACAGCCTCAAGTGTTTATGGCAGTACCGACTCGGTTAGTGCGGGAGCAAAGCTGCAGCCAAGACAACGATAGTAACAGGGCTGAAGTTTAGTTACTTTCATGTTTGCAAGATATATTTTATGGCAGTATAATGAAATGAGTTATTGCAGCTTAAATTTGAATTTATTCTATGGCAGGTACCCAACCATGTTATGGTTATCACAAAAACTGCACTATAAGGACTACTAAAGCAGCAACCATACTGAAGCAAATTGCAAAAGCCAGCTATCACAAAGAAGGTTCTACATATGGTATAAAGGCAAATTGGCTTCAGGATAAATCATGGAAGTTCTGGCGAGCCATTAAGCAACCAGGATTCACAGCTCTGTTGTGTTACTTCGTGAAAAAAATGAAACATAGGGCTTTTAGGATTGAGAGTGAATATTAAATTTCTTGTAATGAGACTTGAATGGAATCTCTCACCTTTCACTTATAGTTCGAATCCTCCTTGAATTATATCTTGGAACAAAGTTTGTAATTTGAACTTCGAAGTAGCATTTGCAATTTGCACCTGTGGCATTTAAGTTTGTGCTTGAATTCATGGTTTGAATGAATTAATAAGCAGGGATATTCTTGAACTTTCTTTGCAATGATATTAGTACTTGTGAAGACTTGGTTTTATAACTTTGTAATAGAGATCTTAATTTGTGACAGGTATTTTTGAATTTGAGGTGGAAAACAAACTTTACCATTCTCGCTTTGTGAGGAGTCTTAGAATCTCGAATATCTGAAGGCTCTCAATCCATACGACACAACTGATATGCAAAACTCTGAATTTATATGAATCACAATTTTTCCCATAATTTACTTATTCGAAGATGCAACACCGGGAGTTAGAACTTGAACCAATAAATTTTCAGAATTTGCACAATAACTTAAAAAGTTTGAAACCTATGGTGAGTTGAATGCGCCTTAATCCTTGAATCTTATGAACCACATTTGAGAATGGGCCTATCTTCTTAAAATGGCATGTTGTGAGATAACCCTTCGAATTTCGAATAGTCCTTTGTAGAAATTCTTTCGAATTTGCTTCTTGGCTTTTATGAATTCATCCTTCTTCGTAAAACTTGCCTTTCATGAAAATGAACCGTTTTTTAAAGAAAATAGACCCTTGCATTTCCCTTTAAAATTCTTCAAAGCTTAATCTGATACTTCTACTCAGACTTAAAACTTCAAACCAAACAAGGAATGATTCCGAACGCAGCGATCACGTCCTGAGGAAATCTTTACATCGGGATGCCACTGGTAATACCATACATCACAAAATTCCAATCAAATTTTGAACCTCCATCTAAAAGGCAATAATGTATATCCTTCCCTGGGGGAAGCTGTCATACCCTAAATTTGTCCTACCTTTTTTTTTGAAAATATTTTTCACTTTTTGTTTCATACCATTAGACACGTGTCCACCCGAAATTGGGCGTTTTCCAAATTTTATCTGTTTCTGTCTAATAAAAGCGTGACACGTGGCCTAACCTTTTTTTTGTGAATATTATTTTCTTAAACTTTCTTTTTAGTTATTATTTTCTTGTTTTTGTATATATATAAAAATTTTAGTTGGTATTTTTTATATATATTTTAATATTTATTTAATTGTTAATTGTTAATATTTATTTAATAATTATTGTTAATATTTGTATTAAATAGTTGTTAGTATACTTTTTTTTTAGTTATTATTTAGTATTTGTTAATATTTATTATTAATTAAGCATTGGTAATTAATTAAGAACATAAGGTGTTGATTAAGAAAAATGGTCAGGAAATTAGATTGTGGGCCGTAAGCGGAGGCCCAACGTGGAACCCTTCAGAAGCTGGGAACCGGCTGGGATTATAAAAAGAAAAAGGGAAAATTGATTCAGGGAACCCTAAGCTACTGTTCACTAAAATACAGCCGCCCCCTATTCACTCAAAAAACCCTAGACTACTATTCATCTTCCGTCTCCATTCAAACGGCGCCGCCCAAACCCTAAAACCCCATCAGCCGCCGTCCATAAATTTCAAAACACAATTGTGGAACATCTTCTCCCACCATGAAACACCCTCTTTCAAAATGCTTTCCGTCGTCAACCCATCAAACCATCCTCAGAGACGTTGAACAAGTGTTGTAATGACGTTGTCTGGCGAGTTCAACAATATCGTTTTCCGTTCAAACCCGCTACGACTCTGGTTCATAACAGTCTTCCCCGGATCAACGATTCGCCACCACCATCGCCAAATCGCACGCCGGTAAAAACCCTCCATCTTCGAGCTTCGACACCCGCTGGTTTCGCTGTTTCAGATGTCATCTGTGGCTCACCGACATTCAAGAGTGTCTCAAATCCCTCGAAATAGGTATTGTATTGTTAAAATTATTGTGAGCATTTTGAATATTTTTCCAGTTAACTTGCTGTTATTGAAGTGTTAGCAGGGATTGATTGTGCTCCTGTCATAAGGAACTTACTGGTATAGCTCTGGTTAAATTTGATTTACTGCTTCATGTTGGAGGTGTTCATAAATAAGATTTAGAAGTGTAGATTGCAGCAGTTGAAATCAGTAGCATCTGTGTTCTATGATGGAAAGTCAAGTAGCAGCAAGAAGATATCATTCGTGTCTTTGATTCAACTTTGTTTACATGTGTTATTATTTCTCTAAGAAATTATGTTGTTGTCTGTGGCTTGTTCTGTATGCAGGTGTGAGTTTTAAAACATGATTCGATTCAAGTTGGCTTCTGTTGTGGCACTTTCATGTTGAAGATGTGCCCCTCTATTCCATCAACAATGACAACAACATTTCTGCTTTCTCAGTGCAAACATCCCCGTTTCAGTTGATAACAACATTGATTCATTCATTCCCTCAATTTGATTCTGTTTAATGGATTTTGTTTTCACTAATTTCATTCTGTTTATTTATTCAGTAGTGGTTACATTAAAAGTTCGTTTAGGAAGCTATTTTGGACATTGGTTCTTATGACTGGTTATCAGTGCGAAGTCACCGCGAGGTCGTTATCATTTGTCCAGGTGATGCGGGTTGGTTCTTGAAACAACATGGTGTCTCAAATCGTATCAGAAATCCGAACAGGGAGGCACTCACTCACAACTAGCTCCATCAACTCGTGGCAATAGCAACGCAGTTTCCTTAATCGAGCCCGATTCCTCAAACCTGTTTTCGCTGGTGTTAAACTCACGAATTTGTTTTCTCTATTTCACTTGGACCATTGTCTGTTGTAGATTATGGTGCAGATACAACTTAACAGGATGCTGCAAGAAATGTGCAAGCATCGATATCGACGCCTTCCACGACACAATACAATAGAGAAACTCAACAGCTTCGAGACAATTTTGTTAAGTTCACGATGCCGACATCAAGAGGCGTCCAACTCTGCAACAACTTTCAGCGTTGTCAGTTTCTGTTTCCGAAGCACAACAACAACGTAAGCGTGGATTTCTCAGCCATGGTTCCAACAGCAGGGCATTTGGCGTCTCGGTAGAATATGTTTTTTATTCAATCTGAAGTTGATGATAGTTCGGGTCGTGCACATTTGGTTTCAGGTTTAGATGGGGATGTTGTCTGAACGTTATTTTATTTGCCTTGTAATGGTATTGTTAAAAGCTGGTATAAGCAAAACTGTCTTTGACTTTGATAAAGTTTGAAAAGGGGAATTGATGCTTTACCGGGGTTTGTTTGTTATTTTGCTGGCTGTTGAATTTGTGCAGGTTACGGCATCGCCTAATCATGGGTTACTCGAAAAGAGTTTGAAGCGATGACCTTTGGAACAACAATTCACCTTCATTCCGGTTCCGCCACAGACTCAACGACAAAGCCATCAATCATATCATTCACCGCGCAATCAGAGACATGGATTCAAAGTGTATAGAGCTGCCGTTTATCAACGACAACTTAAAGCAAGAACTGCAACTACCGTCATTAACACCAACACATTCAACTCCGAAATCTCGTGACGAGAACCATCCCTGCTCCCTCTTACAGCTGCTTGTGAAGTTTCTGCGCATTCATCACTATCACCGAACCAGCATACGAAGCAACCACGGCTCCCCCACATGCTGTGCTTCAAGCTCACGCCAATGGTAAATGGAGAGGTGTCAAAGTAGGTGATGGCAAACAACGCCAACAACAAAAGCTCGCGGCCAAACATCAAACAGTAATTTGAAGTTACAACAATACACGGCGCACTATAAATCAGCAGCAACGTCGGGGCAATTCGTTTGGTAATATTATTTTAACTTGTGCATTATGATGAATATTTTGTCGCGGCGGATTCGAATTTTGAACTCTTATTGCGGTTGCTTTAGAGAGAAAGAACTGAACTAGTTTTTTCTTTGGATTTATTCATTGTTCATCAGTGTTGCGGTTGATATAAGTTTGAAGGTTTTGATTTTGTTTAATTTTGGTTGATTGGTTGCTCACTTGCTTGCGTATCCGTATTAGTTAAACCGTTGGAATTAGAAGTTTGTTGGTTCTGGTTATTCAGTATTCATGTTGTAGAAATGATGTTGCTTGCAAGTTATATTATTCTATGATAGGTTGCCACTGCCGGGCTGCGCTTCGCAAGTTCCATCCAAGCTGGAGTGGAAGTCATAATGAATTGGGAACAGTTGATAGAAGTTTTTAAAGAGAAATCAATTAGATATTAGTCATTATTTTTGATTTTTTTATTTAATTTTGTTAATAAATTTTAATTAACTTAATTATTTGAGTTAATCAGATAATTTAGATAATTAATTTCGATTAACATAATTAATTAATTAATGGAGTTTCGATTATTTAATCCTTTTAATAACTTTTAATTAATTTAATTATTTGATCACATTAGTTGTTAATCAAATAATTTTAATAATTAAATTAGATTAAACAAATTAAGTGGTCCAATAATCTTTTCTCATGTTAGCTTCGAAGTGGGTCAAGACCGAAAGATTTCTAAATTCAAGTTAATGTTGTCAGTATGCACTTACGTCCGTGTTATGTCTCCCATTTCGATAATAAGGTAATTCTCTCCCTCCAAATGTAATAGTTATTTTCTCACTTATGCTTTAATGTTTCAAAATCAGTTTTAAAAAAAAAAATAATAATAATTCTCGATTAGTCGAGTCATTTTCACCCATGTAAGTCGAGTGCTTTCAAGGCCTCGCCATCGACCTTTGATCACCATACACAACAATTTAAAGCTTAATCCTGGGCTTCCTTACAGTGACACCTATTTGATCAGTTACTTCTAATTGGTCACTTAGAAGACTAGCCCACTTTGCTAGTGTACACGCTTAAAATTTAAATTCAAACCTCGACTCACCTCGAGTACTTTTTCAAAGCAAATTAAATCTTTGAAGTCTAGCATTTCTTAGATTTTTGAATGATCATTAGCGAGGTGTACACCTTAAATAATGTATTATTCAACTTTTCGTATTTAATACACTCTTTTGAACAAAGAAATATCATAGGAATCTAGCATTCTATGTGATATTTCTGTCGTTCCTTCAAACATTCTCCAAATGAAAAAGGTGTCGTCGAGATCTAGCATTTCGATAATGCCCCAATTAATTGGTTGTGAGGCCTACGTCTCATTTATCAAATAATTGTCATTTCTCTAATTTTCAAATCCAATATCGTATTCTCACCTCTCGTACTACAATTCTTTTTCATACCCTCGATTCAATTCTTCAAAATATTTTTCTCGCCCGAAAGAAGGAGGTTCTTGGATTCTAGCATTCCTTGAATTTTCGAGTGAATAATTCTCAAGGCACGCCCTTTGAGTTATTATTCATTCAATCTTTCGACCTTTTTAAATATCTTTTTTCGATTCAAACTTCGAAAGAAGGAGATTCTTGGAGTCTAGCATTCCTTGAATTTTCGAGTGAATAGCTCTCGAGGCACGCCCTTTGGGTTGTTATTCACTCAACCTTTCGACTTTTTCAAAATCAATCATTCTCAATATTCTCCTGAGTCGATTGCTCGTCCGCATTCGCAACCTTTGACACTTCGCACACACATTCACAATTCCTCGTGGTCTCGATATCAGGAGCACCCTCAGGGACTAATATCGTTTCTCACAACCTTAACCCTTGACACGTCGTCAAGCCGGTTCCATCTTCAATCAAATCTTCGACACGTCGTCGAACCAGTTCAAAACAATTCCCTTTTGGCCTCGCATGCCATTCTTCGATTCGATCCTTTCACAAACACATTTTTTAAACTTACGAAAGAGGGATATTCTTAGAATCTAGCATTCTTTGAATATTCGAACAAGTAACTCTTGGGCGCGCCCCCGAGTTGTTATTAGTTCATTCTTTCGTTTTCAAAATATCCAACTCTTATCTTCAACTCATTCAACTCAATTTCCGAAAGAACTGAGTTCTTGGGATCTCGCATTCCTTGAATTCTTGAATGACAAGCTCTTGAGGCACGCCCTTAGGTTGTTTGTCAGTCACTCTTTCGTCTTTTTTCTCAAACTTCCAACCCATTCAACCTCATCTTTTCGTGGTTGTTACCACGAACTACGGACGCTCTGATTCTTTATTCATTCTTGAATATAAGATACGTAGGCACAAGATTGCGATGATCTTGGCGAGCACACTTCTATCCATCTCCCGTCTCCCCCCATCCTTTCCCGTAGTCGAACTACGACGCTCTGATTTCTCATTCTCGTCCGAATGAGCATACGTAGGCACAAGGGCCCCAATCCTTGGCGAGCACCCTATCTTCTAACCACCCATCTCTCCCTTGTGTCTTTAAACCTTTTAAAACCTACCAATTCTACCTTTAACAACGAGAAGAAAACAAGTAAACCTGAAACAACACTCCCCACAATTACCTTAAGAGGTTCCCGTCGAGTACGACGGACATGAGGGGTGCTAATACCTTCCCCTCACGTAACCGACTCCCGAACCCGGAACTTGGTTGCGACAGCCCTGTTCCTATCCTTTCGTTTTCAAGAGGTTTTCTCGATATTTTCCTCTCCCGTTTGTTCGGGAAAAATAAAGTTCGGTGGCGACTCTGTCGAACCGCATTTTCCGCGCCTTTCGCGCGAGGGTCGTATTTTCGAATATGAATTTTTCGAGGTGCGACAGGTGGCGACTCTGCTGGGGACGCATTGCTCCATGCAAAGAGAGAGTCGAGCCTATCTTTTGGTTTGTGAGGAGTGTTTGTTTTTATTTGTTTTCTTTTTGTTTTTGTTCTCTTATAGATTTTATTTGTGCTTTGTCGCCTGTTGGTTACTGGGATGACGTCATGAGTAAAGCTCTACGCCCGAGCTTTGGTAAAAGCAGAGGGAACACATAGTTTAGAATCGGTAGTCGAGTAGTGTTAGTCTCCGAGGACTCACTCCTTGTGGGCCTAGCATGAAAGCTCCTCCAGAGGAGACCTATTCGTGGATCTTGTTGTAACACAGCTAGCCTGTTGCACGACTTGATTAATGAAGGGTCCGTGATTCTGGGAACCTTTTGTTAGCACCAGTTCCGATATTGGTGGTCGTGTAATGTTAGTCTCCAAGGACTCGCTCCTTGTGTGCCTAGCACGAGGACCCCGCTCAGGAGAGACCTTATCGTCATTATCGTCGTAATACAGCCAGCCTGTTGCGTGACGCTAATACGACTAGTGTCCGTGATCCTGGGAACCAAACATAGAAACCATCCCGTGAGAGGGTTTATGGGTAGAATGTTTAGACCTTCCCGTATAGGTTGTACCTGTCAGTTTTCTTTGAGCAGGAATTATGGTTATTTACCTATTACGGTTACCAGCTTCAGGAGTTGTTGGAGTTGTGATCCTGTGATCCTGGATCTTGTATCTTGCATTGCATCTTGCATATCATTTGCATTGCATTTCATATGTTGTGCATTTTGCATTCCCAGTCCCTCAACAGATTCTTATGTCTTCATTCCTTCCTCTCCAGTAAATCAAGCTGATTCCTTGACACCAGTACGCAACTAGAGCCAATACCAGACGATCAATGGAGCAGATTCGGCAAGAACAAATTGCTATCAGGAAGGAGCTGGAATCCCTCAACAGGAAGATGGATCAAATCTTCGAAGCCCTCTCCATAACTGGAAAGGAATCAGAACAGCAGACCGTTCAACGACCGCGTCAGCAAAATCAACACAGGACATGGAAGCCGGAGAGAGTATTCGATAGTCTTCCAATGACATATGCAGATATCTTTGCTCAATTAATGGAACAAAAGGCTATCGTCCCAAGAGATTTAGCTCCCCCAACTGTCCTTCCTGCTGATTATGACGCGAATGCTCATTGTGAGTTCCATAAGGGCGCTCCAGGTCACAACATTGAGAACTGCAGGTTTCTCAAGCACAAAATTCAAGACCTGATTGACAAGGAAGCTCTCACCTTTGATGGGAAGTATCTCAGTGCCATCAACAACCCGAGGTCGCCGGCCAACTAGTGCCAACGTCAAATCTAATCAAGTCAAGTTTGTTCCCCGAAGAAGGCAGTCGTGTTGCCATTTCATTATTCGCAGCTTCTTATGTTTTGTCTTTGTTTATTTAAGTATTGTATGCTCTGAACAATTGCCATTCGTATTTGGTTTTCATTAATGTATCGTTTATGCATGTTTTGAATTAGTTATGTCGTATTCACTCATTTTTCGCTTATCGCCGACACACTTATTTACTCCACTCTATTCACTGTTGTTTAGCATGATTTGAGGGAGGATGATGAAAACGAGATACCCATAATTGCAAATCGTATGCTTTCAGACTGAATCTCGTCAATGATGTACAGGCATTGCTTCAATTCCCCAAACACCGGAGATATAAGGAGTTAATCCCTAGTAAACCACTTCGAGCCTAGAAGTAGCAGTTTCCTTCGGATATTCAAACCTTTACACTCAACCTGGGGCAGGGTAGTGTTCAGTTAATCCAATCCCGCACTCGAATCAACGAAGCAAAATCCAGAAGACGGTTGTTCATCAATGACCCATGCTATGGCGGTCACAACAAAATCAAAAAAATCAAAAGCCAGCTAAGTCAGACACCTTAGAGGGGACTTAGACAAAATCAAGGCAATCCCGATGGATCTGACAAACGAAGTCAATCCATGCAAAAGTTAGGGATCAAAACAAAAGCAAAAGAGGACCCCGAAATCCTCAACAAAAACAAGAAGGATTCAGTGGCCACCCAAATCAAAGGGGCACTGCCATCCATCAAGAAACCAAAATAAGGTGACTGCCACGTCGAGCAAACCTTGAACCATCAAGTTTATACCATCAAGACAAGTGTAGGATTAACTGAGCGTAGGACTGGAGATTATCAAGAAGGGGTGGGTACAAATCATACTTTGAGCCCAATATCCTTTGTTTCATAACCATGAACCAGACCACGTTACAACCCTTGAAAGCCCTAATTGAGACGAGGTTCATTCTGAAAGCATATCATCGCAAGGTTGCGTAACCTGACTCCTCACATGATTGTTAATCATTAACATTGGTGGCATGTTGCTTGCTAGATCTTTCGCACCAATCAAATTAGCACAACATCTGGGCTAGTAGTCCATTTGTCTCACTATCGCGACACTTCCAAATAAACAATACTTTTTCAAACTTGCATCGAACTTTGCATTAATTATTACCATTTATGAATGTACAATTTTAACTGCAAATCAGTGCTAGGTATTCAAAGACACTCCAGCAAAGGGCAACTAAGGAGGAACTTGACTTTCAGTGGCGCACACGAAGCAAGACTACCTCGGAACCCACAGGCTGGGGCAAATCACTCAACAGCTCGAGCAAGGGCAGGTTATCCGAGTTCAGCTTCCATATGTCAGAACTGATTAATCTGGGGCAGGCCACTACCACGTTCAGACTGGGGCAAGACCAGATCGTCCTGACCATCAAGCAAAGTTACAATTACCTCTGATGCAAATTCACAGTCATCCAAATATCCCAGACTTGGGGCATCAAGGACATCTTCTACTTCAATCATGGCGTCTACAACAAGCTGCGTGTCGAGGAAGTCAATCCCTCCCACCACCTGAAGTCCAATCTGCATTGGCAACTACCAGAGGCCACCACACTGGCATCTCCACTTGCATTTCCGAATACCTTTCTGCAATCATATACATCATACGCATCGCATTCGACTTCATATGCATCTTGCATCATATGCATACTCCAATCATACCATACTTCCCCAGCTCTTGCATCTACGCTCGTCAGCATTTGCATTTGCACGTCCACTCATATGGAATATCATCCGGCATTCATATATGCAAGTCAAGGTCCAGGATCAATCTCGAAGATTTCCAAGACCGTCGACCGCCCAGTCAGGGGCGTCTTCTGCAAGATGGTGGGTTTACCCCACGATTTTCAAGAGCTTCAAAGCAGTCATCAACCCAGTTAGGGTCAATCTTCTGCAATTGTGGGTTTCTCCCACAAAATTTGAAGTTATTCAAAGCAAGATTCAGCCCAGTCAGGGGCATCTTTTTTTAAGACCATGGGCGTCTCCCGTGACGAATTTCAACCTCGTGGTTGATCAAATATGCAAATCAACATTCAGCCAGCCAGGGGCATACCATTCAAGACCGTGGGCATTCTCCACGAAGCTGTTCAACCTTTTGTTGAGCAAATCCAAGAAGTTCAAAGCAAGATCCAACCCGAGCAGGGGCATCTTCAGCAAAACCGTGGGCGTTCCTCACGAAGTTGTTCGGCTTTTGTTAAGTAAGACAAGGCATCAAGACAAACTCAGCCCAGTCAGGGGCATCCTCTTCAGAACTCATGGGCGTAACTATGAAATCATTTCAGCAAACTACGATCTCCAAGCAGAGACGGTGGGCGTACCCCGTCGACTCATTTCAATTCAATCTTCTTCTCAGGGGTTCCCCATTGAGTTATACCCAGCAAGCGTGACCGTTGTCAATTGCCTTACTATCATCCTTTTGGTGATAGTCGAACTTCGTCAGTTCAACCTAGCCTGCATCCTTTTGGTGTTGGTAAACTTCAAATCTGTGTTGGTCTATCATCCTTTTGGTGATAACGACCTGTGTGTTGTGTTTCGCTCTACCATCCTTTCGGTGGTAGGTCTGGTACTTCGTCGGTATCAGATTGTGCGATATTTTATTTGTGTTTTCGCTCTACCATCCTTTTGGTGGTAGGTCTGATACTTCGTCGGTATCAGATTGCGCGATGTTTCTTTTTGTTTTCGCTCTACCATCCTTTTGGTGGTAGGTCTGGTACTTCGTCGGTATCAGATTGCGCGATATTTTATTTGTGTTTTCGCTCTACCATCCTTTTGGTGGTAGGTCTGATACTTCGTCGGTATCAAATTGCGCGATATTTTATTTGTGTTTTCGCTCTACCATCCTTTTGGTGGTAGGTCTGATACTTCGTCGGTATCAGATGGCGCGATTGTTTTATTTGCGTTTTCGCTCTACCATCCTTTTGGTGGTAGGTCTGATACTTCGTCGGTATCAGATTGTGCGGTATTTTATTTGTGTTTTCGCTCTACCATCCTTTTGATGGTAGGTCTGATACTTCGTCGGTATCAGATTGTGCGGTTTGTTTCTTTTTGTTTTCGCTCTACCATCCTTTTGGTGGTAGGTCTGGTACTTCGTCGGTATCAGATTGCGCGATATTTTATTTGTGTTTTCGCTCTACCATCCTTTTGGTGGTAGGTCTGATACTTCGTCGGTATCAGATTGCGCGATATTTTATTTGTGTTTTCGCTCTACCATCCTTTTGGTGGTAGGTCTGATACTTCGTCGATATCAGATGGCGCGATTGTTTTATTTGCGTTTTCGCTCTACCATCCTTTTGGTGGTAGGTCTGATACTTCGTCGGTATCAGATTGCGCGATATTTTATTTGTGTTTTCGCTCTACCATCCTTTTGGTGGTAGGTCTGATACTTCGTCGGTATCAGATGGCGCGATTGTTTTATTTGCGTTTTCGCTCTACCATCCTTTTGGTGGTAGGTCTGATACTTCGTCGGTATCAGATTGTGCGGTATTTTATTTTTGTTTTCGCTCTACCATCCTTTTGGTGGTAGGTCTGATACTTCGTCGGTATCAGATTGCGCGATATTTTATTTGTGTTTTCGCTCTACCATCCTTCTGGTGGTAGGTCTGATACTTCGTCGGTATCAGATGGCGCGATTGTTTTATTTGCGTTTTCGCTCTACCATCCTTTTGGTGGTAGGTCTGATACTTCGTCGGTATCAGATTGTGCGGTATTTTATTTGTGTTTTCGCTCTACCATCCTTTTGATGGTAGGTCTGATACTTCGTCGGTATCAGATTGCGCGATTGTTTCATTTGCGTTTTCGCTCTACCATCCTTTTGGTGGTAGATCTGATACTTCGTCGGTATCAGATTGCGCGATATTTTATTTGTGTTTTCGCTCTACCATCCTTTTGGTGGTAGGTCTGGTACTTCGTCGGTATCAGATTGCGCGATGTTTTTATGTTTTTGCTCTATCATCCTTTTGGTGATAGGTCTGGTATCTCGTCGGTATCAGATTGTGCGATATTTTCTTTTGTGTTTTCGCTCTACCATCCTTTTGGTGGTAGGTCTGGTATTTCGTCGACATCAGATTGTGCGATGTTTTGGGTGTGAGTTTTTCTCCCTCATCCTTTTGGTGGTGGGTCTATCATGGTCATTAATGATAGGCTGTGCGATATGTGTTTGTGTTTGCTTTACCGTCCTTTTGGTGGTAATATCCGTGTGTGTGTCATACCATCATCCTTTTGGTGATGGCGACCTTTTTCCAGTTGCTTACAGTTTGCTCAGAGGTTTACATCATCCAGTATTTTCAATTCTCAATCACCTCTCTTTCATCCGGACAAATTCAGGGTCTTTTTGTATCTAATAGACTTCTACCTCAGGGATGTGAACGCCAATGCAATTCATCCTCCTAGGTTTAAGCCTATTAGATAGGGGCATCTGTCATACCCTAAATTTGTCCTACCTTTTTTTTTGAAAATATTTTTCACTTTTTGTTTCATACCATTAGACACGTGTCCACCCGAAATTGGGCGTTTTCCAAATTTTATTTGTTTCTGTCTAATAAAAGCGTGACACGTGGCCTAACCTTTTTTTTGTGAATATTATTTTCTTAAACTTTCTTTTTAGTTATTATTTTCTTGTTTTTGTATATATATAAAAATTTTAGTTGGTATTTTTTATATATATTTTAATATTTATTTAATTGTTAATTGTTAATATTTATTTAATAATTATTGTTAATATTTGTATTAAATAGTTGTTAGTATACTTTTTTTTAGTTATTATTTAGTATTTGTTAATATTTATTATTAATTAAGCATTGGTAATTAATTAAGAACATAAGGTGTTGATTAAGAAAAATGGTCAGGAAATTAGATTGTGGGCCGTAAGCGGAGGCCCAACGTGGAACCCTTCAGAAGCTAGGGACCGGCTGGGATTATAAAAAGAAAAAGGGAAAATTGATTCAGGGAACCCTAAGCTACTGTTCACTAAAATACAGCCGCCCCCTATTCACTCAAAAAACCCTAGACTACTATTCATCTTCCGTCTCCATTCAAACGGCGCCGCCCAAACCCTAAAACCCCATCAGCCGCCGTCCATAAATTTCAAAACACAATTGTGGAACATCTTCTCCCACCATGAAACACCCTCTTTCAAAATGCTTTCCGTCGTCAACCCATCAAACCATCCTCAGAGACGTTGAACAAGTGTTGTAATGACGTTGTCTGGCGAGTTCAACAATATCATTTTCCGTTCAAACCCGCTACGACTCTGGTTCATAACAGTCTTCCCCGGATCAACGATTCGCCACCACCATCGCCAAATCGCACGCCGGTAAAAACCCTCCATCTTCGAGCTTCGACACCCGCTAGTTTCGCTGTTTCAGATGTCATCTGTGGCTCACCGATATTCAAGAGTGTCTCAAATCCCTCGAAATAGGTATTGTATTGTTAAAATTATTGTGAGCATTTTGAATATTTTTCCAGTTAACTTGCTGTTATTGAAGTGTTAGCAGGGATTGATTGTGCTCCTGTCATAAGGAACTTACTGGTATAGCTCTGGTTAAATTTGATTTACTGCTTCATGTTGGAGGTGTTCATAAATAAGATTTAGAAGTGTAGATTGCAGCAGTTGAAATCAGTAGCATCTGTGTTCTATGATGGAAAGTCAAGTAGCAGCAAGAAGATATCATTCGTGTCTTTGATTCAACTTTGTTTACATGTGTTATTATTTCTCTAAGAAATTATGTTGTTGTCTGTGGCTTGTTCTGTATGCAGGTGTGAGTTTTAAAACATGATTCGATTCAGGTTGGCTTCTGTTGTGGCACTTTCATGTTGAAGATGTGCCCCTCTATTCCATCAACAATGACAACAACATTTCTGCTTTCTCAGTGCAAACATCCCCGTTTCAGTTGATAACAACATCGATTCATTCATTCCCTCAATTTGATTCTGTTTAATGGATTTTGTTTTCACTAATTTCATTCTGTTTATTTATTCAGTAGTGGTTACATTAAAAGTTCGTTTAGGAAGCTATTTTGGACATTGGTTCTTATGACTGGTTATCAGTGCGAAGTCACCGCGAGGTCGTTATCATTTGTCCAGGTGATGCGGGTTGGTTCTTGAAACAACATGGTGTCTCAAATCGTATCAGAAATCCGAACAGGGAGGCACTCACTCACAACTAGCTCCATCAACTCGTGGCAATAGCAACGCAGTTTCCTTAATCGAGCCCGATTCCTCAAACCTGTTTTCGCTGGTGTTAAACTCACGAATTTGTTTTCTCTATTTCACTTGGACCATTGTCTGTTGTAGATTCTGGTGCAGATACAACTTAACAGGATGCTGCAAGAAATGTGCAAGCATCGATATCGACGCCTTCCACGACACAATACAATAGAGAAACTCAACAGCTTCGAGACAATTTTGTTAAGTTCACGATGCCGACATCAAGAGGCGTCCAACTCTGCAACAACTTTCAGCGTTGTCAGTTTCTGTTTCCGAAGCACAACAGCAACGTAAGCGTGGATTTCTCAGCCATGGTTCCAACAGCAGGGCATTTGGCGTCTCGGTAGCATATGTTTTTTATTCAATCTGAAGTTGATGATAGTTCGGGTCGTGCACATTTGGTTTCAGGTTTAGATGGGGATGTTGTCTGAACGTTATTTTATTTGCCTTGTAATGGTATTGTTAAAAGCTGGTATAAGCAAAACTGTCTTTGACTTTGATAAAGTTTGAAAAGGGGAATTGATGCTTTACCGGGGTTTGTTTGTTATTTTGCTGGCTGTTGAATTTGTGCAGGTTACGGCATCGCCTAATCATGGGTTATTCGAAAAGAGTTTGAAGCGATGACCTTTGGAACAACAATTCACCTTCATTCCGGTTCCGCCACAGACTCAACGACAAAGCCATCAATCATATCATTCACCGCGCAATCAGAGACATGGATTCAAAGTGTATAGAGCTGCCGTTTATCAACGACAACTTAAAGCAAGAACTGCAACTACCGTCATTAACACCAACACATTCAACTCCGAAATCTCGTGACGAGAACCATCCCTGCTCCCTCTTACAGCTGCTTGTGAAGTTTCTGCGCATTCATCACTATCACCGAACCAGCATACGAAGCAACCACGGCTCCCCCACATGCTGTGCTTCAAGCTCACGCCAATGGTAAATGGAGAGGTGTCAAAGTAGGTGATGGCAAACAACGCCAACAACAAAAGCTCGCGGCCAAACATCAAACAGTAATTTGAAGTTACAACAATACACGGCGCACTATAAATCAGCAGCAACGTCGGGGCAATTCATTTGGTAATATTATTTTAACTTGTGCATTATGATGAATATTTTGTCGCGGCGGATTCGAATTTTGAACTCTTATTGCGGTTGCTTTAGAGAGAAAGAACTGAACTAGTTTTTTCTTTGGATTTATTCATTGTTCATCAGTGTTGCGGTTGATATAAGTTTGAAGGTTTTGATTTTGTTTAATTTTGGTTGATTGGTTGCTCACTTGCTTGCGTATCCGTATTAGTTAAACCGTTGGAATTAGAAGTTTGTTGGTTCTGGTTATTCAGTATTCATGTTGTAGAAATGATGTTGCTTGCAAGTTATATTATTCTATGATAGGTTTCCACTGCCGGGCTGCGCTTCGCAAGTTCCATCCAAGCTGGAGTGGAAGTCATAATGAATTGGGAACAGTTGATAGAAGTTTTTAAAGAGAAATCAATTAGATATTAGTCATTATTTTTGATTTTTTTATTTAATTTTGTTAATAAATTTTAATTAACTTAATTATTTGAGTTAATCAGATAATTTAGATAATTAATTTCGATTAACATAATTAATTAATTAATGGAGTTTCGATTATTTAATCCTTTTAATAACTTTTAATTAATTTAATTATTTGATCACATTAGTTGTTAATCAAATAATTTTAATAATTAAATTAGATTAAACAAATTAAGTGGTCCAATAATCTTTTCTCATGTTAGCTTCGAAGTGGGTCAAGACCGAAAGATTTCTAAATTCAAGTTAATGTTGTCAGTATGCACTTACGTCCGTGTTATGTCTCCCATTTCGATAATAAGGTAATTCTCTCCCTCCAAATGTAATAGTTATTTTCTCACTTATGCTTTAATGTTTCAAAATCAGTTTTAAAAAAAAAAATAATAATAATTCTCGATTAGTCGAGTCATTTTCACCCATGTAAGTCGAGTGCTTTCAAGGCCTCGCCATCGACCTTTGATCACCATACACAACAATTTAAAGCTTAATCCTGGGCTTCCTTACAGTGACACCTATTTGATCAGTTACTTCTAATTGGTCACTTAGAAGACTAGCCCACTTTGCTAGTGTACACGCTTAAAATTTAAATTCAAACCTCGACTCACCTCGAGTACTTTTTCAAAGCAAATTAAATCTTTGAAGTCTAGCATTTCTTAGATTTTTGAATGATCATTAGCGAGGTGTACACCTTAAATAATGTATTATTCAACTTTTCGTATTTAATACACTCTTTTGAACAAAGAAATATCATAGGAATCTAGCATTCTATGTGATATTTCTGTCGTTCCTTCAAACATTCTCCAAATGAAAAAGGTGTCGTCGAGATCTAGCATTTCGATAATGCCCCAATTAATTGGTTGTGAGGCCTACGTCTCATTTATCAAATAATTGTCATTTCTCTAATTTTCAAATCCAATATCGTATTCTCACCTCTCGTACTACAATTCTTTTTCATACCCTCGATTCAATTCTTCAAAATATTTTTCTCGACCGAAAGAAGGAGGTTCTTGGAGTCTAGCATTCCTTGAATTTTCGAGTGAATAATTCTCAAGGCACGCCCTTTGAGTTATTATTCATTCAATCTTTCGACCTTTTTAAATATCTTTTTTCGATTCAAACTTCGAAAGAAGGAGATTCTTGGAGTCTAGCATTCCTTGAATTTTCGAGTGAATAGCTCTCGAGGCACGCCCTTTGGGTTGTTATTCACTCAACCTTTCGACTTTTTCAAAATCAATCATTCTCAATATTCTCCTGAGTCGATTGCTCGTCCGCATTCGCAACCTTTGACACTTCGCACACACATTCACAATTCCTCGTGGTCTCGATATCAGGAGCACCCTCAGGGACTAATATCGTTTCTCACAACCTTAACCCTTGACACGTCGTCAAGCCGGTTCCATCTTCAATCAAATCTTCGACACGTCGTCGAACCAGTTCAAAACAATTCCCTTTTGGCCTCGCATGCCATTCTTCGATTCGATCCTTTCACAAACACATTTTTTAAACTTACGAAAGAGGGATATTCTTAGAATCTAGCATTCTTTGAATATTCGAACGAGTAACTCTTGGGCGCGCCCCCGAGTTGTTATTAGTTCATTCTTTCGTTTTCAAAATATCCAACTCTTATCTTCAACTCATTCAACTCAATTTCCGAAAGAACTGAGTTCTTGGGATCTCGCATTCCTTGAATTCTTGAATGACAAGCTCTTGAGGCACGCCCTTAGGTTGTTTGTCAGTCACTCTTTCGTCTTTTTTCTCAAACTTCCAACCCATTCAACCTCATCTTTTCGTGGTTGTTACCACGAACTACGGACGCTCTGATTCCTTATTCATTCTTGAATATAAGATACGTAGGCACAAGATTGCGATGATCTTGGCGAGCACACTTCTATCCATCTCCCGTCTCCCCCCATCCTTTCCCGTAGTCGAACTACGACGCTCTGATTTCTCATTCTCGTCCGAATGAGCATACGTAGGCACAAGGGCCCCAATCCTTGGCGAGCACCCTATCTTCTAACCACCCATCTCTCCCTTGCGTCTTTAAACCTTTTAAAACCTACCAATTCTACCTTTAACAACGAGAAGAAAACAAGTAAACCTGAAACAACACTCCCCACAATTACCTTAAGAGGTTCCCGTCGAGTACGACGGACATGAGGGGTGCTAATACCTTCCCCTCACGTAACCGACTCCCGAACCCGGAACTTGGTTGCGACAGCCCTGTTCCTATCCTTTCGTTTTCAAGAGGTTTTCTCGATATTTTCCTCTCCCGTTTGTTCGGGAAAAATAAAGTTCGGTGGCGACTCTGTCGAACCGCATTTTCCGCGCCTTTCGCGCGAGGGTCGTATTTTCGAATATGAATTTTTCGAGGTGCGACAGAAGCCTTTTGAGAAATTTTGGATAGAAAGCCTCGTATCGGCTACAAGATCAAGAATGGGGGTAAATGCTTCCACAATAGTTCAGAACAACTTGTAGGAGATAAGAGATGCACATAAGGCATCCACGATTTTTGAACTTTCAGCAACAAACTTAATTTCACAAACAAACAAAAAAACTGGTTAAGACGGTTAACTCATGCATGGATGATTGACCTAATATGATATGCAAACGATCAATGAATCTGAGGGTAAAATCTGGGGTATGACAAATTTAAAAAGAAATTTGATAAACAAACATCAAAACTCTAGGCAAAACAAATGAAAATGGAAGAAGGAAGAAAAGGAATCAAAACAGTCCCAAAACAAGCCAAAAAAACACATTATGACCTTGTGTTAATCGATTAACAATCTTAAGACAAAATTTGGTTAATCGATTTACCATCTTAAGGAAAAATTCGGTTAATCGATTAACCTTGGGAGAACAGCAAAAAAAATTGAAAAAAGTTAGCATTCATGATTCAATTATTTCTTCAAGTAAAACAACACCAATAAGACAGAATTTGCAAGATCCAAAGATCAAGCAATAAGAATCAAACATAGATCATATTGTGGAAGATGGATCAAGCACAACAATGGTGTAAAAAGGGTTTACCACTTCAAAATCTAAAAATGCTTCAAATCAACTTCAAGAACCATACTCTAAAGCCTTGATCTACAAAATTTGATGTTGAAGAAGGGTTTTGATGGAGGTTTAGCTCAAAGGTTAGTAAGCTTCAATGAAAAGCTTACTAACTTTTAATGGAAGAAAGAGCTTTATTGAATTTGGTGGTTGAGGGGAAATTGAGAGAATAACAAAGAATTTTGATAAGGTGAATTTGACTCACAAAAGCTTAAAGAATGAATGAAATGAGGCCTCTATTTATAGAATTTAGACTTAAAAATTTTGGTGGTTTCGAATTTGGTTTGGAATTTGATCTAGGCTGGGAATTTGAATTTGGATGCAAAATCAAGATCAAGTGATGATTAATGAGGGTGTATGATAGGAATTAATTATGACAAGTTAATGAAATTAAAATGAGGTGATCTAGAATATTCTCGTGATGAAACAAGTGAATTTGGTGCTAAAATGCTGCAGAATTTGAATATGGCTCATTTTCAAAAAAATGCCTTGGTTAATCGATTAACCATTTCATGCACAATTTGATTAATCAATTAACACAGTTAAAAATTGAGAAAAATGGATTTTTGTTGTGCTGTCTTGCCTCCGGCTCGATTCTTTTGACTTGTCCAAGAAGGCATGGAAATAAACACATGAACCTTAGAGTCTCTTGAGCAATAAACAATTAAATCTTGGAAAACTCTTGATCAAATGATTTTGAATTGTTTGCAGATCGACTTTGACTTTTTTCAGATGAATTTCATTCGAGTTGAGTAACTAGTATTTGATGTTCTTGATTCCAAACCTCCTCCTGAAAAATGAGTTAGTAAATAAAAAAACACATATTTTTGGTATTTTGATTAGGGTTAGTAAATATAAACAATCAAATAAAAGCAAACAAATAAAATACACAAGTGCTTGTTGATCATGCTTGTCATGTAGGATGCAAATGATATGTGAGATCATAGGGGTAAAAATTAGGGTATTACAGACTTTAATGTGAGATTTCAAGATGGTTCTATCTTCTTTCAAAATAAAAGGGTGTGGAAGTAAGGGCTCAGAGATTAGCTTTCTTTGAATCTCTTTCTTTGTCTTTTCGGAAAAAAAGAGTGAGGGAATGGGCTTGATGGAGTTACCTTTATTGAGAATACTACAATAAATAGTAGATTTTGTAACGATAATTTATCTCAGTTAACTAACCAACCAAAGTAAAACTATTCCATATAGTGTCATTGTTTTATTTTATTTTTTACTAACAAAATATATTGAATATTTCCTCGATTGTTATAAAGATTGAGTGAAAAATTCTCTCATGGACAAGCTTTAATTTTCATCACCAACAATTTCGTGTTTTATTTATAATAAAAGTGACACATTCACTTCTACAAAATATACATTCTGTAACATCTTGTTAATTATTAATAAACTTTTCACCATACAATGCAGTCACGTTCCGACGACGTCTCCAGGATAAAACAACTCGTTCATAAATTACGATTATCACTTGCACTGTGATAAATCGTTCATAGAGATACACCTTCATATGGTGTTAAAATCACTCGTATCAGAAAGTAAATTCATTCGACGGTGGTGCAATGAACCACTCGTAAATCATAAAAAAAAATTATAGATGATGAGAATGAGAGGGGGAAGAGAGATTTTGGAAATATTCATAATCTGGAGTATTTTTTAACTGATACGCAATATACAAGTTATAGTCATGAATCTTATATGAGGGAGAGAAAACTTGGGAGGAAAGAGTGGAAGAAATCGTGGGAGAGTCGAATGGATTCAAAAAAACCGTTATGCACTTGATCATCAAGGAAAGGGGATACTTAGTTGGCAACCGTTAATTAATTAATAATTAATTAATTTGTAATTATGACACACCACTATTAATTAATAATAATAATTAATTTACATTACACACAATTAATAAATTAATTAATATTAAATAATAATATTAAATAATTTTATGGGTACCAAAAAAATTGGATCAACCCCCAAGCCCAAGCCCGAATCGAACCCAATCTTGCCGGCCGGACGAACGACGCCAGCGGCGCGCGCACGTGTGTTTTGGTTCATGGTGGTGTGTTCTCACCCAACCATAATATTTGGTACCCCTTAGGGTCCAACCCAATATGTCCATTTGCAATATATAAACACTACTAAAGTGTGTTCTCCCTCCAGTGTGGGACTTTAATGAACTTTTTCAAATTCACCCATACTCTAGCTCATACTTGTGCTCATTTATTGCCAACTTATTTCCATTAACTCCTTCCAAGTCCCCACTTCAAGTTATCATCATTCCAAGCATTCTAACAATCCCCCACTTGAATTTAAAAAGGTGATTTTTTGAATGAACGTAAAATATTTCTAAGATTGTACATAAAAAAATGTGTCTACGACTTAAACCTCTTTGTAGTAGGTAGGATTCTAATTTAACAAGAGTGACATCATGGTCTTGAACTCTAATTCATACATAAAACCCGCACACAACCTTTTCTTAAGTTGTATTTTATAGCCCATGCTTTAATGGCCCTGCATGTGTATCCCAGTTTAGTGAAGGCTCTAGGAATTCTGCATCAAAATTCCATTTGAACCAACCTAAGTTCCACAATAACAAAGGTGAGTCTATCAAGAGTACTCTTGTAGCCTAGGTACTCTCTCATATAGATTATCGATCTCATTAAGAGTTTCTATTATCTCATCCTCTTATTACTTTAGGATCCATGCTTCTCTTCCATGATCATTTTATATTGCTCACGACTTGTTATTACCATTTGAACCTATTTCTTGGGATCTCCAGTTATCTAGGTTGGGTTACCATCATGAGCAACTCATTTCTTTATAGGCATTAGCCCCATCTTCTTGAATGTATTATGGACTTTCTCTCTAGCTAATCTTTTTGTCAAAGGATCTGCTAAGTTTTCATCATTGTGTACATGATCCACTCTTACAGCTCCTTTAGAGATACAATCTTTAACAATGTTGTGCTTTCTTCTAATTTGACGTCTTTTACCATTATAATAAAGGTTCCAAATTTTTATAATAGTCGCGGTACTATCGAAGTGGATCAGTACAAATGGCATAGGTTTCTCCCACGGAGGGATCTCTGCTAGCAAGTATCTTAACCAACTTGCTTCTCCACTTTCTTTGGCTAGTGCTATCATCTCAGACTCCATTGTGGACTGAGACAGGATAGTTTGTTTTTTTGATTTCCAAGAAACAGCTCCTCCAACTATACTAAATGTATAGCCACCAGTAGCTTTGGAAACATCCGATAAGGTGTTCCAATCTGCATCATTGTATCCTTCTAGTACAACAGGAAATTTCTAGTAATGTAGGTCGAGATCCATGGTCCTTATAACGTACCTCATGAATCGCTCAATAAGTTTCCAGTGCTCGTTACACGGTCTACTCGTAAACCTGCACAATAATCCTACGACGTATGCAATGTCGAGTCTAATACAATCAGTGGCATACCTAATATTGCCAATGATGCTCGTATATTTTGTTTATCTGACAGTTTCACCAGTGCTCTTAAATAGTTTCAAACTTGGATCATATGGTGTACACGCAGGTTTACAGTTAAAGAATTTATATTTCTTTAAGATCTTCTTTACACAGTGTGATTGATCCAAAGAAATTCCTTGTTCTGATCTTGTGATCTTGATATCAAGTATCATGCTTGCTTCCCCAAGGTGTTTCCTATCAAAGTTGTTGCACAACATTGATTTCACGTCATTAATGATCTAAATTTTCTATCCAAATATGAGTAGATTATCTACATAGAGACATATGATAATGCAAATGCGATTTTCAGATTTGTAATAAAAGCATTTGTCACTGCTTAGGAGCTTGTTTTAGTCCATACAGAGACTTGTCTAACTTACAGACCTTGTTTTCTTGTCCATGGATCACAAACCCTCCTAGTTGTTCCATATAGATTTCTTCTTCTAAGTCACCATTTAAAAAAGTTGTTTTAACATCCATCTGGTGTACTATTAAGTTATAAATAGTAGATATTGAATTAAGTACCCTAATGGATGTAATTCTAGTGACTCGAGAAAAAGTGTCGAAGAAATTTATATTTTCTCTTTGTCTAAAACCCTTGGCTACAAGAAAAGCCTTGTATTTATCAATATTTCCATATGGTTTTAGTTTTTTTTTTTCAAAATTCATTTACAACCGATTGGTTTACACCCAGGAGGCAAGTCTACTAAGTGTCAGGTCTTGTTAGAATCTAGAGATTCTATCTCATTATTTATTGCTTTTTGCCATAAATATGCATCCATAGATGACAAGGCTTCTCGAAGATTTATTGGATCTTCTTATGCATTATAAGCTGCATAATCGGGCCCATGATCTTTAGCAACTCTGACTCTTTTACTTCGTCAAAGTTCTATTTCTACATTGTCATCGCTTTCTGTGCTTCTTATCACAGGGATGTGACTCGTTTGAGTGCCCCCACTATTTCTCAAATTGAAGAGAAATTTGTCTTCATAGAATTCAACATCATTTGATTTTATAATCACTTTTTCATTTAAGTCATAATACATATATTCTGTACTATTTGCTGCATACCCAATGAATACACATTCGTAGGCTATGCTTGCGAGTTTAACTCGTTCCGGGTCCGACATTCTAATATAAGCCAGACAACCCCAAGTTCTCAAATAATACAAGTTTGGTTGTCTTTTTTTTAATATCTCATAAGGCAAGATCTTACTTTTTAACTTGGGAACTCTACTCAAGACATAGAAACAATCAATAAAATTTCCCCCCACTATGAGGTGCAGCACCAGAATTCATCATAATTGCAACAACAAGTTCAGTAATAGTTATATTCTTTCCTTCTGCTTTACCATTCATTTTAGGAGAATATGGAGCATCCGTCTCACGTATAATTCCATGTTTAATATAAAAATCATTAAATAACTCAGAATCGTATTCAGTTCCCTTATCACTACGAAGTGTTTTAATCTTTTAACTAAGTTGATTCTCAATTTTAATTACATACATCTTAAACATGTCAAGTGCTTTACTTTTATTCTTCATTAAGTATACATAAGTGTAATCAGAGCAATCAACAATAAAAGTAATAAAATAACATTTACTATTTCTAGTCAAAGTTCCATCTAATTCACATATATTAGAATGTATAATATCTAAGGAATCAGATTCTTTAATAATTGATTTATGGGACGTCTTATTAATTTTGGCTTGACTACAATATTCACATTTATTTGTATCATTTACATTTAATTTAGGGATTAGGCCTAAGTTGCTTGCATTATAGATAAATCTCTTCCTAACATGACAAAGTCTAGCATGTCAAATATTTAAATCACACAAAGAGTAAACGGAAGGAGAAATTTTATTCAAATAAACATTCAACTTAAACATGTCATTAGTGGCGTACCCTTTTCCCAACAAAAATACCACTCTTAGTGAGCACCTCTCAACAACACTTTCTTATCTTCAGCATTCGTGTTTATCTTGAACATAGCACGATCATAGCAGACCTGATGAGATGCGCCAGTGTCTATACACCAACCATCACCTCCACTAACCATGTTGACTTAAGTGATCATAGCAATGAATTGCTCATCAGTCAAGTTAATTTTTGCATTAGAGCCAGTAGGTTTATGCCTGCTCTTACATCTCTTAGTCATATGACCCGGTTTTACATAAATATATCAAGTAATAAACGAAGTGTAATTTCTTTGAGTTGGTGGTTGCTGTCTAGCACTTGGAGTAGATGAGCCCCTTGAGGGATTCCCATTCTTAATTAGGTTCACAACATTGCGGTTCTGATTGCTTAATGGTTTTCATGTGGGCTTCAGAACTACACTAAATCTCTTATTGTTGTTAGAAACAACTAAGACTTCATCCTTTTGATCTTGTCTTCTAGCTTCCTCTTTAATTCTAAGGCGAGTGATCAGACTCTCAATTGAAAACTCTTTTGTTTTATGTCGAAGCAAATTTTTGAAATCGTACAAAGTAGAGGAAGTTTGTCAATTATCACAGCAATATGAAATTATTCATCGAGGGGCACACCCTTAGTTATGATTTCATGAGAAATCTTCCAAATTTCGTGGCTTTGAGTTTCCACGGACTTTTCACCCACCATCTTATAATTCAGGCAGCGGCTGACAGCATATTTCTTTGCACCTACTTCTTCAGTATCATATTTCTTCTGCAAAGCTTCCCATACCTGTTTAGCAGTGTTATAACTACTATGGTAATCATATAGATCATCAACAAGGCTATTCAAAATATGGTTTTTGCGAAGATAATCATTACCTTTCCAGATGGAAATCTCTTTCTGAAGCTGTAAATCATCTTCCTTAGACTTAGCAGCAGAGTCTGATTCAGACAAGTTGAGAGTCTCATTTGAATCCACAGTTGTCTTTTCATTAATTTATTCAGATGATCCAGAAAGAGCAACAGGGATATCCTAAGTCAGAACGAGGGAAACTTTATTTAAAGTTAAAAAAATTTTCATCTTAGCTTGCCAAAGTTTGAAGTGAGAACTCTCAAACTTAAATGGTTTGTCAGAGACAACAGCGGTTGCAGTAGTACCAATGATTTCATCAGTAGCCATGGCAATTACAATAAGAGTCTTAAAAATGTTATTTTTCGGTTTTAAAAAATTGGCACATGGAAATTATCGGGACGAGTCGCGTACTAGGTCGCTTTCTTTAAGACGTTTCATTGTACTGCCAAAAGTATGCAATGCAGTCACATCTCGATGATGTCTCAAGGATAAAACATCCCGTTTAAAAATTACAATTATCACTTGCACTGTGATAAATCGTTCGTAAAGATACACCTTCAGATGGTGTTAAAACCACTCGTATCTGAAAGTAAATTCAGTCAACGATGACCAAGAAAGACATTCTTCTGACCAAATTCCAATTGCGTCCAATCTGTGTTTTCTTCACAGATAGGACACGCATATTGACCTTTAATGCTATACCCTGATAGATTTCCGTATGCTGGAAAATCATTAATTGTGCTAAACAACATTGCCCTTAAGTTGAATCTTTCTTTCCTATATCCATCATAAACCTCCATACCGTTCTCCCATAAACTCTATAAGTCTTCGATTAAAGGTGTCAAGTATACGTCTATGTCATTCCCTGGTTGTTTAGGCCTAGAAATTAACATAGATAACATCATGTACTTACACTTCATACATAGCCATGGAGGTAGGTTATAAATCATAATAGTTACAGGCCATGTGGAATGTGAGATACTTTGTAGACCATGCGGATTCATTCCATCAGTCGATAATGCCAAGCAAAGGTTTCTAGCTTCTTCTCCAAAATCAGGATACTCATTATAAATTTTCATCCACTGTGGTGAATCTTCCGGATGTCGATACTTCCCATATATAATTCTATCATCTGCATGCCAAGTCAAGTGTTTTGTATCTCTTTCACTATGAAACATGCGTCTAAATCTCGAAATTATAGGAAAATACCATAAGACTTTTGTTGATGACAACTTTTCCTTATACCGAGATACACCGCATTTAGGACACTCGTTTAATGATGCATATTCATTTCGAAACAAAATGAAATCATTTGGACAAGCATGTATCTTATCATAGCTCATGCCAATAGAGCATAACATTTTTTTTGCTTCATAGGTTCGATTAGGAAGAACATTATCCTCTGGAAGCATCTCTTTTAGTAGGGCTAACAACTCTGTGAAACTTTTATCCAACTATCCATTACCCGCCTTTAAGTTGTACGACTTTAATACCGCAGGCAATCTTGTGAAATTAGTGTAACCTTTATACAACGATTTCTCTGCATCACTTACCAACCTCTCAAACATCTTGGGACAATCCTGAAGATCTTCTTCAAGTGCTTCTGCAATCTCTTCGACTCGATCACAATCATATGTATCCCTGCCATTGTCCTTTGAAGCATAGGCCAAATTATCCCCCGGTTCGACATTCTCGTTACTTATCTCACCATGTAATGTCCAACATGTATAACTTCGATTAATTCCATGTCTTACTAAACGAGATTCCAACTGAACTGTGTCAATTCGACGCCCATAACAGCAACCTAAGCAAGGACATGTGGTCCTACTAGGGTTTTGGCGTGTTCAATAGTAAACTTAACGAATCTTGATACCCCATTCTCGTACTCTTTTGACAATCGATTAAAAGACATCCATTTTTTATTCATACTAATTAAGTAGACTAAACTAAACTAAGAAAGCTAAACAAAAACATCGAATACCTATAGCACTGGCCTGTAGATAAATCACCAACTTTAGAACTACACCGTAGGATTCTTGGGAACGATCACAATCTTGCTCTACACAGGTAACCCCTATAACAGATAAAATTAATAACATCATCAACATTAAATAATTCTTGGAAACGATCAAAATTAATAGACATAAATAATTCATTTACTTTCATCAACAACAATAACATCAATAACATCAACAAACTTTAATAGAATTTCTAACTTTGTTAACTCTTTAACAAATTTCTACATGGCATGACATTGGACAATATCAAAGTTGTATCAAAATAGTGAAAACAATATCAAACCTAAACAAAATATTAATCTTGTATCAAAGAACTAACAATAACATAATGCCACCAAGAACAAACAAAAACATAATGCCACCAAGAACAAACAACATAATACCACCAAGAACAAACAACAACATAATGCCACCAAGAACAAACAACAACATGATGCCACCAAGAACAAATAACAACATAATGCAACACTTATATATATTTTACTCATCATTGCTGAAATTTTTAAAAGCAAACTCAGTAAGAAAACAAATCCATTACATATACCATTGTAGCAAAATACAGTATGAAAACAAACCTGTAGATTTCGTACAGAATGGGTGGAGGACGAAGATGGAACAATGCCAAAAATAGACGGACGAAATGGAAGAATATTGCCTAAAACAGACGGACGGAGACGGTAATGGAAGTGGCGACGGATGAAAACGGACGGTGACGGAAACGAAAAAGGAAGAATGCCAAAAACAGACGGAAACGGAGGCGGAAATGGAAGATTTCTGTTTTTGAGGTTTTAAGGGTTTTTCTGGGTTGCGAGCGGGAGAATCACGACTGTTTCTGTTTATGAGTATTTCTGGTTTTTTTTTTAAATTTATGCCACTTAAACCTACAACAGTGCTTTTGCATGGCCTTTAGCAACGCTTTATAAAAGCGCTCTCTGAGGTTTGATAAGCCAGGACCTATAACAGCGCTTTTATAAAATTGATGTCTTTTGTACCACCTATAGCAGCACTTTTCTAAAAGCGCTTTCTTAGAATGCCCCCATAGCAGCGCTTTCTGAAAGCGCTGTCGTAGGTGACCCCTATAGCAGCGCTTTCTAAAAGCGCTTTCTTAGGGCCTACTTTTAACAGCGCTTTCTATAAAGCGCTTTCGTATGTGCCACCTTTAGCAGCGTTTTTCTAAAAGCGTTGTCTAAAGTCTACTATTTTTTTTCTTTTTTTTCGTGACTCTTTAGCAGCGCTTTTTCAAAAAGCGCTGTCTTTACATGCGCTGCCAAAAATCATTTCTGTAGTAGTGATAATCATTATCTTTCTAGATGGCAATCTCTTTCCGAAAATGTAAATCATTTGCCTTAGACTTAGCAGCAAAGTCTGATTCAAACAAGTTGAAAGTCCCATCTGAACCCACAGTTGTCTTACCATTAGTTTATTCGGTTGATCCAGAAAGAGCAACAATGATATTCTCAGTCAGAACGAGGGCGGCCTTTTTAAAGTTAAGAAAATTTCCAACTTAGCTTGCCAAAGTTTGAAGTGAAAACCCTCAAACTTAAATGGTTTCTCAGAGACAACAGCGGCTGCAGTAGTATCAACAATTTCCTTAATAGCCATGGCAGTTACAATAAACGTCTTAAAAATGTTGTTTTTCGGTTTTGAAAAATTGGCACAAGGAAATTATCGGGATGGGCGTGTACTGGGTCGCTTTCTTTAAGACATTTTGTCATACTGCCAAAAGTATGCAATGCAGTCCCTTCCTGATGACGTCTCCAAGATAAAACAATCAGTTCAAAAATTACAATTATCACTTGCACTATGATAAATCGTTCGTAAAGATACACCTTCAAATGGTGTTAAAACCACTCGTATCTAAAAGTAAATTCAGTCGACGATGGTGCGATGAACAACTCGTAAATCGGAAAAAGAAAAATTATAGACGAAGAGAATGAGTGGGGGAAGAGAGATTATAGAAATATTTAGAATCTGGAGTATTTTTTTACTGATACGTACTATACAAGTTATAGTCATGAATCTGATATGAGGGAGAGAAAACGTGAGAGGAAAGAGTGAAGGAATTCGTGGGAGAGTGGAATGGATTCAAAAAAACTGTTATGCACTTGGTCAGCAAGGAAAGGGGTGACATAGTTGGCAACCATTAATTAATTAATAATTAATTAATTTGTAATTATAAAACACCACTATTAATTAATTATTATTATTATTAATTCAAATTACACACAATTAATTAAAAAATTAATATTAAATAATTTTTTGGGTACCAAAATAATTGGATAAACCCCCAAGCCCAAGCTCAGATCGGACCGAGCCGAGCCAGCCGGAAATACAGCAGCGGCGATGCGCGCGCATGTTTGTTTTGTTTCATGGTGGTGTGTTCTCACCCAACCATATAATCGGGTACCCTTGGGGCCCAACCCAATTTGTCCACTTGCAATATATAAAAACTACTAGAATGTTCTCTCCCTCCAATGTAGGACTTTAATGAACCTTTTTAAATTCACCCACACTCTAGCTCATACTTATGCTCATCTATTACCAACTTAATGCTATTAACTCCTTCCAAGTCCCCACATCAAATTATCATCATTCCAAGCATTCTAACACTAACATCAGTGGTGATATGTTAAGGAGTGACACACTTTCAATCTCCGCTTCAACAATTTTACATTTTTTTTGTTACAAAAAGGGTGCGTCCCCTTAATTTTTATATTTATATTAAAATTAAACTACTTTTTATCACGTTCTATAAAAGCAAACATTGTGATATGTACCTCAATAACATTCTTAAAGCGTGTTATTTATAGACATTTAATTAGGGTTGACACTGTTAATTATGGTGAAAAGTATTACCTACACATAAGCGAAAGTTTTCTCATATTTGTATAGAACAATCATAACTCTTCTAATGCTAAACCATATAATCTCTTGCACGTCTTATCCCAATCTCCATTAACGTTTGCACAACATTTTTTCACAAAATTCCACCATATCTTCTCCCACTCGTATGGATCAAGGAAATGTGTCACGAAACTTGTAAGAGAGAGACATGAAATTTATTTCTTTTAGTTCCTTTTCACATTTTCAGTACGTGATACATTTATATCCTTAATGTTATGCGTTTTGTTGTTGTTTATGTTTAAAATATTTTTTCTTTTTGGGTTTTTCTTTTTCTTTTTGTTAAAATAATAAACCCTTATAGGTTGTATGTTGTTGATTTTTGTTTAGTTTCTTTATTGTTTTTATTCAGGTTGTGTGTTGGTATTTGTGTTATTTATTATGTTGTTGTTGAGTTATAGGTCATATGTTTTGTTTGTATCATTGTAGATGTTTTTGTGCAAGTATATTGATTTTTTTGTTGGGGTATATTGTTGTTTTATTTTGGCAATATGTTGTTTTTGTCCACTACTACAATTTTGATCTATAATAGCATTAATTTAATAGCACTTTTAACTAAAGCGCTACCAAAACTTTCACACAATAACTTATAATAACGCTTTTATTTATTATGTTGTTGTTGAGTTATAGGTCATATGTTTTGTTTGTATTATTGTAGATGTTTTTGTGCAAGTATATTGATTTTTTTTGGGGTATATTGTTGTTTTATTTTGGCAATATGTTGTTTTTGTCCACTACTACAATTTTGATCTATAATAGCATTAATTTAATACCACTTTTAACTAAAGCGCTACCAAAACTTTCACACAATAACTTATAATAACGCTTTTATTTCGAGCGCTATTATACAATGATTCCTAAAATAACGCTCTTCTTTGAAACGCTAATACAGAAGACAGGAAAAATATGCAAAAGCAACAACGCATGCAGTTTAATAGCACTATTTGAAAAAGCGCTATCATAGGTATTTCTATTAAAAACTTTAATAAAATCACACATTTATTTATGTGTTAACTCTTTTCATTCTTTATTTACTTTTCTGTCACACACAATAAAAATGGGAAATGCTAAGCCCAAAAAAAACTCTCACGTGCCAATTCATCTCTTAGTCGAGAAAAATTCTTTTTCCCCATAAAACTATCGCATTCCAACCCACTCACTCTCTCCACTCTCCATTGTTCACAAACTCTCACTTCATTGTTCATAAACCCACACTTCATCATTCACAAAACACACTTACCTTAGTTTACTGGTTAAACCCTAAAAAGTTTCTTATCTCCATTGTTCACAATCTTCTATCGTTCCTTAGAACTTATTGAACCCTAAATTGAAAATCTTTAGAACCCTAGCTAGAAATCATTCTATGTAACATGTTGAATCCTAAAACCATATTCCTTTGTCATCCACCATCATAAATTGTTCCTGAGCTACTTGAAACCCATGAAATCATGATTATAGGTATTTCGGAGGTCGTCGGTGCTGGTGAATAATGATGGTCGTTAAATTGCAGAAGCTAATAGCTCCTCTATTTCGTTGACCTCTTTATACCATCTTTAATTTTAGATTCTATTTTGTTATTGTGGTTTATTATTGTATTTGGTTTGTGTTTTTGTTTAGAGTATTTTAAGGCTAGAAGTTGTTTCTGATCATATATTTGTTCAGCTGACGGTCTGGTGGTTTTGGCAAATGTTTGTTGGGTTGGGAAACATTATCAGAGAGCTATTTGGGAGTGTTATTTCCACTTACTTTTTTGTGTGTCTCTTGCAAAACTTGGAACTAAGGAGGTTTCTAATACATCGTATATGGTATTTTTAGAGCTTTGTAGTGACTTTGGTTGACCTGTAGTTGTAGAAAAATTCAGAACTCTTCTTTTGGTTGGTATATAGTTAGTGTATTTCTTGTGTACTTTCTATGCTTTTTCCATCTATGTTGTTTTCTAGGATTTTTTTATGTTTGCTTAGATATTATTTATTTATACATGTTTATTTGCTTTCCTTATCTACTAAGCACATAGAAATAAAAGTGTAAATTTATCATAGTCTATCATCTTCTTAGATTTTGAATTTATTTACATGTACCACTTTAAAACTAGTGCACCTAAATGTCTGATCTGGCTACCAAAACCTGAAGAAGCATAAGAAAAACCCTATTTAAATAAGGTCTGCAATTGCAAAGACATTGAAGGGTTAACGTTGTTATAATTGTATTGCCTATCAATCAACCAATGTCTAAATTTGGTGTGTAATGCTTAACTCCATGTCTCAATATTATATAGGTTCCTAATTATGTGAATATTTACATTGAGTTCTGACTAAATTGATATCTATTTGATTCTATATTGCAACTCCTTAAGTTTTTTCCTCATAGTTACCAAATATCATGTTTAATTTTTTTATGTTTAAACAACCTAAGCCACGCAGTTGATGATGAAGCAATTCAAGCCATTTCTCTCCTAGGTTAGACCTTAAAACATGTTAGTTTTTTATAGGTTTTGATTATTCGATTTTCTAATAATTGGGAATTCCATTGAATTGTAACTAAATCATCTTTGGTATGTGTTTGGTTTTCTGTTTCATATCTATATTTTAATTGAGAAGATAAAGTTTAATGAATTTTAAACTTTTTGTAGATGGTCAAGTTGAAGAACCACAACCACCTGCTTAATGATGATCCGACAGCATGCTGTTATCAAAAGATTTTGATGAAAAGCCTCCTGATTGGCATGATTTTTTCGTTATTATTTACTTGCTGGTGATCAACTCCACCATTAGTTTTATTGAATAAAATATTGTCGGTAATGCTGCTACAGCCCATATGGCTTGTCTTGTACCTAAGAGAAAAGTTACCCCAATTTTTTTAAAAGCTCTATATTCTTCCATTTTTTCCCTAAATCGAACTCATCTTTCTGGCTTCAGACTTCATCTTTCATTCACGATATCATATTTCTCCCCAAATGAAACTCAATTTAGTATATTTCTTATTGTGGTTGTTGTTGATTTTATTGTTTTTTGTTGTTGTTGGTTGTAGTGTTGTTGTCATTGTTATTTTTATTGTTATTTTTGTTGTTGTTGTTTGTAATAGTTTCTAAATGTAGTAATCCAAGGCAAAAATTCATTGTTTCCCTGGTTTCCATGGCTAACAACATTTGAAAAAGTTTTCTTAATCATATTGAGAAGATATTGAACCCAAAAAGTATATTGAGAATTGTGATGATTTGTAAACAATATTTCTTATTGTTCACCATTTTTGTTGGTTCTTAATAGAAGTCATATATTCTCTCGATTAGGCTGACAACCGAGGGAAAAAGTCCCTCAGGAACAGACTTCAAATTTTAACAACTTATGTTTCTGATTTTATTTCTTTCCAAATGGATTCCTTATTTTATTTTATATTTTAATTGAAATATAACATCTATTAACTTGGTTATACAACCTAACCCAGAGGGAAACTCCCACATGCTCCCACGATGATGCTCTCCATTTGATTTGATTTAGTGAAAATCTGTGTTTTCCTTAACTCATTGAGCCCTAGGGACCTGTGTATGATTTTGATTTTCCTTTCAAAGAGTATGTAGTTGCAGATTGTAGTTAGATAAAGCTAATAGATCTGTGAAGATAATACGTGCTAAGTATGATGTTTTTATGAAGGCAAAAAAAATATCAAGTTCAAGTGTGAAAAAGAAGGAAAAGGCTTCTCGACATAAAGTTCAGACATGTCTCAAAAGGATCAAATATGCAATATGTTATTGGATGAAAATAATGGAAATAGACATTGATCACGATGATAAAATGGTAAAGTCCAAGCTCAGTCAAGTATCAAAAATTACATAAGTCGTTGGATGTTGATTTAAGAGGAATTCATCTTGATGCAAAGGTACTCGATTATAATTCATAGTATGTATATCTTTAGATGCTCAGAAATTTTTTCATCATTTCATCTCAAATGTTTCTAAGCATCCACGCCTTAATATTACCTTGTATGCCAAGTCATTTACAAAATTATTTTTCAATTTAGACACATGCCTAACTAATTATGCTCAGTTGAAAACTAGCTACAGGTTCAAATTTTACTGGTTTTTTGAACACCATAATATTTAATCACTATGGTTTGTAATCCAACAATATAATTGCAAGGAGATGATTATAATATTATGCAAAATGATTCCCACCATGACCTGCACTATAGTCTTAGAATTATTAATGAATTACATCTCATTTTAGGCCATCCAAATACGATGAACTGTGTGATCAAGTTGAGATTGTTGAATCTTTAAGTTTGGGAAGCACACCTAGTTTTCTCATCTTCAAAAGAACTTCAAAGGACTTTGGTAAGGTTAGAATACCAGTTTTTAATTTCCTTTTTGGGCTTTATAATTTACTCAAAACGAGTTGACCAATTTAAGTTTGGGAAGCACACCTAGTTTTCTCATCTTCAAAAGAACTTCAAAGGACTTTGGTAAGGTTAGAATACCAGTTTTTAATTTCCTTTTTGGGCTTTATAATTTACTCAAAACGAGTTGACCAATTTATTGAAGCATTGTTCCAATTGATTGGCTCATTAATTCAATCCATGGACTATTTTTTTATTCAAAGCCTCCAACTCATATATAAAGGCGGACCGCCTTCACTTGTTTCACACCATTTTGCAAGGTTTAATATTTTTGTTTGGATTTGATTTCTCATATATATATATATATATATATATATATATATATATATATATATATATATATATATATATATATATATATATATATATATATATATATATATATATATATATATATATATATATATATATATATATATATATATATCACACACACAATAAAATAATTCTTTCCCTTAATATTGGCTTAGTGCATGTAAGTGAAGCTTTTCTTGTGAGGAAGAAGATTTTGTAAGTAGTCGTGTTGGTCATTTAAATTCTTAAGAGTACAATACTATTAAAATATCGAGTTTGCTTCATGAGATAAACCTGTCATAAAATCTATGTGGTTGATTTCTTAATGTTTACCAAGAAAATCTATGTTTTCGTTATTGAGATAAGCCATAAATTTCTAAAAAGTTTGTTAGCTTAGCCTGGGGTTAAAGCTTTCACTGGTTAAGGATAATATTGTAAAAATCTCAAGATCATGTTGTATTAAGGTTCTTAGGTATAACCTTCAAAAGCTCAGTTTATAGTCAAACTCACAAGAAGACGTCATAGAGACAAGACTAGACCAACATTCAGCCAAACATGTATAAACCTCTGAGGTAATCTCTCTAACTCTATCCTTTTAATTTGTTAAATTTACTTTTATATTTATTTCCCCTAGCATTAACTCAACCAACATGATTAATTTAATCTTAATTGAGAAAATTATAAAATTAATCACAAACTTTAAATACCACAAATACCCCCCCCCCCCCCCCCCCCCCCCCTCACGTGCTTGAAGGCACTTGTCCATCAAGAGACATCATATCCTAAATCCTATTATGGAGTAATCGTCTTTATAGAAAAATGACTTCAAGCTATTCAGGAAAAAAACCTTAATTCTTCAATGGAGAAAGGTATAGTTTGTGAAAAGAGAAAATGATTTTTTTCATAGAAGGGATGAATCATGGTATTTGGAAAGCTCTGAAGAAAGATGCATTTGTTCCTACACACAAAATTAAATGTGTTGTAGAAAACAAACCTGAAAAGGATTGGACAAAAAATAATCAAGAAATTATGCAACGCTGTTTTTAAGCGAAAGGTGTCATCTCTACTGCAATTGGTCTTGATGAGTTTTTGCAAGTTTCTCACTACGAGACTGCAAAAGAAATTTGGGACATCCTCCAAATCATCCATGAAGATAAGAACAAGATTTGGCACATTAACCCATGAGTATGAACTATTTAGAATGAAACTTGAAGAGAACATTAATTAGATGCATACATGATTTACTTATAGGAATCTATCATGTGTGATCAACGTGGCAATTTAAAAATTAAAATTGAAGATATTCAAAACATACTTAATAAATTCACTAAAGGAAGATACAATTTGAATCTTTTGTTAGGTAACCAAAGGGCGTCCTACAATAAGGTTGGTCTTGGATATGAACCTAATAACAATAGTAAAAATTTTAGTAGTATTTGTAATGCCCAACAAAAATCTAAACGTAAAACCCTAAAATGCAATTACTGCAACAAGACGACCAGATTGTCATGTTTTGTTTTATTAAAAAGAATAATGAGAGTAAAGAAGGAAATTATCCTTTGTATTATTATAAAGAACATTATGAAATTGAGATAGTGTGCGAGTTCTATGCGAACGCGCTGCCAAATGACGACGAGCCTTTCACTTGGACTACAAGAGTGCCAGGATGTCAGGTTGCTTTTGATCGGGATGCTATTAACCGGGTGCTCGATGAACCGCTCCATTTGGGAACATTGATGATATTTCAGAGGCCCTGTTGTTGGAGGGAAAGAGTGTAGAGAGAAACTCATCTAGGGTGGCTGTGTGATATCACCGTGAGGATTTGATACCTATTGCCCAGTTGATTTTGCTACTGATTTTGACCAACATTAAGCCTAAGTCACACACATCTGCCGTGTCGATCCCAGTGGCACGCTTGGTCCACTGTATTCTGACTAATGTACAGATCGATGTGGTGCGAATCATTGCGAATGAGATGAAGTCCGTGATTGAGAGTGGGATGAAGTCGGGGGCGCGATTTAATTGCCCCCTTGCTTTTTCTTGCCTCATCATGGCTTTGTGCGTGCAGTCAGGTAATGATTTTGTCCGCAATCGACGATCGATATGTGGACAAGTACTATAGGCCGAAGAACATCCGAGGTAGTACAGCTGCTGGTGATACCGAGACTACTGATGGTCCTAGTGATTTTTCTCAAGGGTTTGATCCTTTTCAGCAAGCAGTTTGTAATTATAATTGGGATTGGATGGCAGCGACTCAGCGTGCCATGATTGATATACATGACTCTATGCAGGTACTTCAGCTAAAGTCCCGCGCCCTTCGATAGAGCGCAACATGATTATGCATGAGCAGTTCTTGCAAAACGCGAGCTGGCCTGTGGACACACCTATTTTTAGAGTGGGGGAGGGTGTGTCTAGTGGTCCTGTTGTGGTGATGCTGATGATGATGATAATGATGATGGTGATGATGATGATGATGGTTCCGGTTCTGAGTCTGATAGTGCAAAGGGTTCTGAGTCCGATGAGGACTATGTTTTTTTTATCTTTATCGTTTTTATTGCTTTGTATTTTCGGATATCTTGTTTGTGATTTCAGTTATTTTGGTTATATACTTTTTGGGGTGTTTTGTCCCCCACGTACATTTTAACAATTTGAAGTAATGTTTAATGTTTTTGTTTTAAATTATTGTGTTTGATATAAGTGTCTTTTGTTTAATAATTTTTTGGTTGTTGAGGATCAAACCTTCTAGATTGATTGCTCTCTGAAAGAAGTATCCAATGAAGGTGCATCCGAGCTTGGATGACAATGATAAAAATAACAAGTGAATAATGCTTAGGTACATGGTTAACTTCGGTTAGAACTTTAGAATGCATGAAGAACTTTACTCTTGTCGTAATTGAATATTGTTCTTTTTGCAACATAATTGAATGAATGGTTCCCTTAGGACTTAAAACCACAAATTGTGAGGAAACCTCCATTGTACAAATAAATGTCGGATTCTAATAAAATGTGTTGATTCATGCTTTGTCTTTTATTATTGTGAATTTGTGGAAGCAATTAGAAATGATCAAGGCACTTGTTTTCTTTCGAGCACAACCAGTTCCAAATACAACCTACCCGTGAGCAGAGAGTATTCGTGAACCCCTTTGAGTTTAAACAGTTGAATCTCAGCTTGAAGTAAGGCGAGACTTCAAAATATTTTTTTCTTGAAACCCTGAAAATTTTTATTAATTGTTCTTTTGCCGTAAAAAGTCAAGAGCATTCACTTATGGGGTGAGTAAAAAATAAGTTGGGGTGAACGAAAATGAAAATCGGTAGGTTACCACAACTCTGGAATAACCGAGCAAGCATTGAAAAAAAAAGAGAAACATTTGTTTTGTGAATATGGTGTGAAAAAGAAGAAAATAAAAAGAAGAGAATGGAAATGAATGCTTGCTTGGAAGAAAAATAGTGGAAAACAAATTAAGTTGTGAAATAAGAGTTGTGAAGGTTTCAAATTAGAAACAAGTAGAACGGAGTTGAGATGTGTGAATAGTTGTACAGTGAGTGTCTCTTTTGCGTCGATAATTTCGCTTTCAATGGCCTTAGATATGTCCCTTGTTTGTAAACCTGACCAAGCTACAACCGGAAAAGACCTTAGTGATCTTCGTGCTTCTGCATTTTCATTTATAATTGTTTAGATATTTTATCAATTGAATTGATTTTTGAACTGTTTGTTGGAGAGTGAAATTGTCCCCGCAGTTGCAAACGCATAATTTCTTCAATCCTTATTTGAAGAGGAGAGATAGGGTGATTCATTCAGGATAATATTGTTGTGGGTTGATACATGTTTTTTATTGCTATAAGGCTTTAGTTCTTGTGTATTGTGTTATTCTAACCATTGGGAACTTGTTTCTGGTTGATTCTCTTGTGTTTGAGCCATTTGATCTGATTTCAGAGAAATCTTTTTCTTTAAGCAAATCCTCTTATTCTTCAAGAGGCATACTTTACTTGAGGGCAAGCAAAAATCTAGTTGGGGAGAGTTGTTAGATGCCCAACTTTTCTTATTTGAGCTATCAGATGTGGGCATCTTTTACTCCTTTTTGTCGAGAAAGTGTTCAAAACTGCCCTTGCTTTTGCTGATTCGCAATATTATGTGAAATGATCTTGGTACCTGTAATTTGTGTGTTATTATGGAGTAATTAGGCATGAAAGAGTAGAAATTAAAGAGACAAGAAAGATGTCAAAGGAACCAAGAAAGAAAGCAAACAAAAGCAAGCTCGCTAGGCGAAGCACTGGCGAGTGAGGTAGCGAAGTGTTCGCTAGGCGAGCATTGAGCGAGCTGCCAGCGAACACTCCCAGACTTGGACAGAACAAAAAAGATCAAATTTCGCTGTGTCGAGGGAGGTAGCGAAGTGCTCTCTAGGCGAATCTCCAGCGAGCAAGTAGCGAACACTTTCAGTGGCAAAAGGACCAAAATTCGTTGTAGCGAGTGAAGCAGCGAAGGCTTCACCTAGCGAACATCTGCAAATTCATCTGGTTTGATTCCTCAGGACACATGTGTCGCTTGCGCGAAAATAAGGTGCCGACATGACAGAAGAGTCGCCACCTTTCGTTATTTATCCCTCAGAGCGGGAAAGGAAACGATCGGAAAAACCTGACGAAAAAGGGTAAGACAAGGTCATCGCAACCATTGTCTGGGTTCGGGAGTCGGTTACGCAAGGGGAAGGTATTAGCACCCCTCACGTCCGTCGTACTCGACGGGATCCTCGCTTGTTTGTTTACTTGGACGGGTTGGTTTTATTCTATCTACCTGTCTAGGCTGGCTGAAAGGAAAAAGAAAAATGACTCGGCAAAGCATCGCACTTTATGCCTACGTATTCTCATCAGAGAATGAGAAATCATAGTCAACGTAGTTCGGCATACGAATGGTTATGGGGGAAGGTAGCTCGCCAAGACTTCGCCATCTTGTGCCTACGTACTCTCAACAGGCATGAGAGATCAGAGCTTACGTAGTTCGGGAAACTACGGTTTATTTCCTGTTTTGAAAGAAGTGTTTTTTATTGTGTTTGCGATTTCAACCGCACTAGAGACTATGACCTGAGAGTGAATGCGTCGCATGTCACCCAAAGGGTACCATACTAAACATCTAGACTGTGGAAAAGAAACTCTTCCACAATCCTTTCTCAGATAGCTTAAGGCTCGTAACGTACGAAAGAAATCATTCATGATTACTGTATTTTAAACTGTTTTGAGATGAGAAGAGAACAGACCCAACTAGGAGGGAGACTATCAAGTCCTACTGTTATCATGCCATGGATTCATCCTATGGTTGAGGTTTGAACAGGGAAATCCTAGATGTTGTCATGCATAGGTTTCAACCTAAAAGTCTATCATCAAATCCTCATCAAAGGAAATGAGAGTCCTAAGGGATCATGTCAATGATACACCAAAACAGACAAAGCATCAGCTCAACGGTAAAATGCATGCAATGCAAGTGAGGGAGGAAATGTGTGTGGGGCTTCAGCCTCCACAAGCTCATCTCAACCTCAAGCCAGTCATGAGATAACAGTAATCATATTGAAAAATAAACAACATGCTATCAAGCAATAAACAGTAAACTGCAATCATACAGATAAAAATGAAAACATGCTACCAAGCAAAATAAACCACATGGGCAAGGGAGCTGGGCTCTACCGAATACCCGCAAGCAAAGCCACTCAATAACAACACAAGCAGAGGGAGAAACTCAACCTCTAATGCAATCATGCTCTTAGACTGAACTTATTCTAGATGGACTTAATCTAATGCAACAGACAAATCAAACAAAACATACAATACAGAAAAGAAAACAGAAGAAAGCCTCAGCTGGAATGGCAGTCCTCAGGGATTCATCCTCTTCACCAATCTTTCAATGAAGTCTTCATCTTCAAGGACTCCTCCTCTTCAAAGCTTCAGCTTCTAACCCAAGTGTCAACTTGATCTACACAAAGTCTTCAGACTTCAACAATCTCCAAGGAGTCATCCTCTTCAAAGCTTCAGCTCTTATCTTCAATGGCTTTTAGATCTTCAATCAAATCTTTAATACTCTCTATTGCTTTCTTTATCTTCAACAAGATTCAATCAACAAGATGAGGTGAGGATGTTAGAGTGCTCACTGACTTCCAAAGGATGCCATTAAAGACTTAACATCAAAAGGGAAGACTCTCTCAAAGTTCTACCTCATAGGGCAAGGTCACTAATCCCTCCAAAGGATAGAGGTGAATACCCTTAAGGGACTTTATATCATAGAGAAGGAAGGAGGTGAACAAGACACTCCTTGTTTATTGAATGGAATTACTCTATCTAAAGCTCTACCTATGTACTTATGATCCTATAAACGGAACAAACAAAGCTAAAACTAAACTCCTCTTCAAGGTCTTCAAAATCTTCAATGATGATCCACAAGGTCTTCAACTCAATCTTCAAAGCTCACACACTCAAAGGAGAAGAAAAGAAAGCAAAACAATACAAATTATGCCCTTAAGCAACACACATACTAACCATACATTCAAAAATCAATTAAAAATACTAAAATACTATATAATATTCTAGTAAAATTCTAGGGGATTCTATACATACCTACCCTTAACCCATATATTCCCCATACTCTAATCTTGACCTAAAAACCCAAAACAAAATTGTTAAGTCTACTTATGCAACCTAAAACCCTAATTTGAGTACACTAAGACTATGCTTAACAAACTAATCAAATTTTAATCTAAAAATCATGAATTAAATCCTATGGGAAACTATGATTCAATACCTAACTATGCCAAAAAGAATGGCTCAAAAATCCTAAGGGAAGGTCCTAAAAGAAATTCTACAAAATTGAGTATCAACTAAAATCAATTAAAAGGACTATTTACAAGAATAATATGCTAAAAATATTAAAAGAAAATAAAATGCCAATTTTATTTATTGATATTTTTCTAGACATGATTATGAACATATAGAAAAAACAAGCATTAAAAAACATTCATTTTTCATTTTTATATGATTTTTATAATATGCAAGAAAGTAAAAGAAATTAAAAATACAAGAAATTGAATTAAAGGGGAGGGGGGTGTCAAACTGAACGCGCCCTAGTTACTTTCTGATGGGCCCATAAACCCAGGGGTGCGCGTAGCAATTGGTAGGCCCAGGTGCGCTCCGAAAAATTAAAAGAAAAATTAACAGAAAATAAATACACAAGCGGTACGAATAGCAACAATTCTACGTTTAAAATTGGACTGGGCCAATGGTAGGGGTGTGAATAGCACTGACTTGCTGAAGCCCAAAACTCATCACTTATTGAAACGACAAAGTTTTGATGCTGAGGCTTCCCTCCATTTTCTGGATTAAATCAAGGTCGTGCGATTAGATGAAAGAGTCCAACATCTGAGACGATCCAACGGTGGATAACTTGTCTTCTCCAAAATTCCCTTAGGGTTTCAGGCTTAACAGAGTCCATGCACGACCCTTCAACCCGATCATTCTCCATGATTACTTGATGAAAACGAGAAATTCAAAACCCTAAAATGATCTACTAATCACAAGGAATCCATTCCTGGTCTTGGTTTTTGCTAACACTCCTTGTAGATCCCAAACAGAGGGCACGAAAGCTAGGGTTTCACCATGCTCTTCTGACATCAACCTCGCTAGAACTTCAATCTAGCGACATAAACTTGTTCTACACGTTACCCTCATCATTCTGTGCTATAACATGATCACCAAAACTCAGTATACAGCTTGTTCTTTCTCTTTAAAGTAACATGTCAAAATCTCAAACTCCATAGAACATGCTCAAACATTCCAGAAATGATAACCTATGGTCTCTAGTCGTAAATATCCTAACCACATGATCTAGAAATGCATAAATAATGAAATTCGCAAGCTTTTGCAAACCTGCAAGATGATGATGGTAATGGCACTTGCACCTCACTTCAATGCTTGCTACTCTTCAATATTGATCCTTGATGAATGCTTTGAGTTCTGTTTGCAAAAACTTTGATGTATATTGCTTGAATCTTGAGTTTGATATCAATTTGCTTTTATTGCAACTTTAATCTTGCACCTTCAAAACTCCATGGATCCACCTCAATTTTGGTATGCAAATGCTCACAATGATTAGAAGAGTGTGTTTGTGGAGAAGAAAAGAATGAAGATGGAAGAGAAAGAGAGTTTGTTACGATTTTGCAAATGGAGGAATTTCACTCTTTTTGCACTTTAATCTCACCACTCACCATCAACCATCACCAACCTTTTCTTCATTATGATCAAACTAATATATAGAAACCAATGGAAGAGTCTAGAAGCTTATGGAAAGAGCTAGAATGTTATGGAACTTCTCTTGTAATGACACATTGGATTATCTCCTTTCATGCATTAAGACATTCAATTTTGCTTTAAAATCTCCTTACAAGAGATATTGGAAGGAAAGTGTGGAAAAACAAGCATTGCCTTTGCCTTATGTGAAGTTTCTCAAGTTGCCTTATGATGCAAGAATGAACTTTACAAAGTAACCCCACTTTTAAGACCTCAAATCAAAAATCTATTTGAACCATTGTTTTTAAAATGATGTTTGGATTCAAAATGACATATTGGATGACCTATTTTGGATTTGTACATCTCCCAAACCAATTTCCAACTTGGATTCATTTACTTTATAAGTCATTTTTAGGTCATTTTTACCCAATCTTGTAAATCCTTGCTACAAGCTTTTTCAACAACTAATGACCACTTTTCTAGGCTTAAAATCCCATTTTGAACAACTTTTATGTTTTGAGTTTTTTCATTTGAGGCTTGGAAATAGGAGATATGGCCTTTGCTTAAAATGACCTATAATCACCAAATGACCAAAATACCCCTGTCTTGTTCAAACCATAAGTTGAGTTCTACAAATCCTATCTAGGACTTCTAGTAATCTATAGAAAGCTAAGAAGATGCTCTTCAACATTCATGTTGACCAAGAGATCATAGGAATCATCCTGCTAGGGCAAAAGTTGTCTGCAAGTTGGGTGACTTTCAAGGACCCAGATTCACATACCTCAGATGACCTGTAATTTGTCAAAACCATAACTTGAGCTCTGCACATCCTATCAAGGATTTCTACCACTCAAATTAAAGCTAAGAACAAGCTATACAACATTCATGTTATGGGGAAGATGAGGTGACAATCACATCTTGAGCTAAAACTGCCTGGAAGATAGGGATCAAATTAGGGTTTTTCACTGACAATCCTTAGAAACCCTAACTTGAAACTTCTCAAACTCCTCAATCATGATGAGTTGGTCTAGGAATAATATTTATAACATCTCCATACATCATTCCATGATCTCATAGCCCTTGGATTAGGTCTCAACCTCCTCCAAATCTTTAGCTGACCTAGGATTGACCCAGTCAAAACCCTAATTCTACCAATCCTGGTTGAATCTTCTGAATTCTTGCATAATGACCTCTCTGGGCTCCATGATGGCTTTCAAGACATCTCATAAACTTTCTCAAAGCTTCAAGTTTATTTTCATAGTCTCAGAATCATCTGAGGCGCTCCCACAACTCTCAAGTTAGGAGACACATAACCTTGGTTTCAACCAATTCCTCTGAGGATCTCTTGAACTTTCTGATGAAGGTATCAACCTTCAAACACTTGATGGATAAATAAATGTTTATCAAATTTTGGGGTGCAACAGCTGCCCCTATTCAAACGGCTTGAACCCGACTGGGTGAGAAGCGAACGGCTCTCAGCCAATCAAGGTGCGAGACGGTTGAATACCGATAAACCCGAAAATTTGCCAACTGCACAAGCACATGATACTCTGCGGGGGGAAAACCTTTGAACACTGCAACGCTAGCTGCCCTGCAGCTAGCTGGAGAAATACTGATCTGACATCGCCGTCAGTTATCCACGTTAACTTCTTCTGACATCGTCTTCAGGCAACCAAAACACCCAACATCGCCGCTGGAGAACTACATCTGACATCGCCGTCGAACAATCAAAATACCCCGCATCGCCGCTGGAGAACTAAATTGTCTGGCATACCCAACATCGCCGTTGGAAAACTGAATCTGACATCGCCGTCGGAAACAAACATCACTTTGAGAGACACTCGACATCGCCGTCGTACAAACATCATCTCTGCTGGGGATTTAAGGAGTCTGACCTCGCCGTCAAACAAACATCCAACCTCGCCGCCGGAAACAAACATGATCTGACCTCGCCGTCGAACAAATATCCAACCTCGCCGCCGGACACAAACATAATCTGACCTCGCCGCCAAATCCAAACATCCAACCCCGCCGCTGGAGAAGATACAACACTGAACAATTCTGACCTGGGGTTCACCCCTGGTAAATGGAACAAAAGGTACACTTGCGTATTCGAAACTACTCCGCTGGGAATGAGAGACTCAACCAAGCGCACTCTGATCTGGGGTCCTCCCTCAGAACCATAACGAACATCGGAATACTACTGCACACTGAGCCCACCGTAGGACTTCAATATCAAAACTATATGAAACCTTGGCCCCTGGCCACTTCCAGCTTCAGCTAGAAAAGATCTTCAAGCATTTCTGAAGATAATCATCCTTGGCCTTCAAGGATGTAAACTTTTCCCGTCGGCAACTCTGCAGGACGTATCTTCGACTTCAGTCTGAAGAAAATGATCCTTGGCCTTCAAGGATGCATGGATCTGCCTTCAGGAAACTCCGCCTCTGCTATAGAGTATCCGTGACTTCAGTCAGGGGATATACTTCGGCCTTTAGTCCGAAAAAATGAATCCTAGGTCATTCATGACCTTGGGGATAACCTTGCCTTCAGGCACCTTCGCTTCAGCTTGGGAAATCTATGACTTCAGTCAGAGAAGTGGTATCCTGAGCCATTCATGACTCTACGGGGATTCAAACACTTTGCCTTCAGGCAAACTCCGCTTCAGCTGGAGAAACATCTTTGACTTCAGTCAGAAGAAACACTAGTCCGGTTATACCATAGCCCTCAGGCCTCGACTTCAGTCGGGAAAAACCGCTAGTCAATGTGGTACCATAGCCTTCAGGCCTCGACATCAGTTGGGAAAACCACAATTCACTTGATCGCAATCAATCATCACCTCAGGACAACTGACTTGGTCTTCAGGCCAACACGGATCACCTTGCATACAAAAGCTGTATCTACAAACTTTTGAACCTTGTCTTCAGACAAACGTTGATTCATCAACAAGGAAACCTGAATCCACAGGAACCTTCTGATATCGCCTTCAGGCGTTTACGAAGTCAATCTTCAGATTAGACATCACTGTTGGAGCAAACATATCACGCTGCTATTCTCTTGACATCTTGTCAAACCATCGCTAAACAAAGCGAAAACCGGGTCACCAGGAATAGCCATCAGATTAACACCTCTGTTGGGGAGAGAGGAATGAGGGTTCACCCAAACAATCCTTCGAACTCACTGGGGAAAAGGGAGAATGGTTCATCCAAACAACCTTGTAGACTTTTGCTGAGGAATAGCGAGAGAGTTCACTCAAACGACTTCAACAACTGCTGGGGAATAACGAAAGAGCTCACTCAGACGATTCCTACAAACTTTACTAGGGAGCAAGTACTTCTGCTCGAGAACATGGTAACCACCTAGTTCATGCTTCATATGCAAACGCTGGAAAAATGAGCGTCATGCTCTGTGCGAAACGGAATGCTACGCTTTTGAGTAAATGTTATGCGATCATGCAAGGAAATGCCCCCAACAAAATAAATGCTGGGAAGAGGAATCATCCTCTCGGGGAGAGTAACCACTCTGCTGAGGAAGAGCTACCCTTCGAGGGAACTGCCTTTTCTGCCAATCTCAACTGGACTTACACTTGAGGATGACGGACTCCTCCGGAGAACACAACACATCAGGTTGATCAACACACTATCCTCTGTTATACTCTGCATGGGGAAAGCGATAAATGCCCTGAACGGCTCTCTGGGAAACGACCCTTCTGGGGAACATAGCCTTCAAGCTACAAGACACTCATGTCATTAAGTTCTCAAACTTACGGGATAAACAAACTTCACCTTGCTGGACGATCCTTCAGGATCTGCTTGGGGAAACATTTCATCTGCCACTCATGGCTATGCTCGGCTGGGGATATCAATCTACCTGCCTGCTGCTGGGGAAGTGCCAACCACCTGCTGGGGAAAAGACCTCCACTCCGTTGGGGATTCCAGGAATCATCCTGGGCAACTCTTGTTAGGGACAAACCGATTGCGGCTTGAGCAGCTTCCAAGGACTCGGCTCTCTTGGGGCTTCAGGAACCATCCTGGGCGATCTTAGCTGGAGACTCCAAGTATCAATTTGAGTAACCAACTCTGGAGACTGTGCTGGGGTCTTAAGGATCATCTTAAGCAAACGGCCCTGCTGAGGGATTCGAGAATCATCTTGAACTGAAGACTTCGCTGGGGATCTTAAAAATCATCTTGAGCGAGCGACTTCGTTGGGGAGAATGTCAGGAATCATCCCGAGCAACTGATCCTTCGGCGGAACGCCTGTAAAACAAGAACGGTAATAACCTAGATCATGTTTATTATGCATATGCTTTGGCAACGTGCTCCACACGGTGGAAATGCTATGCGTTTATGATAAATGCTATGCCATCATGCACAATGATGCAATCCCGTCAGCAAAATAAATGCCGAGGGGGAAATTCTCCTGTCAAGGAGAAGGGACTACTCAGATAGAGGAATCATCCTGCTGAGGAGAGCGTGGACACGTCAATATCAATTGGACTCTGTCTGGGGAAATAATCTTCAGCTGCTCAACACTCCACTAGGGAAACAACTAAACATGGTCTGATCAACTTCCAAGGACTCGACTCTCTTGGACATCATCAAACTCGGCTGAGGAAGGAGAAATCATTCTGCTTCGCTGGAAAGAGTACAACTCTGGGGGGAAATACAACATCAGCTGCTCAACATCTACTGGGGAACATTCACTCAAGGTCCCAACTGCTTCCAAGGATTCGGCTCTCTTGGGGGTTCGCGGACTCAGCCGGGGAGAGAGAAATCATTCTACTTCAACGGGAGAGTACGACTCTGATGAGGGATTTCAATTTCGCTGGGGAAGAAAGAATCATCTGACTTCGGGGGAGAGTACAACTCTGCAGAGGGATACAGCATCAGTTATTCCAGCACTCTACTGGGGGAAGAGGGAATCACCCAACTTCAGGAAACAACTCTGGTGGGGAATCTCAATTCCACTGGAGACTTCAGTCTGGCACCGTCAGTTACCGCATACTTCGGCGCAAGAATAGCTTCCTGCAAATCCCGCACTTGTGACCCAGTGCTGGGGAGACACCTACTTTTGCGACCTTAATGGGGAAAACACGAGCTTCGGCCCTTGACTCAGCTGATGAGGTGACGTTCCTTCAGGATGCGTCTGCTCGGGGAAAAGAATCATCTCTGCCTGGGGAGACATATCAATGCTCACCATTCTGCGTTCAGATTCTGCGGAGGAGAGACTACTGAACACTACTGGAGAAGGAGGACTCGCCCTGCTTCGGGGATGCGCACGGCATATCTTCTGGAAGGCGCTACACCTGAAACAACACAAACAAACCGACAAGATACCCTCCTCAAAGGGGCCTATCAAGGTTATTATCTCGTGACAAAATTCAGGTAATTAATTGTTTCAACAATCAATGGGCCTAGGCCCGTAAGTTTATGTATGCGCATTTTATCAGAAACATCGGCGTTTTCATTCGCAAACAAAACAGATAAATGCTAAACAGGCAAGCAGAATTGCTGAATAATATGCATTTTATTGATGATGAACCCCTGAATGGGTAAAAATGTTTTACAACAGAGGCAAGCTCCTGGAATGAGGAAGCCGCGCAAAAATAAAACATAAATATACATCAGTATATACTAATGTCGGCAACGAGGCGTAGACGAGCACCATGAGTTGATCCCTCTATGACCCACTCGACTTCGATACTTCTCCGACGCTTCAGCTTCGGAAGAGATTGATTCAGATAAACGGCCCTCAGGTCCTCCAAACCACTAAACAATGAAAGTCCACACGCGGAACGCAGTCATTTGCTTATTCAAATCCCTAACTTTTGCGTGAACCGCCCTTTACGGGTTTTCGGTTCACCGGGATACCCTTTTTTGCCGAAGCCGCCCAGTGTAGGTTTTCGACTTCGCGGGTGTACATTTTTTCAATATATCCCTAATTTTTGCCCGAACCTTTTATTCTGTTTTTGGTTCGCCGGGATGCCCCTTTTTTGCCTGGACTCTTTCTTTTTTGTCCAGCGGGTCTCTTTCAAGCAAAGTATTTTTTAACTGCGTCCGCGTTCACCGGGGATGCAAAATCTTCACCATCCATCGTGGATAACAACAAAGCTCCTCCTGAGAAGACCTTGCTGACGACATACGGCCCCTCGTAATTCGGAGTCCACTTGCCCCGGTGATCGGAGTGTGGTGGAAGAATCTTCTTCAGGACGAGATCACCCGTCTGAAAGCTTCTAGGACGCACCTTCTTATCATAAGCTTTCTTCATTCGGCTTTGGTACAGACGACCAAATGCAATCGATGCTAACCTCTTCTCGTCCATCAGGCTGAGTTGGTTCAAACGGTTCGCAATCCATTCTGCCTCGTCGAGTTTCACATCAACCAAAACTCGCAAAGAAGGAATCTCCACTTGTAACGGTAGGACAGCTTCCATACCGTACACCAAGGAGAAAGGAGTTGCCCCGGTCGACGTATGCACCGTCGTACGATAACCGTGCAAGGCAAACGGCAGCATCTCGTGCCAATCTTTGTACGTCACAACCATCTTCTGAACAATCTTCTTTATGTTCTTGTTGGCGGCTTCGACGACGCCATTCATCTTCGGCCGGTAAGGAGATGAGTTGTGGTGTTCGATCTTGAAGCTCTGGCACAGCTCCTTCATCATCTTGTTATTCAAATTCGAACCATTATCAGTAATGACTCGCTCGGGAACTCCGTAACGACAGATGATGTCCCTCTTTATGAATTTAGCTACCACCTGCTTGGTCACATTAGCGTACGAGGCTGCCTCCACCCATTTGGTGAAGTAGTCGATAGCTACCAGAATGAAACGATGACCATTGGACGCGGTGGGCTCGATCTTGCCTATCATGTCGATGCCCCACATGGAGAACGGCCAAGGGGAGGACATGACATTCAATGGGCACGGCGGCACATGAACTTTATCCGCATAAATCTGGCATTTATGACATCTTTTCGCGAATCTGAAGCAATCCGACTCCATAGTCAGCCAGTAATATCCTGCTCTCAGGATCTTTCTCGTCATGGCATGCCCGCTGGCGTGCGTACCAAATGTGCCCTCATGGACTTCTTCCATGAGCATACTCGCCTCTTTCTCATCTACACATCTGAGTAGCACGAGATCGTGGTTTCTTTTATACAACACTCCATTAGGATTGAGATAAAAGTTTCCAGACAGCCTCCTCAGAGTCTTCTTATCCTGGGTTGACGCACCCGCAGGATACTCCTTAGTCATAAGGAAGATCTGGATGTCGTGGAACCATGGCTTGCCGTCGGCGGCATCCTCGATTGCAAAGACAAATGCCGGTCTGTCAAGACGCGAAAGGACAATGCTTGGAGCTTCATTCCAAAGGTTGACTTTATACATTGAAGCCAACGTGGCTAAGGCATCAGCCATCTGATTTTCAGCCCTGGGTACATGATGAAGTTCCACTCGGTCGAAGAACGGAAGCAGCCTCCTGGCATAATTCATGTACGGCACCAAATTCGCTTGACGAGTTTCCCACTCCCCTTTAATTTGATTGATTACAAGAGCTGAGTCACCATATACGTCTAGATTCTTGATTCTCAAATCAATTGCCTCTTCTAGACCCATAATACATGCTTCATACTCTGCTTCATTGTTGGTAACTGGAAACGTCAGTCTCGCAGTAAACGGGATGTGGGATCCGTGAGGAGTCGTGATGATAGCCCCAATACCACTTCCATAGGAATTAACCGCTCCGTCGAATATCAACTTCCACTGAGACGTCCTATCCGGCCCCTCACCGGGCAATGGCTCATCGCAATCCTTCGCTTTGAGAAACATAATATCCTCGTCAGGGAATTCGAACTTCATCGGCTGGTAGTCTTCGATTGGCTGTTCGGCAAGGTAATCAGACAATACGCTTCCCTTAATGGCCTTCTGGGAGACATACTGAATATCATATTCCGTTAACACCATTTGCCATCTGGCAATCCTGCCCGAAAGAGCCTGCTTCTCGAAGACGTACTTGATCGGATCCATCTTCGAAATTAGCATAGTGGTGTGATTGAGCATATACTGTCGTAGACGTTTGGCGGCCCAAGCTAATGCACAACACGTCTTCTCCAGCATCGAGTATCGAGATTCACACTCAGTGAACTTTTTACTCAAATAATAAATGGCATGCTCCTTTCTGCCCGTCTCGTCGTGCTGACCGAGAACACACCCCATACTATTCTCCAGAACCGTCAGGTACATGATTAATGGCCGTCCAGCCACTGGGGGTATCAAGATTGGAGGTTCTTGAAGATACTGCTTTATTTTATCGAATGCCTTCTGGCAATCCTCATTCCAAGTAATCGCCTGATCTTTCTTTAAAAGCTTGAACATCGGTTCACAAGTGGCCGTGAGCTGAGAGATAAACCTTGCAATATAGTTTATTCGGCCCAAGAAACCACGAACTTCTTTTTCTGTTTTCGGCGCTGGCATTTCTTGAATAACTTTTATTTTCGCAGGATCAACTTCGATACCTCGTTCACTAACGATAAACCCCAATAACTTTCCGGACCGCACTCCGAAAGTGCACTTGTTAGGATTCAGCCTCAGCCTGAACTTCCTAAGCCTCTCAAACAACTTCAATAAGTTGACCAGATGCTCTTCCTCCGATTGGGACTTTGCAATCATGTCATCAACATAGACCTCGATCTCATGATGAATCATATCATGAAACAAAGTTACCATTGCTCGCTGATAAGTGGCCCCTGCGTTCTTCAGACCGAAGGGCATTACCTTATAGCAAAATGTTCCCCAGGGGGTGATAAACGTCGTTTTCTCCATGTCCTTCGGCGCCATCTTGATCTGGTTGTAACCGGAGAAGCCATCCATGAACGAAAACACGGAAAACTGGGTTGTGTTGTCGACCAACACATCGATATGAGGCAATGGGAAATCATCCTTAGGGCTTGCCCTATTCAAATCCCGATAATCAACGCACATGCGCACCTTACCGTATTTCTTCGGTACAGGCACTATGTTGGCGACTCACGGAGGGTAAGTGGTAACGGCTAGAAATCCTGCGTCCAACTGCTTTTGGACTTCTTCTTTGATTTTTACAGCCATATCTGGTCTCGTCCTCCTGAGCTTCTGCTTGACTGGAGGGAAATATTCCCGCAACGGCAAGCGATGAACCACGATGTCTGTGTCAAGTCCGGGCATATCTTCGTATAACCAAGCAAAGACGTCACTATACTCGCGAAGCATCTCGACCAGTCTATGCTTGACATCATTCTGCAGCACAGCCCCTACTTTGACATTTCTGACGAGCTCTTCAGAACCCAGGTTTACGATCTCAATATCTTCCTCGTGAGGCAGAATAACCTTTTCCTCTTGTCTCAACAAGCGGGCCAACTCTTCTGGAAGGTCTTCGTCTTCATCAATCTCATCCTCGGCTTGATAGATCGGGCAGTCGAAGTCGTAGTGAGCCGTAGAGGGTCCAGAGTCGATGTCGTCTGTTATGTGGATCCTACAATAACAAGGGTTAAGTTTAAAGCAAGGATATGCAGGTTAGCACAAACCCCGTTGCCATTTTATTGTTTTTCGAAATAAACATAAAACAGGAATAACAGAGAACACAATATTTGAGTACGAAGAAAACGCCTTTGATTTATTAACAAAATGCATGTACATAATCCAACAAGGCCCTGACAATAAAACCACTATGCCCCGGGCAGGACGTAGGGTTGTACAAAGATTATAAAAAGCAAATCATTACTCTTCACTTGTTAGCTGGATAATCTCCTTGATGGTCCAATTGTTGAGGCGCTCGCCCGGCTTGCTTGGCTGAATCCAGGCGTCAAGATCACAATCGCTGTCCCCGCTGTCCTCAGACGCCGCGTTGATGCTTCCGAAAATTACTCCGCCCTTGGTAAATAGGATCGGCCCCTTCCCACGAGACGAGCTGCTAGACGAAGAAGATGAAGCTTCAGCTTCAGGAGAATACCCCAATCCAAACTTATCCTGCTTGATCGGTACCTCCAAAACATGCCCCCAGCCTGGGGTGGAACCGGCTTCGACGGCGGCCCGAGCTTCTTTGAACGAGGAGAGATTCATCTCTTACTTCTCTACGACGACAGGAGCTACCTCTTTCACCTTGACGGTTTCAAATGCTTGGCAGAGAGTTTCATGGATTTCGCCGTCCATTTCAACATATTTAAAGGATGACAAGTGGCCCACCATAATGTCCTCCTCACCGCAGACGGTTACTATGCTTCCCCCGACAGCATATTTGAGCTTTTGGTGCAGCGTGGACGTCACGACACCAGCAGCATGGATCCATGGCCGACCTAAGAGGCAACTATAGGCAGGCATGATATCCATGACATAGAAAACCGCATCAAACGTCTCCGGACCAACTTGAATCGGCAGGGTCAACTCTCCGAAAACGTGGCGCTTAGTTCCGTCAAATGCTTTCACCACCAGATCACTGGGCGTGCAAAGCAATCCACGAGTGTCCAACTTCATTAGTGCCTTTTTCGGAAACACATTAAGCGACGAACCCGTATCCACCAGGACATGCGACATGATTGTGCCTCTGCACTCTATCGAGACGTGCAAGGCGCTGTTGTGATCTCTCCCTTTAGGAGTCAGCTCTAAATCTGTGAAGCCCAGCCCATTGCCAGCGTTAACATGGGCTACCACCTCTTCTAGCTGATTTACTGATATCTCCTGTGGCACGTAGGCAGCGTTCAGTACCTTCAGTAATGCGTTGCGGTGCGCTTCAGAACACAGCAACAAGTTGAGAATAGAAATTTTTGACGGAGTCTGATGAAGATGATCTACAATCTTGCAGTCGCTTTTCTTGATTAACCGCATGAACTCTTTGTCATCTTTAACTAGCAAATCCTTCTCTGCCCCACAAGGGACCTCTTCGACGGCTCTGCCTTTACCCTTATCAGCAGCATCAGCCCTGACCACTTTCTCTGCTGCAACCTCTGCCGGCACAAACACTCTACCGCTTCGAGTAATGCCACCGACTCCGGCAAGATTCTGCACAGTCGATCCGTACGGATCAAGCTCTATCTTCTGACCATTGCAATAGACTTCGGCGCCGTAATACCACGGAACGGCGTTAGTGCTCTCGAATGGGATTGGCCCGGCCCTGGTAATAGTGGTTGTAGGCGGTCGGGGCGCATAAATAGTAATAGGTCGACGAGGAATAGTGATGGTGGCGACTTCATCTGCCTGCTTCAGCACGACCTCCCCTGATGCGCTTTCAACGCTCCGGCTGAACTGCAAAATACCCTCAGACATCAGACTTTGGATACCTTCTACCAGCTGCTCACACCCATCAGGAAGTGTAGCACAAGCCATACATAACTCTCTGCATCCCGGAAAGAAGCCCTTCTTCAGCAACTTAGCTTTGACGAAACTAAGCGGCGTCTTCAAGTCTTTGACATCAGTCAGCAAGTCTGCATTCTCCTCTGTGATAATGGCGTTCACTCCGCCTCCCCTATGATGAGGCATAGGGTTTTTGGTGACATTGGGCACACTATCAGAAAAGTTAATAACCTTGGCGTCTACCAAGTCCTGCACCTTGTGCTTAAAAGCTTTACAGTTCTCAATCGTATGGCCTGGTGCCCCAGTATGGAAATCACAAGTAGCATTTGCGTCATACCCTGGTGGCGGTGTCCCTGTTAAGGGAGCCAACGTCCTCTTTTGAACTAACTGAAGCTGCAGCAAAGTTTGCAGAAGCTGCGCATACGACATAGGTGGAGCTTCAAAATGACGATTTGCCAAAGGAGCCCGATTCTGATATTTCCTATACCCCTGCTGATTTTGTTGCTGCGGTTGCTGCCGCTGCTGCAGCGGCGGAGCTGCGGGGATATTTATGCTAGAAATCTGCTGCTGAGGGCCCTTGCCCTTTCTCCGAGCATTAGTGATAGCACTGGCATCTCCTTCTCGACGCTTGCCAGCGTAAGGTTTCTTACCACCTCCTCCAGCTGAGGATGATTCGCCTTGAATTTTTCCAATCTTTATACCATTCTCGACATGCTCGCCCATAGTGATGAGAGCCGAGAAAGTCCCAGACATGCCACTGACTAGCTTTTCATAGTAGATTCCAGGAAGGGTAGCCACGAACATTTGCACTAGCTCGCGCTCAACCATCGGCGGTTGAACCCGAGCAGCCAATTCACGCCACTGCTGGGCGTACTCTTTAAAGCTTTCATTATTCCGCTGCGAGAGATTCTGGAGCTGAACTCGGTTGGGGGCCAAGTCGCTATTGTACTGATAGTGGAGGACGAACGCTTCAGCGAGATCTTTCCACGTGCGCACAGTAGCGGGTTCCAAACCCATATACCATTCGAGAGATGGACCAGAAAGACTATCTTGGAAGAAGTGCATCAGCAACTTCTCATCGTCAGAATAGGCAGACATCTTTCTAAACTAAGATCGAAGGTGGACACGGGGGCAAGTAGTACCCTTATACTTCTCAAAAACAGGAACCTTAAACTTATGAGGTACCTTGAAATCAACAATTAACCCCAGCTTGGACATATCAACGCCCAAAGTATTCTGATTTTCAATGTCTCTCATCTTATCTTCCAGCGCTTTGAACCTGAGTCGAGCTTCAGCATTCAACTCTGCTTCCACACCTCTTTGAGAAAACACGTCATCTTGATGATCCTCAAGCCACGGTTGAGGCACCAACAGATTTCCGACACCAGCATTGCCGTTGACTGGCCCTATGTTAACATTGGCTCCCAGACTACCATTGTCGACGCCTGCCGCATTGAGTCCGAGATTAGTCATCAGATTGCCGTTAGCACTGCCGTTGCCCCCGGCAACAGGAACAACATTCTGTGGAGCATCCACTGGAGGAGGAGTAGGCACATCCCCGCCATGCAGTATGCCATTACTATCAACCCTGGAGATCAACGGTTGAACCAAAGTACGAAGCTGGTCCTGACCATTAGCGACCACCTGCATCAGTTCCATAAAGCGATCCATCCGCTCACGAAGCTCTTGAACATCTGACTGCACCTGATCCATGATCCTTGTCTGATTAGCTCGAGTTGAGTAACGGTGAATGAGTCCCTGATCAATCCTGGAGACTGGGAGCAGCTCGGAACCTGCGAACCTGAAAAACCTAAAAACATTAAAGGTTAGGAAAAGCAATAAAATGTACGCAATGCAAATGCTTCATGCAGATGCATGCGTGTGTCTGTGTGCTTGGGAGATTTCCCCCGATCCTAGTGCCTTAGTGCCAGTGCTGACAATAATAAGAGGAAGAAGTCTGAGCCCAATCATGGAAACATCAATCTCATATATATATGGAAAGGCCTGTCAAGGCAGTACACAGCATCAGCGAGTACAAAACAAATCAACAGCATGACCTCAGCCAACAAGTCTGGTGATGGTCAGCATACAGCAAAGATCAAAACAACAGGAATACAACTAGTCAAGTACGGCCACGGGCGCGATACTCTGCTAATAACTCCTTCGTCTCTGGATGATCTGGCAAAGTGAGCAACCCCTCGACGAGTAGTTCCCTCTGCACAATGGTATGCTGAAGCCCCTGAACTGAACTTTCCCATGCTCCTTCGCCAAAGCAATCCTCCAGTTTCCGCTTCTTAGATGATGGGCTACAGACGTGTCTACTTATGCGTCTAGCGGTATCTTACTGCAAGTGCACAGCCTATCGAAGTAATATAAAAGATTGTCGAACCCACAGAGACCAATGTCAATCTACCGTTATCTATTGTTACGGCGTAAAGCTAAGGCGAATGGTTGTCACGATTTTTGTTGGTTTCTAAGACTATTAAAGGCGGAATTAAATTTAAGTTTTAGTAAAATAATATTAAGGCGGTCGGTATGTAATTATACTAACTTAGGTGGGTCAATCTAACCTAGGCTTATAAAGGTGTTCACTTAATCTATTCGGTAGAGATTACCAGTTTAAATACCCTCAACTCACACTCTCGTGGTCTTATATCAGATCTTATCCCCAAAGCCCTATGCCTGCTCTCGCTAGCCCATAAGTGTTTAGAGATAATTTTTGAAAACTAAATAATTCTAATTTATCTTAAAGCGCTCTCGCTGTATTTAATTTAAATGCCTAACTTTAGCTATCTGGTTAAAATCTCACACTCTCGTGGTCTTGACCCAACCTAATACTCTTTTCTTACTCTCGTAACGAAAAGGTCTATTTCAATTAAAAAGTATCAGCCAGAATATTAAGTGATTAATTATTTTTAGCCTATGGTTATATTTCACCAGTTAAGTTTGTTATAACTACATACCGCCCTAAGGTTTTTAGCTACTCATCGATGTTGAACCAGACAGAGACAGGGAATTTAATAATAATGTACTCATGGCAGAAAAATAAATAGACATTATAAATAAATCAAATTGCAATATAATAAAAACCTGATTAACAGATAATTGAGCAGACCCTTCTTCCACAGACCGGAAAGCTCGGAGTAGGCGGAAATTAAAATTAAACGAGTGCTGAAGGTTGGAAACAAATAGATGTATAACAATCCCCTAATGTTGGAAATTGTTATACGGTTGGTTTGGATACAATTAAAACGAGACAGAAAATAAAATAATGTTGGAATGGAAATACTGGTTCGTAAGAGTAGTCCTCCACAATGTCGGCAGGATTCTACTTTGGCCAATTGGCCAAATAAAATTGCAGAAATAAATACAAAGCTCTGAACTAAAGGGAAAAATGGAAAAGAAATAAAAACAATAAAAATGGGAAAAATGGCTTTAATGGGAATTTTGGCAGCACTTCGATACGTCGAAGGCCTCCCCCCAAAACTCTGAATCTAAGGCCTATTTATAGGAAATAATTCATTCTTCAACTTCCAGAGATCATGGGTGAATTATGGAGGGAGTGGGAGTAACTTCCAGTAGTGGGCCATGAGTGGAGAAAAAGTAGGAGAAAAGGAGGAAAGTGCTCGTGGCCACTTCTGTCTTGAACGAACTTCTGTTATTTGATGCATGACGGTCGTGACATGGCCGTGACGATCGTGAAGGCTGTGACGGTCGTGACGTGGCCGTGACGATCGTGAAGGCTGTGACGGTCGTGACATGGCCGTGACGACCGTGACAGTCACAAATTCTGTTTTCTGTTATTTTCTGTATTTTTCTTCTCTTTTTCTTTCTTTAGTTCAAATTCTCCCAAATCTGCAAAACAAAGTAAATTAATCATATAATAGAACATAAATCAAGATAAATTAATAAAAGTCACAAATAAATGCATGCAAATCAAGCCAAATAAACGATATGATTTCGCGTTATCAAACATCCCCACACTTAAACCATTGCTTGTCCTCAAGCAATCGACCAACACAGTAAAAAGAAATAAGCATAGTTCGAAACAAAGTCACGACGAAACTCTAATCATACGTGGCTGCTAGGCTAATGTTAGATCGATAGGTACTAGATATCAATACCAATGATATCGTAATGACACAATTTCAATAACTCCCTACTTATGCAAACAAATCTGAATCATGCCATTATAACTCAACCTATAACTCATGCTCACTTTCACCCCATTTCATCATAGTGCAATCACATTAAGCCCGTTATCCATACACATTCATGGCAAGTAGACCTGTTAGTGACTACGATCTCATTATTATTTCATTTTTTCTGCAAATATGCTTAAGCATCAATTGAACTTAAAGAGTTTGTACCGTTAGGCTAAGTGCTCGGGTGAGGAGCACCTAACTTAGAAGGAACATGTCTTTTTCTTCATAATTTTTTTTTTCTTTTCTTTCTTAGTTTTATCATTTTAACCTAGAGATCATACACTTATTTGCATCGGTTTCTTGCTTAGTGTGTTTAGGATGGTGCTGACTGCTTAAATAAACTACTTTGGGATTACTACAAGAACCTGGAGTTTTAAGGTCTCGGCATAATGGGTACTCAAATTTATTTTGCATATTTAGGGGGTTAAGGTTGTCAGGACGATATCAATTTTATCAAAACTTTCCCAAGTTTTTCTAACATAGCCTAAACAGCCTATATACCTTCGGAGTACCATGTCATGAATCAAAAAGTTTTTGTTGGAGGTTAAAATTTTGAAATTTTGAAATTTTGGGGAAGTTTGAATAACAGGCGAAAACCACTCATAAAGACTCGACAGCACATGCAAAGATTTTGACATAGCATTAAAAATAGATAAAAACAATAAATCAAACTAAAAGCAATAAAATGAAAGCGATAGAGTTCCTCCCCCACACTTAAACCAAACATTGTCCTCAATGTTTCAGTAAAAGGTGGAAAAGGAAAGATATAACCTGTATGAATGCTACTGCTCTTGCTATCTTTGTCTTTGTTGATCACTTCTACTTCGGTGGCGGGCATTTTGAGATACTTTGTTTGTGTAATTCTAGAACCAGCTCATCATGTTGCTCGCGTCAAGAGGAAGTACTCATCATCAGTGTTCCCACCAGCAGCGACACTCGTAGGAATGTCCGTGGGCATAGCTCATCTTCTCAGATCGTCATCTAGAGAGTTTTCGCTTAGATATAGCTAAGGAGTAACAAGCGATACATTTCTTTATTTTCTGCAAATTTAAACAAACAAATTAAAATAAAGACCTTGTGGGTTGCCTCCCACACAGCGCTTTGTTTAGCGTCGATAGCTCGACGGCTAAGGAGTGCAAGTACTCATGGTGGTTCTTTCGAGAATGGTTCCTCGATCGAACTTTGAATAGTCTTCGGTTTCCATGGCCACTTATCAAGCCATCTCTCATATCCCTCACCTTTTCGTTTCTTTCTTCTGTAGGGTGGTTTCTTGTTTTGAACGCGTGGTGGTGGTTCTGGATCTATTCTGCGTATCAGCTTTTCAAATTTGGGCTTTGTTATTTCATCCACCACCTCAAAAGTTAATCGTACCCTTTTAACAGTAATAATGACCCTAGTTTCACGGTCCTCGAATTTTCTTTTTCTATGAAGGGCCTTAGACAAAGGTGCATTGGTGTGTATATTTTTCAATACCTCCACATATGTTTTGGGTTGGGAGTCTACTTTAACTTCTGCAAACCTTTGTGGGAAAGAAATAGGTGGGGTATAGGGAGGAGGAGCAACAATACGTGCTTCCTTCTCTACCTCTTCGACAACCTCCCTTTCGGTTGGTGTCGATGGATTTTTCTCAATATGTATGCTTTTCTCACCAAAAATTTCCTCAGACTCATGATTACTCTCTCTAGGATTTTCTATTCGTTCTTCATTAACGGTTGTTACAACATTCACATGTCCTTCTGGGAAGGGTGCTAGAGGTGTTTGTCTAAGCAGGGAGGTTTGAGTCTCCAAAGTCTCGATGTGAGTTGCGAGGGAATCGACAATAACGTTCAACTGCCTAAGGTCTTCATTAATTTGGAGATGTTGTCTTCTAAAATCTTCGTTTTGGAGAGTTTGTGTCTCCACAAAGCGCTCCATCATAAATTCTATCCTAGCGTGAGTAGACGTCTCATTGAATTCTTCTAGTAGTAGTTCGAGGTTGGATGTATCAAAATCTTGCGTTTCCTCAAAACATTGGGAGTCGTCATCATAGAGGGAATTTGGGTGAGAGTGCGTAGTATTGAAATCTTCTAATAATATTTCGAGGTCGGATTTAAGCGGAATTTGTGGTTCCTCGAAATATTGGGGGTGGTAGTTATAATATGGAGGGTGGTAATTATGAGGGAAATATGGGTTATACATAATGATTTAGATAATAGTGTCTTAGTCTATACTATGCAACAACGGAATCACAATATTGACTGTTGGTCCCCGGCAACGGCGCCAAAAACTTGATGGGCTACAGACGTGTCTACTTATGCGTCTAGCGGTATCTTACTGCAAGTGCACAGCCTATCGAAGTAATATAAAAGATTGTCGAACCCACAGAGACCAATGTCAATCTACCGTTATCTATTGTTACGGCGTAAAGCTAAGGCGAATGGTTGTCACGATTTTTGTTGGTTTCTAAGACTATTAAAGGCGGAATTAAATTTAAGTTTTAGTAAAATAATATTAAGGCGGTCGGTATGTAATTATACTAACTTAGGTGGGTCAATCTAACCTAGGCTTATAAAGGTGTTCACTTAATCTATTCGGTAGAGATTACCAGTTTAAATACCCTCAACTCACACTCTCGTGGTCTTATATCAGATCTTATCCCCAAAGCCCTATGCCTGCTCTCGCTAGCCCATAAGTGTTTAGAGATAATTTTTGGAAACTAAATAATTCTAATTTATCTTAAAGCGCTCTCGCTGTATTTAATTTAAATGCCTAACTTTAGCTATCTGGTTAAAATCTCACACTCTCGTGGTCTTGACCCAACCTAATACTCTTTTCTTACTCTCGTAACGAAAAGGTCTATTTCAATTAAAAAGTATCAGCCAGAATATTAAGTGATTAATTATTTTTAGCCTATGGTTATATTTCACCAGTTAAGTTTGTTATAACTACATACCGCCCTAAGGTTTTTAGCTACTCATCGATGTTGAACCAGACAGAGACAGGGAATTTAATAATAATGTACTCATGGCAGAAAAATAAATAGACATTATAAATAAATCAAATTGCAATATAATAAAAACCTGATTAACAGATAATTGAGCAGACCCTTCTTCCACAGACCGGAAAGCTCGGAGTAGGCGGAAATTAAAATTAAACGAGTGCTGAAGGTTGGAAACAAATAGATGTATAACAATCCCCTAATGTTGGAAATTGTTATACGGTTGGTTTGGATACAATTAAAACGAGACAGAAAATAAAATAATGTTGGAATGGAAATACTGGTTCGTAAGAGTAGTCCTCCACAATGTCGGCAGGATTCTACTTTGGCCAATTGGCCAAATAAAATTGCAGAAATAAATACAAAGCTCTGAACTAAAGGGAAAAATGGAAAAGAAATAAAAACAATAAAAATGGGAAAAATGGCTTTAATGGGAATTTTGGCAGCACTTCGATACGTCGAAGGCCTCCCCCCAAAACTCTGAATCTAAGGCCTATTTATAGGAAATAATTCATTCTTCAACTTCCAGAGATCATGGGTGAATTATGGAGGGAGTGGGAGTAACTTCCAGTAGTGGGCCATGAGTGGAGAAAAAGTAGGAGAAAAGGAGGAAAGTGCTCGTGGCCACTTCTGTCTTGAACGAACTTCTGTTATTTGATGCATGACGGTCGTGACATGGCCGTGACGATCGTGAAGGCTGTGACGGTCGTGACGTGGCCGTGACGACCGTGACAGTCACAAATTCTGTTTTCTGTTATTTTCTGTATTTTTCTTCTCTTTTTCTTTCTTTAGTTCAAATTCTCCCAAATCTGCAAAACAAAGTAAATTAATCATATAATAGAACATAAATCAAGATAAATTAATAAAAGTCACAAATAAATGCATGCAAATCAAGCCAAATAAACGATATGATTTCGCGTTATCATTAGACTCAAACATCAGCTTATGCTCCTTCAGGTTAGCAAGAGCTTTGTTGAGTCGGCCTTCGGCGGTGTATCTGCGGGCGGTCTCTTCATCAAACCTCCGCTCACTGTCCTTTACTTCGGCTTCCAGCTTAGAGATTTGCAGCATCAGCTTGTCCTCTCGCTCCTTCCTGGCGGCCAGGGAGGTCTTCCAATGCTGGTCGAACTTGGATATCCTCCGATATGCCTCGTCCAAATGCTGCTTCTTCGTAGCTAGTACATCATTAACAACCCTGAAGTCTTGACCCAAGCGTTCCCGATCAGCGATCTGCTTTGCCAAGTCTGCACCCAGTTGGTTTACCGACTCTGTTTGCTTTTTGAAAGCATGTACGACTTCGTTCCTCTCACTTCGAAGCTGAGCTAACTCCTTCTCCAATTCTGCGTTCGCCCGCTTCAGTTCATCCCGCTCGGCTAATACCTGGTTGTGCTGATGAATGGACACAGTGGTAGGCTCTTCGACTGGGGGAGGACTCTCTGGTCTGACATGAGGGAATGGCATCCCTATAGCGTTGGCTTTGGCTCTGATCCAAGCTGAATAAGGAGGGTAGGCTTGACTGTTGCTCTTTCCCAACGAAGGCTTTCCCCTCTTGTTGATACTGTTCCACGCACGCTGAAGCTTGGACAACAAATCCCCCTCTAGAGTACCCGTGAGGTACAGAGATTCCTGTACCTCTTCCTCCTTCGGTGGAGTCCTCAAAGCATATGCGAACTGACGAACTAGCAATGACGGATTGTAGTTGATGCAACCCTTCCTACCTATCAGAGGTACATTAGGAAACCCACTACAACTGAAGATCACCTCAGTACCTAACCTGTCTCTGTCAACGAACCAATCAATATCTTCTGCAGACAAACCCATCAGACGCTCAGGCCACTCAGCTGTGGCTGCAGACAAGACGAAAGAACCCCTCTTGGGAAGATGACTATCAAACCATTTGTACAGCAACGGTACGCAGCATGAGACATTCTTCCCTCTCCGGTTCTCATTCTTGTAGTGCACCGAGTGATAGACGTCTCCGATCAGAGTATGGACTGGATTCCCTGAGGCGAAGATGTGGAATGCATCAAAGTCTACGAAATCTGGCATGTTGGGGAACAGGATAATGCCATATATGCATAAGGCGAGGATGGCATTGAATGCGTCCCAACATTTGTCCTTAGCACACTGCTGAGCCTTAGCTATCAGAAACTGCAAGGAGAACCCAGGAACCTTGTTCCAACTCGTCACTACTAACTCAGAGGCGCCCAAATGGAGTGAAGAAGCTAAACCAGCCAGATCAGGCTCAGCATCCATGTGGACAAAAGGCATCTACCCTTTGATAGGCACACCTAGCAAATCAGCATACTCTTCCAGCGTCGGCGCGAGAACGAAGTCCTGAAAAGTGAAACACCTCAGAGGAGGGTCATAGAACTGCAGAAGAGCATGTAACCCGTTCAACTCGGACGTAGAAGGTTTGCAAACCAGACTGAGCAACCTGCCATAAGACTTCCTGAACCTATCCTTCACAGAATCACCCGCTAGAGCTATCAAACCAGTCAACTTCGACACATCAGGAGTCGGGAACTTGTACGCAACGGTCTTCCTGAGAGAGGCCATAATAATACAGTAGGAGGCGAGAAATCCTGGATCGGGGAAACGGTACCTGCAACACAGACACACGTTAATGGAATGCAAATGAACATGCAAACTAATGCGAAATGCAGGCATGCAATAATATATCCGGGTAGCTGCTGTGGAGATCCTGTATCAACAATCACTGATGAGAAGAAAACCCCGGTGTAAGACCACTAATCTGATCTGCTAAGAACGACCATCTGGTAGGACCATATACATAAGATCAAAATTCTGCTCTATCGAGAACAAATGTCTGATAATAAGGACCTCGGATGTATGATCAAGAAATATCTGCTGATGAAGTCTTCAGACCCCAAATCAAAAATCTGCCCTATCAAGAACAGACACACAGCTGCTGATGAGATCTTCAGACCCCACTCAAAATCTGCCCTATCAAGAACAAACAACATCTATTGATGATACTCTGATCAAACCTGCTCTATCAAGAACAGACATACACCTGATGATAAGATCCTCTGATCAAAACCTGCTCTATCAAGAACAGACAAATCTGCGACTGAGAAACCCTGGTACCAACATAACTGATTCACTGTCAAGAAAACCAGGTAGTCTGAAGGTCAAAGTTTCCTGCAATAAACCCAATCCCGCTCACAGGTATGGACCTAAACTGACTCAAGGTACGGCATCCTATGCGTTCATCAGCGTCACAGACTTTCAAAACTGATGATACGATTCCCAGAAGGAGTGGCATCATCAAGTCTTGAAGAGGCCTCACTTAGCTGAATCACAAATGATCGGTCCCCAGAGTCGACAATCCACCAAACCAGCAACCGTCTCAACCCAAAGGGTTGAAAGTGAAGCCAACCGGATGAACCTCGTTTGAGCGTGGATTTCATGAGACACTAGTGCCTGCAAAGCAAGCACGCGCCCACTAATTTCCACTCTAAGTCTATGGTGCACTCAAGCCTGGGTCTGGCTTCTCACTCATCAGAACTCCCATCCCTCAACAGCACAAATAATCATATTATACTGAAAATAAAATGCGGGAAATAAAGTGCGAGAAGTAAAAATGCGATAAATAAACGCAACCCAACAAGCAAACACGCAAGCGGTAGGATTGACTCTCTTAAGGGACGTTGGATCCCCAAACTGACTCGCTTTCGGGACGTTGGATCCCTCGGAAACTATCAAGTCCCCAGCAGAGTCTCCAGCTGTCGCTTGCGCGAAAATAAGGTGCCGGCATGACAGAAGAGTCGCCACCTTTCGTTATTTATCCCTCAGAGCGGGAAAGGAAACGATCGGAAAAACCTGACGAAAAAGGGTAAGACAAGGTCATCGCAACCATTGTCTGGGTTCGGGAGTCGGTTACGCAAGGGGAAGGTATTAGCACCCCTTCACGTACGTCGTACTCGACGGGATCCTCGCTTGTTTGTTTACTTGGACGGGTTGGTTTTATTCTATCTACCTGTCAAGGCTGGCTGAAAGGAAAAAGAAAAATGACTCGACAAAGCATCGCACTTTATGCCTACGTATTCTCATCAGAGAATGAGAAATCAGAGTCAACGTAGTTCGGCCTACGAATGGTTATGGGGGAAGGTAGCTCGCCAAGACTTCGCCATCTTGTGCCTACGTACTCTCAACAGGCATGAGAGATCAGAGCTCACGTAGTTCGGGAAACTACGGTTTATTTCCTGTTTTGAAAGAAGTGTTTTTTATTGTGTTTGCGATTTCAACCGCACTAGAGACTATGACCTGAGAGTGAATGCGTCGCATGTCACCCAAAGGGTACCATAATAAACATCCAGACTGTGGAAAAGAAACTCTCCCACAATCCTTTCTCAGATAGCTTAAGGCTCGTAACGTACGAAAGAAATCATTCATGATTACTGTATTTTAAACTGTTTTGAGATGAGAAGAGAACAGACCCAACTAGGAGGGAGACTATCAAGTCCTACTGTTATCATGCCATGGATTCATCCTATGGTTGAGGTTTGAACAGGGAACTCCTAGATGTTGTCATGCATAGGTTTCAACCTAAAAGTCTATCATCAAATCCTCATCAAAGGAAATGAGAGTCCTAAGGGATCATGTCAATGATACACCAAAACAGACAAAGCATCAGCTCAACGGTAAAATGCATGCAATGCAAGTGAGGGAGGAAATGTGTGTGGGGCTTCAGCCTCCACAAGCTCATCTCAACCTCAAGCCAGTCATGAGATAACAGTAATCATACTGAAAAATAAACAACATGCTATCAAGCAATAAACAGTAAACTGCAATCATACAGATAAAAATGAAAACATGCTATCAAGCAAAATAAACCACATGGGCAAGGGAGCTGGGCTCTACCGAATACCCGCAAGCAAAGCCACTCAATAACAACACAAGCAGAGGGAGAAACTCAACCTCTAATGCAATCATGCTCTTAGACTGAACTTATTCTAGATGGACTTAATCTAATGCAACAGACAAATCAAACAAAACATACAATACAGAAAAGAAAACAGAAGAAAGCCTCAGCTAGAATGGCAGTCCTCAGGGATTCATCCTCTTCACCAATCTTTCAATGAAGTCTTCATCTTCAAGGACTCCTCCTCTTCAAAGCTTCAGCTTCTAACCCAAGTGTCAACTTGATCTACACAAAGTCTTCAGACTTCAACAATCTCCAAGGAGTCATCCTCTTCAAAGCTTCAGCTCCTATCTTCAATGGCTTTTAGATCTTCAATAAAATCTTCAATACTCTCTATTGCTTTCTTTATCTTCAACAAGATTCAATCAACAAGATGAGGTGAGGATGTTAGAGTGCTCACTGACTTCCAAAGGATGCCATTAAGGACTTAACATCAAAAGGGAAGGCTCCCTCAAAGTTCTACCTCATAGGGCAAGGTCACTAATCCCTCCAAAGGAGAGAGGTGAATACCCTTAAGGGACTTTATATCATAGAGAAGGAAGGAGGTGAACAAGACACTCCTTGTTTATTGAATGGAATTACTCTATCTAAAGCTCTACCTATGTACTTATGATCCTATAAACGGAACAAACAAAGCTAAAACTAAACTCCTCTTCAAGGTCTTCAAAATCTTCAATGATGATCCACAAGGTCTTCAACTCAATCTTCAAAGCTCACACACTCAAAGGAGAAGAAAAGAAAGCAAAACAATACAAACTATGCCCTTAAGCAACACACATACTAACCATACATTCAAAAATCAATTAAAAATACTAAAATACTATATAATATTCTAGTAAAATTCTAGGGGATTCTATACATACCTACCCTTAACCCATATATTCCCCATACTCTAATCTTGACCTAAAAACCCCAAACAAAATTGTTAAGTCTACTTATGCAACCTAAAACCCTAATTTGAGTACACTAAGACTATGCTTAACAAACTAATCAAATTTTAATCTAAAAATCATGAATTAAATCCTATAGGAAACTATGATTCAATACCTAACTATGCCAAAAAGAATGGCTCAAAAATCCTAAGGGAAGGTCCTAAAAGAAATTCTACAAAATTGAGTATCAACTAAAATCAATTAAAAGGACTATTTACAAGAATAATATGCTAAAAATATTAAAAGAAAATAAAATGCCAATTTTATTTATTGATATTTTTCTAGACATGATTATGAACATATAGAAAAAACAAGCATTAAAAAACATTCATTTTTCATTTTTATATGATTTTTATAATATGCAAGAAAATAAAAGAAATTAAAAATACAAGAAATTGAATTAAAGGGGAGGGGTGTCAAACTGAACGCGCCCTAGTTACTTTTTGATGGGCCCATAAACCCAGGGGTGCGCGTAGCAATTGGTAGGCCCAGGTGCGCTCCGAAAAATTAAAATAAAAATTAACAGAAAATAAATACACAAGCGGTACGAATAGCAACAATTCTACGTTTAAAATTGGACTGGGCCAATGGTAGGGGTGTGAATAGCACTGACTTGCTGAAGCCCAGAACTCATCACTTATTGAAACGGCAACGTTTTGATGCTGAGGCTTCCCTCCATTTTCTGGATTAAATCAAGGCCGTGCGATTAGATGAAAGAGTCCAACATCTGAGACGATCCAACGGTGGATAACTTGTCTTCTCCAAAATTCCCTTAGGGTTTCAGGCTTAACAGAGTCCATGCACGACCCTTCAACCCGATCATTCTCCATGATTACTTGATGAAAAATAGAAATTCAAAACCCTAAAATGATCTACTAATCACAAGGAATCCATTCCTGGTCTTGGTTTTTGCTAACACTCCTTGTAGATCCCAAACAGAGGGCACGAAAGCTAGGGTTTCACCATGCTCTTCTGACATCAACCTCGCTAGAACTTCAATCTAGCGACATAAACTTGTTCTACACGTTACCCTCATCATTCTATGCTATAACATGATCACCAAAACTCAGTATACAGCTTGTTCTTTCTCTTTAAAGTAACATGTCAAAATCTCAAACTCCATAGAACATGCTCAAACTTTCCAGGAATGATAACCTATGGTCTCTAGTCGTAAATATCCTAACCACATGATCTAGAAATGCATAAATAATGAAATTCGCAAGCTTTTGCAAACCTGCAAGATAATGATGGTAATGGCACTTGCACCTCACTTCAATGCTTGTTACTCTCCAATATTGATCCTTGATGAATGCTTTGAGTTCTGTTTGCAAAAACTTTGATGTATATTGCTTGAATCTTGAGTTTGATATCAATTTGCTTTTCTTTCAACTTTAATCTTGCACCTTCAAAACTCCATGGATCCACCTCAATTTTGGTATGCAAATGCTCACAATGATTAGAAGAGTGTGTTTGTGGAGAAGAAAAGAATGAAGATGGAAGAGAAAGAGAGTTTGTTACGATTTTGCAAATGGAGGAATTTCACTCTTTTTGCACTTTAATCTCACCACTCACCATCAACCATCACCAACCTTTTCTTCATTATGATCAAACTAATATATAGAAACCAATGGAAGAGTCTAGAAGCTTATGGAAAGAGCTAGAATGTTATGGAACTTCTCTTGTAATGACACATTGGATTATCTCCTTTCATGCATTAAGACATTCAATTTTGCTTTAAAATCTCCTTACAAGAGATATTGGAAGGAAAGTGTGGAAAAACAAGCATTGCCTTTGCCTTATGTGAAGTTTCTCAAGTTGCCTTATGATGCAAGAATGAACTTTACAAAGTAACCGCACTTTTAAGACCTCAAATCAAAAATCTATTTGAACCATTGTTTTTAAAATGATCTTTGGATTCAAAATGACATATTGGATGACCTATTTTGGATTTGTACATCTCCCAAACCAATTTCCAACTTGGATTCATTTACTTTATAAGTCATTTTTAGGTCATTTTTACCCAATCTTGTAAATCCTTGCTACAAGCTTTTTCAACAACTCATGACCACTTTTCTAGGCTTAAAATCCCATTTTGAACAACTTTGATGTTTTGAGTTTTTTCATTTGAGGCTTGGAAATAGGAGATATGGCCTTTGCTTAAAATGACCTATAATCACCAAATGACCAAAATACCCCTGTCTTGTTCAAACCATAAGTTGATTTCTACAAAACCTATCAAGGACTTCTAGTACTCTCTAAAAAGCTAAGAAGATTCTCTTCAACATTCATGTTTACCAAGAGATCATAGGAATCATCCTGCTAGGGCAAAAGTTGTCTGCAAGTTGGGTGACTTTCAAGGACCCAGATTCACATACCTCAGATGACCTGTAATTTGTCAAAACCATAACTTGAGCTCTGCACATCCTATCAAGGAGTTCTACCACTAAAATTAAAGCTAAGAACAAGCTATACAACATTCATGTTGTGGGGAAGATGAGGTGACATTCACATCTTGAGCTAAAACTGCCTGGAAGATAGGGATCAAATTAGGGTTTTTCACTGACAATCCTTAGAAACCCTAACTTGAAACTTCTCAAACTCCTCAATCATGATGAGTTGGTCTAGGAATAATCTTTATAACATCTCCATACATCATTACATGATCTCATGGCCCTTGGATTAGGTCTCAACCTCCTCCAAATCTTCAGCTGACCTAGGATTGACCCAGTCAAAACCCTAATTCTACCAATCCTGGTTGAATCTTCTGAATTCTTGCATAATGACCTCTCTGGGCTCCATGATGGCTTTCAAGACATCTCATAAACTTTCTCAAAGCTTCAAGTTTATTTTCATAGTCTCAGAATCATCTGAGGAGCTCCCACAACTCTCAAGTTAGGAGACACATAACCTTGGTTTCAACCAATTCCTCTGAGGATCTCTTGAACTTTCTGATGAAGGTATCAACCTTCAAACACTTGATGGATAAATAAATGTTGGTCAAATTTTTAGGTGCAACAACATGCTCTTCTGGTGTAACATTTTAGGGCTCACTAGGCGAACCATTCTTTTTGTTTAAAGTATCTTTTTGTTTTGTTTTTACTTCAGAAGTGATTTTCGTGCCCTAGAAACCCATTGTCTCATTATTCATCATCTCTTGATAATATTTTCCAAAAAGAAGGTGGATTCTCATCCAATCTCGATTCTTTGACTCGGATGTTGATCAACCTTCTCCCGAAAATTATTGTGCAAGCTATCATGGAAATGAGTGGCTAAATCCCTCTTGTGTCAAGGTTAGATGTAGATGATCATAAGCTTTGTGTGTATATGGGTTGATCTTCATTTGTAAACTCTTTGATGATGAATGTATGGTGAAAACCTTGTTTTATTGATAATTCTTTGTGTTGGTTTATTATTGAAAGGTGTTTTCCAACTCTTTACCTAGGTTTTCATCCATCTATGTTCCTGAGCTAGAGATAGTTTTGAATGTGTTTGTTCACTAAAATGTCAAACCTAAAAGTTGTCATTTTGATAGATTGTGTGAGAAATCAACAATGAATCAAAATGGGAAAACCATAATGTGTGTTAGAAATAATCAAATTGGGAGGATATTGTGAATGTGTTTATCATCTAATGGAGTTTATGAGTTTTGTTTGATCGAACATCTGCATGCAAAGTGATCGTCGAACCCTAACTTTGACAATCTTTCTCAAATCGCAAAACCAAAACTTTTACCGTAATTTCTTACTTTTTATGCAAGCTACCGTAACCAAAAACCAAAACCCCCTTGTTACTACAAGTTAAGAACTTAGCAACTGTCGAACGGCGGTAATATCACATAATCCCTGAGGACGATAATAAATCCCGATACTCAATCCTTGTTCTAACAGTACCGCTTACAGAAAATCATTGTAAGATGATGATAAAGGGAAATAAAAACATCAAAGACAAGAGGAAGCCCAAATTTCAAATGGATAGATTCAAGTTAAATAAATCAACTTAAGAGAGTCAATGTCTAAAGAATAAATGACCATTGATAACTATCTCATTTAGAATGTTAATGGACATATTTCTAAGGGAATTGCATCTCAACACTCCCTTAGAAATATTAAAATTAAAATATATGAGAGCTGTCAGAAATATCTTAGGTGAAGAAGTGGTTACCTGATGGAGGTTCTCTATCCTGATGCTCTTGATATTGACGGTATCCCTCAACGGATGGGATCAAGGTGTTGAAGTTGATGGTATCATTCAACGGTTTTGATCAAGGAACCTATTAAAATTTTAAGATGATAAATTTGAAATGGATTTATTATTCCAATGTTTAGAGTAACTCTCGTATCAAATGACTCGTAAAGAAGGAAAATCTATGGTGTTTTGTCATTTCCTTGAAAGAAGATGTTTTTCAAGTTACCTTGAGATTTAAAAGGGTGCCAAATACAATATGCCTAGAGTACAATATTAGTCTAAGGCCTAATGAGGATAAAAAAAGGTTTTCCAAAATATTTCCTAAGATGAAATGATTATTCATTGGAAAGAATATGATAAAAGAAAGAAGTAGACTTCACAATTTCCCCTTAGTCTAAAAAGTTTCAAAGATTTTTGAGTTCTATAAGAGAAAAAAATCAATGGGGATAAGTTATTCAAAGTATAAATACGAGATAAATTCAAATTTGGATGCTACCATCCATGGGGAGAAATTATATTTTAAACCCTATTCTCTAAGCCTTGCTCTAGACTGCTACTATCTATTTAACGTAACTTGTTCCTTTTACATGGGATCTACGTGCTTATATATATTTTTTGTCAAATACATAGTTTTATCCACCTTTTTACCATCGACAAAGGGGGATAAGTATACTCTTAAGGGGAGTAAAGTATACTATCTACTTAATTAAAGGGGAGTTTAATACTTCAAAACACATATGTGTTATTTCTTTTACCACCTCCCTAAGAGATGTGTTGTCATCATCAAAATAGTGGAGAATGTGGTTCTATGTGCCTGCAGGTATAAATATTGCTAAAGATCTATTTGAAGTTTTGATGACGATAACGATGATTAAAGTAGGTGACAATAGCTTTCAACCTTGATGATATCGATGTATCCAAAGAAACATTTTATGCATCATCAACAAATAGAGGCTCAAGATCAAAATTCTTATATAATTAGAAGCAATCTAGCAAATAGTCTTGAATCCTTAAATAAAGCGTGAATGTTAGACAAATCTTGTCTGTTTGTATGTCTAAGTGACCCGAGTATTGTAAAAGTAAGGAAGTAGCTTAAAAGTATTAAAGAAGCTCATACACACATATGTAAAACGACTTTTCAAATATTTTATCTTGAAAATTATTTTGTAAGACAATCTAAGTGATTAAAAAGCTATCCAAACCATTTCCAAAAGTATTTTTAAGCAAATCGATCAATTATAAAGTTTTGTCAATTAATTGGGAAATCTTTTTTGAGCCATCCAATCAATTGGAGCATTAAGCTAATCGACTGGAAGAGTGCTAATCGTTTACCTAAGGGTCTGTTTGGTTGGAGGAAGATGGAGGGGAGGGGAGGGGATATTTATAAATATTTGTGTTTGGTTCATTTTTTATAAGGGGAGGTGAGGGGAGCAAAATCCCTCCTAGACTCATATTTTGCTCCCCCTCAAATTGGGGGAATTTGGAGGGGAGGGAAGATTCACTATTTATACTTTTATTATATTCCCTAATTTAACCTTAATTTTTTTTATTCCATGATTGTCCTTATTGAGTAATTAAATATTAGGGTTTTTCTTTATGTTGTTTCACATTTCATTTGCTTGTGCGGCTACTATTTGTTTTTACTGAATTCTCTCTCTCTCTCTCTCTCTCTCTCTCTCTCTCTCTCTCTCTCTCTCTCTCTCTCTCTCTCTCTCTCTCTCTCTCTCTCTCTCTCTTGTAGTTGAAGCTTGCATTTTTGGCTTTCTTTGTTGCTCTTGCAGGTTTGTTTTCTTCAAATTCATTCTCTACAAATTTTCATTATGTTAATTATCATTCTACTATTTTCGTAATCATTATAATCATTCAATTATTTCATATGAATTATGATAGGGTTGTTTCATTGCTTTATGTTAATATACAATTCATTTTCATGACTTATTTCATTTGAATTATGATAGCTCTTTAACACAATATAATTTCTTTCGTTTACACTATTGTAGCTATTAATCCTGTAACAAATGACATCATCATGGATATTCCTCTAATATGATAGTATTTGATATTATGAAATTTAAACAGTTAAATTTGTAGAGTAGTCTCCTTGCATAACGAGGGGTGTAAAATTCTATCTATGGAAGCTAATAATAGTGACACATAAAGAAAAACATGTTTTCATGCACAATAATTTCTTTTACGATAAAAATGAAAGGATCTAAAATGTATGTTATTTTTAATAAACTCCATAGAATTTTGTTAAAAATTTCTTAAATTCAAAAGAATAGTGATGGATGATTTAAACACCAAATTTACTAAATTATTTTTAAAAAAAAAGTAATATATGAAATTTAATGTCTTTTGAATTTTAGTTCTAACATTATTTTTATCTATTTTAGTTTTAAAATTAACTCTAACATTATTTTATTTATTTTTAATTATAAAAATTAATTTTTTGGATTAGATGGATCATCAAGATCAAAGAATTTTTATCAACAAATGGTTTGATTTACGTCGAAGAGCTATAGTTCAACTACTGTGTGCTATTGTTTACTATTATGTCTGAATGTCTCGTAAGAGAAAATTGTGTTATAGTATGAGCTCTGAGAGAGAAAGGGTTCACGAAAAAATAATGTATCGAATTAGTAACAGTGAAACTAGTAGAAATATATTAAGAATGTGTTCTAAAACTTGTATGAGCTTATGTGGTCTGTTAGAAAGAGATGGGATATTACAAGCTACTCGATGATCCAGTGTGGAAGAGCAAGTTGTAAAATCAATCTACATATTAGTACATAATGCTAAAAATCGTGAAGTCAACTTTTGGTTTCGTCGTTCTGGAGAGACTATTAGTTGTCATCTTCATCAAGTTTTGAGAGCTATTCTTAAATTGGAAGAAAAATTTCTTATCCAACCCGATGGCTCAACGGTCCCTCCTGAAATTTCTAGTAGTTATAGATTCTACCCGTATTTTAAGGAAAATTTTGTTATTAATAAATTATATTTCCTACACAAAATTACTAAATTTTTTAGTAGTCATAGATTTTATTGATAAAAATATATAATATTGTGTTAGGATTGTGTTGGTGCAATAGATGGAACACATATACGTGTCAAAGTATCAACAAAAGATGCTCCTAGATATCGCGGTAGGAAAGACTACCCGACACAAAATATTTTAGCAGCATGTACTTTTGATTTAAAGTTCATTTATGTGGTCGCGGGATGGGAAGGGTCTGCCTCTGATTCGAGAATAATAAAGAATGCATTAACACGTGAAGATAAACTTAAAATTCCTCAAGGTAATATAAGAGTAACCTAGAGTTATAGTTATTTATATTATATATATTAAACCATCACATTTATCATTTACCTTTACTATAGGAAAATATTATCTTGTTGATGCTAGATTCATGTTGACAAGTGGATTAATTACACCTTATAGAGGAGTTCGGTATCACCTGAAAGAATATTCGGCTAGAAATCCACCCCAAAATTCTAAAGAATTATTTAATCTTCGACATTCATCTTTACGCAATGCAATTGAAAGAGCCTTTGGTGTATTGAAAAAAATATTTGAGATTTTATCTAATTCAACAGAGCCAAATTATGGAGTTAAAGCTCAAAAGTTAATCATTTTTGCATGTTGCATTCTTCATGACAATCATCAAGGTTCAAGAAGTGATAGAGATGAACTTGCTTTGGGCAGGGTTATAAAATATAGTGTGGCACATCAAATGTGGTTAAATTATCAAAATAACAATTTAGCTTAAAGATCTAACTTGTATTTTATATTATTACTTTTATGTTTATTGTTCTTTGATGAAGTAGTACCAAATTTATTATGATGTGTATTGTGATATTGAGACTTCTTGATAATTATATTTATTAATTTTGTTGTGTTATAATTCTTCATATTCATAGTTTATGGCATCGAAAAATCAACTACCAGTTAATGGTGGTAATTCTGGAACTTTGACTTGGAATAAAGTCATGGATAATGCTCTTGTTGATGCTTTTATGCATGAATATGAAAAGGTAACAAAGTTAATGGTACATTCACTACATCAGCATATGAAAATATTGTAGCTGAATTTCGTACATTGTTTGGAAACAAAGTTGAGAAGGTGAAGATAAAAAACCGTTGGAAAACTTTGAAGAAAAACTTCACTGAATATTATGACATTTTTAAAGGTTGTATGAATGGATTTTCTTAGAAATCAACTACACAATCATGGGATGCCGAGTCAGAAGTTTGGGATGCTCTAATTGAGGTAAATTTTATGAACTCTTTTATTTTATTAATCAATAATTGTATAACTTTTATTAATCTTATATCTTTTATTTATCATATTTTTCAGTCAAAACCAAAAGCATTAAATTGGAAAAATGTACCACTTCCAAATTATGAGAAAATGGTGATACTTTATGGACCTAACCGAGCTGATGGAGAGGAATCTGGAACTTTAAAAGAGACAAGAAAACAAAAGTTATCGGTCACCAATGAAGACTTCGTTGAAACTATCCAAGACATTGATGACCATGTTGTCCGGAATGAGGTGAATTTGGAAAGTTTTGATGTTACTTACGATTTTTCTGTACCCGAAACATAATCCTCAGATCCTTTAAGTCGTAGTAAAAGGAAGAAAATGAAAGTGGTTAAAAAAAAGATACAAACGACGATATTGTTGAACTCCAAGAATCATTTGTCTTGGTTGCAAATGCACTAACATAAGGAAATGTTGTAATACAAGAAGGAAATGAAATAATGAGAGAACGTCAAAAATATGAGTTGCCTCCAATTTCAGGGGAAGAAACATGGAATTTAATAAAAGAGTGTGGATGTGATGCAAAGTCATTGCCTCAAATATATTGCATTGTCATGAAAGACGCTGACAAACTTAGAATGATTCTCCAGTGTCCACTTGAAGCACGCAAAGCAGTGATAATGCAAATGGTGTTTGGTTCATCAAATTGATCATCTTATAATAGTCTTATGACTTTTATGAATATTTTGTTTACAATTTAATATGTTCTGAATATTTTGCTTACATTTTAATATGTTTTTGAATATTTTGTTTTAATTTGTGTTGTTTATGAATGAACAAGTTTTTATTTGGTGAAATTTACTCAAAACTATTTTTATCTAGTATTGTTTTTAGTGTTACTAAACACAAGTGATAATATTCGTAAGGATAAAAATGTAATTTTGTTTTAAAATCTCTCTCCTCCCCTTGTGAACCAAACATATATGTAGTTAAAAATCCCTCCCCTCCTTTTCTTTGAACCAAACATACATTAGTTAAAATACATCCCCTCACCTCCCCTCCCCTCCCCTTTATTAAAATCCCTCCCCACCCCTCCCCTCCGTTGAACCAAACGGACCCTAAATGATAAGGATGACACATTAATGATTTGAAATGGTCTATATCCAAACATTACTATTTAGGATTTCTAATGAATTAAAAATGAGCTCGCCAATTGATTGGAGCTTTTTGTCAATTTATTGCTCATTAGTTAAGCCCAAGAAACATTTCGTTTTGTGGAGCCTCTAACTCCTATAAAAAATTGCTATCCTTCAATTGTTTACACCCTACTTTCCAATGTTTAACATTTTCTTTGGAATTTATCTCTAATTTATTTCTCTCTCTCTCTCTCTCTCTCTCTCTCTCTCTCTCTCTCTCTCAAATATTTCTTTCACTTGGTATTTACTTAGTGCATGCAAGAGTTTTGCTTGTCAGGAAGAAATTTGTGTAAGTTGTCGTGCTGGTCATTGAAACTCTTTAAAGTGTTATACTCGTAAGATATCGAGTTTGATTTGTGAAAAAACTTAAGCTTTTCTAGAAAAATATTTGTTTTGGTTACTGAGATAAGCTATAAATCTCTAAACGGTTCATTAACTTAGCATGTGATAAAAGTCATCATCGGTTCGGGATAAGCCTATAAAACTTAAGATTAGATTGTATTATGGTTTATGGGCATAAACTTCAAAAACACAAAGTTTATAGTAAAACATTCAAGAAGAACTCTTACGGATATGAGTTGACTGACATTCGGCCAAACTCATATAAATCTCTGGTACAATCTCTCTAACCTCATCCTTTTAATTTTTGCAACTTACTTTATTTATTTATTCATACTGTAATTCAATCAACCAAAATTATTAATATGATCTTAATTTAGAAAAGTATAAAACTAATCAGGAATTTCAAATACCACAATTCACCTCTTCCCCTCTTGTGCTTGAAGTCACTTGTCCAACAATTCCATAATTGAAACTCTTAGTCACCCTGTTATGACACGTGTAGTGACATTACCAATTAGAGTGTGCCGTAACATATAGAGTACTTAAGTGTACTCAAGTTTCCGTGTATCCATGAGTGGAAATTTAGTCGTTGATCTTGCAATTTCTTTCCATTATTGGTATGGTCCTTTAAGCTGTGGGTACTTGTAAATAGGGTGAGCTGAGTATTTAGAAGTTTTTTGCAACCTTTTGTATTCAATCTTATAATTACTTTCAAAAAAAAACTTTTTTGTTTCTTTGACCTTGAAAGTATCAGTGGAATTTATTTTCAGTGCTCTGTTGAAAGCTCGCACCTTCCTTAGTCCTCTTCTTCTTCTTCTTCACCCTCACATAACTAGCTATTATTTTAACTCAAGCTTCTATCTTCAAGCATTTCCAGGTTTTTAGTCTGGATGAGCGATAATAAGGTCGACCTAGTATGTGATTTTAAATTTGAAACTTCATCTGCCTCTGTAATGTGGACCTTCCATGATTCTCAACTTTCTCCTCTTAGTACTAATCACCTAGAACCAAAAATCATACCCATATTTGATGATTATGACTTGGAAAGGGTGTATAGGCATTCCTTGGAATAAGAGACTTTGGCATATGTTAATTAGATGCTCTTATATCAAACATCAGCGGAGGAATCAATCGTTTTGAGGTACCTATGCACTCTCACGTCTTATCTATGGAAAAGGTTCAAGTTAATCGATAGAGGAGAAAACGTGCTAAGAGTTATATTTAGCTTTGTGTGAGGATTAATACCTGTGATTCTATTGACATTGAAGTGAAAGCTCATTTAGATCTTAGAGTCGGGTCAGACGCAGTTGAGTACAACTAGGTTGTTAGCTCCTCTTCATGGTTATGAGCAATGAGGCTGCTATAAATGCGGCTGATATATTTCGTTCATTTGACGATTATGTGGTCCTATTATTTTAGTGTTTCATAGAAGAATATGACTTCGACTGCGTTTTTTAGAATTTCTGGTAGCCATCCTGAAATCTTTAAAAGTTGCTCTTTCACGCCTTCATTCGAGGTCATGGACATACATAAGGATGCTCTAATTGTGTTATGAGTGTAACACCCTTCTAACCCCACATGAAAATACATAAATAATCAGAGTAATTTAACATGCTTTCGCAAAAGGGCGTCACACATAATTTCAAAACATCAAAACCACCTGTCATGCTTTAAACACTCAAATAAAATAATCATGCTTTTCAAAGTTCACTTTGCATGTAGCAGCGGATTCAATTTATATTCATAATTCTTTTCACATAGAATTCATGTTCATCTCATAATTCAACAATACTTGGGCACTAAGGCCAACATCACAATATTTCGATACATTTAAAACACAACTTAAGATACATAAAATATCTCTAAAGCAAAAACCCAAACGATCCCAGTGTTACATAACCAGAGCATGACTCGACCCAACATAATTAAAATACTAAACGACTGCACCAGCAGAGACCTCGCAACTACTAGCAGTACAACTCCAAGATACCTGCACGATGTCATAAAGGACATCATTCCAGCAGAAGGGTGAGAAATATTACCATAATAATCAAAGCACATAATCATATATAAATGCGCAAGTACATAATACATACATTTCACATTTTCTCACCACAATGCATAATAACACAATAACCATGCACATAATATATATCCATAGCATCAAATACACATATTATACTCCTCACCACAATACCTCACATACCCACTAACATACATCGCAAAGCATATATGTATAAAACCAAGCATTTCATCATGCATACATTTATTATGCATTCACAACATATATATCATAATGCAAATATATATATTCATCATTTATTTCACACCATTTCATACATCGTTCTCATACAAAATGACTCAATCAGTTATAGACCATCGCTCACACCCCACATGGGCACACGATGTCTCTGCAGATCCTACACGGGATCAATCAACACAAACTGCATACATATTCGCAAATATATTATCATGCATTCTTCACACATCAACACGTACAATCATCATGCACTCACAATGTGTATTATATTCATCATTCATCATAATTGTCATGCATTTTTATTCAATTATAAACAATGCATAATTTGCCCAAAGGCCGCGATTCAAAATCATATTCATACACTAGGGTTCACGCCTTACGGCTACCTATAACACAACAATTAATAACACACAAATTATCCTTACGAGACGAGACCGATCGCAACCGGACGCTCTAGCTACTATAACTCTTCTCACTCAAAATCATTAATCCCGACTAATCGGTAAAATCGGCTAAAAGTTGGCTAAAAATAATATTTCTTTTCACCAAGTTGTAGAACATTTTATTAGCTTCAGTTTGATATAAAGAACGTCAAAATCCGATAAACGGTGAAAAAGTTATGAATTTTCGAAGTTTTGAAAAATAATATTTTCTCACACTTACAGTGTTAATCGGTTAACGTATATGGTTAACCGATTAACCACTCCAAAAACTCAGTTTTTACGCCAAAAACTCAGTTTTTAGGCCCCCAACACTGTGTTAATCGGTTAACGTATATGGTTAACCGATTAACACCTGAAAAACTCAGAAAAACAGCTACGGGTTCGGGCTTAAAACCCTCAAAAACCCGACCGATTAAATAGTTTTCACCCGATTAAATACCTATCTATCCTTACTAATCATATACAGATATATTAGGGTCATAAAACTCAACTTTCGCGACATTCGATTTCCACTCAAAATCTTAACCTCAATTTAACCGAAAATGGTGAAACTCACAATATCACCCGATTTTCGCCAAACTAGTTCCAATAATCTTAGTCTAACATATCCCGACTAAGCTACGAAAGTTATTCTCGATTCTAACCGTCCGAACATCGGCTTCTATCGATTTCTATCATTTCGACCTAAATAGAAATAAGGTTGGAAAACAACCAAACTCATCCACACACATACACAATCATACACAATGATTAAGATAGTAAGATTTCACACCCTTACCTTAGATTAATCGAAGCCAGAGGATGTTCTTGATGATTCTCCAAGTTTCCTCTTTTTCTCCTCTTTTCTCTTCTTCCTCTTTCTTTCCCTTTCTTTCTCTTCCTTCTTTCTTTCCTTTTTCTTTCCACTTCCTCATATATATATATATATATATATATATATATATATATATATATATATATATATATATATATATATATATATATATATATATATATATATATATATATCTTTCCCTTTATTTCTTTCCACTATATTTCCTTTCTCAAAACATCTATCAATCCATTTAAACAATCATCTAATTATTCAAATAATTAGAATAATCCAAATAAATCAATTAATTAACACAATAATTAATTATTGAAAATTGGGCTGTTACAATGAGAACATAGTCTTATCCATCTAATGTGTACTTCCCCGGATAAAATTTTGTAGTAAAGGGATTATTTACTTCCATCTGGTCAATCTTTTACTGCCACATCCCTGTCAATTTTACTCACTTTTATAAGATTTTGTATCTAAAGTAATGATCTAAGATCCACTTTAACCGGTATGCTCACTTCTATTGTACCAATTCAGATTCTCTTTCTCTGGATGAGGTGACAATGAAGAAGGAAATGCAATCTTGGTTTCAAGGGATTGGATATGAGGAAGGGTCTAGCCATGGTGAAACGCCCCTTGCTGAGGTGAAAAAGAGAATGATTGACACTCATGCTATCTTAAGTGCAGTTAATCGTGAGGAGAAGAGAAAGATTTTTGGTGAGAACATAGTCTTCGTGCATTGTGTGATTGCATTTTCCAGATAGCATGGACAAAGTGAGCAAACTGGATATGTTATATAGCCTTCCAGAGGCTCAAGGTATTCGGGATGTGGTGAATACTGGGACTACTTCATCTGCACCTTCTCCTTAGGCCACCATAGTTCTAACTCTGATCCATTCTCTCTCCTTGGCTGTAGATATTCTTACTCTTGCTCTTGAGCTTGATCAACTAGTGAATGTCGCAACCATTTTATTACTGCAAAAAAAAATCTCGCCTTCGATTTTGATAAATAGAGCCCGGGGTGAGGAATAACAATTCGTTTGAATTGAGGGTTTTCCAAATCAGACATGTGTTGTTGACGGCGGTGCTTTGGGGTATATAATTCCCTTCATGTGGGTGTAAAAAGTATTATCTTCATGGCTTACTCAGACTCCTAAGGAGGTGGCCCCTGTAGTTTCAACATCGAACTTTTCCTTCATTTAGAATCTTCCAAATGGGGCAAGTTGAAATGGCTTCTAAGCTTGCCCAAAACATGTTCAAGGTTGCTTTTATCTTCTTTTTTGTGTTTGCTGGATGCAGAGATATCTTGGCCCTGTTTAATCCCTCGAAAGAAAGAGTTACATGGAAAGGGAAGGTTGAATATATGGAACTGATGTGCATTAATTTCTAGAAGGAGCTTGTTATGTTGCATGAGAAAGTGAAGACCATCATGTCTTCTAAGGAGGTGGCGAATCTACATGGGTTTCCTTCTATTCTGGCCACTAGTGTAACTAAACTAGAGGGTCCCCTTAATGATGTGGAGATGTAATACCCAATTTATTCCAATTCTATTGAGGAAAAGACTCTCCAGGTGGATGAGCATCAGAAAGGCCTTGAGGAAACCGAGACCCATGTAGAGGCTTTGAAAGCTCTTTAAGACAAGGTGGTAGATTTGAAGCAGGCTCTCTATGACTCTCTATTGTAGACTATACAGGACGTGCTTTGATTGCATGAGCGAGTTGTGGAGTATGCAAGAAGGTTTTGCCTGATATTATAATTTATGCCAAAGTTCTAGACTTTTTTTAATTCTGCTAGTTTATGTATGGTTCTTATCATCTGACATGCATGTTGCTAGTTATATAAATCTTGTTTATTTTTCCGTTGCACTCTAATGTTATGTCATAAAGATTGTTCTAATCATTTATTTTCACATCTTAGCTAAAGGGGGAGATTTTTGTCACAAGTGATTGGTACATTTTTTATAATCAACATGTTAGGCAAGATGTCATGACATGCTGTTGAGACATATGGTCTCTGCGTGCTTAAACCAAAAATATGAAAATTATGAAGGTTATAAGTGCCGTAATTTTCTCATATTTTTAGAAAATATTTGAAAGTCATGCCAATTTAAATTACCATTATTTACAAACAAGAAACCTTCATTTTATGCTTAAACTTATTATGACAATTTGTATGTCGCTTATTGTCAAACCGCCATTATTTTCATTGTGGCAACCAAATTTATGGCATTATTATAAAACTTCATTTTTGAGTAACACCTATATTGTCAAACTTTACCGATGTCATAATACCTATGTTGTCAAGCTTTACCGATGTCTTTAGTCTTAGGCTCTCATCCATCTAACTCTATATATTTTTCTAGTTTTCTCATGAATAAAGTTTTTCAAGAATTTTTTTTGAACAATCCTAATTCCGAAAATATTTTGAAAATTCGGTATTTTTAAAAGAAAATATAAGAAACAACTAAACGAACAAGAAAAATTATAAACATAAATACACAAGAAAGAAAAAGAAAAAGAAAAGAAACAACATAAACCAACTCGGGAGGTAAGAAGCACAACATGAGTTGTAAACAAAAAAAAATACACATTAAAAAGAAAAAACATAACAAGACATAAGTGATAAAAAAATATGTGGGTTACCTCCCCTTAAATGCTTTGCTAAACATCGTTTTAGCCGGACGGTTCATGAGTGCAAAAGCACTCATGATAGTTCCTTCAAAACTAGACTCATGCCTTCAAACCATATTTTTTAATTTTAAACCAAATAAAAAAAATCAAACCATTTTTAATTATAAATTTTAAAAAAATTTTAAAAGTTCAGACAAAATTGAAGTAAGACAAATCATTTTATTTTTCCGTTGCACTCTAATGTTATGTCATAAAGATTGTTCTAATCATTTATTTTCACATCTTAGCTAAAGGGGGAGATTTTTGTCACAAGTGATTGGTACATTTTTTATAATCAACATGTTATGCAAGACGTCATGACATGCTGTTGAGACATATGGTCTCTGCGTGCTTAAACCAAAAATATGAAAATTATGGAGGTTATAAGTGCCTTAAATTTCTCATATTTTTAGAAAATATTTGAAACTCATGCCAATTTAAATTACCATTATTTACAAACAAGAAACCTTCATTTTATGCTTAAGCTTATTATGGCAATTTGTATGTCGGTTATTGCCAAACCGCCATTATTTTCATTGTGGCAACCAAATTTATGGTATTATTATAAAACGACATTTTGAGTAACACCTATGTTGTCAAGCTTTGTCGATGTCGTAGCACCTATGTTGTCAAGCTTTACTGATGTCTTTAGTCTTAGGCTTTCATCCATCTAACTCTATATATTTTTCTAGTTTTCTCATGAATAAAGTTTTTCAAGAATTTTTTTTTGAACAATCCTAATTCAGAAAATGTTTTGAAAATCCAGTATTTTTAAAAGAAAGTATAGGAAACAACTAAAAGAACAAGAAAAATTATAAACATAAATACACAAGAAAGAAAAAAATTATAAACATAAATACACAAGAAAGAAAAAGAAAAGGAAAAGAAGCAACCACCCCCCTCCCCCCACAAAAAAAAACATAAACCAAACATTGTCTTTAATATTTTAGAGAGAGAGAGAGAGAGAGAGAGAGAGAGAGAGAGAGAGAGAGAGAGAGAGAGAGAGAGAGAGAGAGAGAGAGAGAGAGAGAGAGAGAGAGAGAGAGAGAGAGAGAGAGAGAGAATTCACAAAAACCTCACTCGGGAGGTAAGAAGCACAACATGAGTTGTAAACAAAAAAAATACACATTAAAAAGAAAAAAACATAAAAAGACATAAGTGATAAAAAAAAGTGTGGGTTACCTCTCACTAAACACTTTATAAAACATCGTTTTAGCCGGACGGTCATGAGTGCAAGCACTCCTGATAGTTCCTTCAAAACTAGACTCATTCCTTCAATCCATATTTTTTAATTTTAAACCTAATAAAAAAATCAAACCATTTTTAATTTTATATTTTTTAAAAAATTTAAAAGTTCAGACAAAATTGAAGACAAATCATTTTTTTTTTATTTTTTCAGTTTACGTTTATTAATAGCATTTTTTTACCATCAATATCCAATCTATTAGATTAATTAATTTAATTGAAGGATCACTTCAGACATCAAATAGTTTCAACCCTCTTCCAATCACATTTCAGAAGGATGAAACTGTGATTCTTCCTATCAAATCACCGTCAATCACGATTTGATCAACTAACGATAGATGAAATTTAAAGGTTGTTATACCTTGGAACCTTGGGTATTCCAAATTTCTATTAAATATTTAAATTAATAATTAACAAATTAAATTAATAATTATTCCAATTCTATTGGGGAAAAGACTTTCGAGGTGGATGAGCATTGTAAAGGCCTTCTTGAGGAAACCGAGACCCATGTAGAGGCCTTGAAAGCTCTTTAAGACGAGGTGGTAGATTGAAGCAGGCTCTCTATGACTCTCTTCTGTAGACTATATAGGACGTGCTTTGATTGCATGAGCGAGTTGTGGAGTAGGCGAGAAGGTTTTGCCTGATATTATAATTTATGCCAAAGTTCTAGACTTTTTTAATTCTGCTAATTTATGTATGGTTCTTATCATTTGACATGCATGTTGCTAGTTATATATATCTTGTTTATTTTTCCGTTGCACTCTAATGTTATGTCATAAAGATTGTTCTGATCATTTATTTTTACATCTTAGTTAAAGGGGAGGATTGTTGTCACAAGTGATTGGTACATTTTTTTATAATCAACATGTTATGCAAGACGTCATGACATGTTGTTGAGACATATGGTCTCTGCGCGCTTAAACCAAAAATATGAAATTTATGGAGGTTATAAGTGCCTTTAATTTTCTCATATTTTTAGAAAATATTTGAAAGTCATGCCAATTTAAATTAGCATTATTTGCAAACAAGAAACCTTCATTTTATGCTTAAGCTTATTATGGCAATTTGTATGTCGCTTATTGTCAAACCGCCATTATTTTCATTGTGGCAACCAAATTTATGGCATTATTATAAAACGTCATTTTTGAATAACGCCTATGTTGTCAAACTTTACCGATGTCATAATACCTATGTTGTCAAGCTTTACCGATGTCTTTAGTCTTAGGCTCTCATCCATCTATGTTATACACTTGAACCTCGGGTATTCCAAATTTCTATTAAATATTTAAATTAATAATTGACAAATTAAATAAAGAAAATGAAATTGTATTTAATTATGAAAAATTTTCCTGTAACAGCATCTTTTAAAATGATAAATACCCTTATTAAATGACATGTGACTAAATATAAAAAAATAAAAAAATAAACTAGCTTTAATATATTCTTTAGATTCCTGACATAGCGTCACCTTAATGAGTTGTGTATTTTGTGTATACCTCCTCCGCATGTAACATGCACACATTCACTAATGAAATATATGCATGTGACAATATTAAACTTCCTGTGCGTGTATCATGAGCACAATAAATAATGAAATATATGTGACAATAATGTAAACTTCCTCCGCGTGTAACATACGCTCATTATCTAATGAACATGTGCAACTGCAAAACCGAGCTATGGTGCATATATAATTGAGTAAGCAGCAAATATCCTCATTCATAACCTGGTATCAAAACTAGACAGCAAGTACAATGGCTTTTTATCGCAATCAAGAACTATTCTACCTTGTTTCACTCATCTTTGTTTTGCTAGCCACAAATGTTCACGCACTGTCTTTTGATTTCCCCAAGCTCACCCCTGGCGATTCTAGTATAATCCTCCAAGGGGATGCCCAGATTTTAGCCAATGGTGTCTTGGCACTGACCAACAGTACACCACTTCCTCCTACAACAACATTTTCAAGTACCGGTCGTGCCTTATATACAACACCCGTGCCCCTTTGGGACAGTGCTACCGGCAATGTTGCCAGTTTCGTCACTTCCTTTTCTTTTGTCACAAAGTTGACCGGAGGTTTTCAAACTGATGGACTCGTATTTTTCATTGCACCAGTAGACACTGTCATTCCAAACAACTCAAACAGTCAATATCTGGGAGTAGTTGATAGTAAATCTTCAATAAATCGATTCGTAGGTGTAGAGTTTGACCTTTATCCCAATCCTTTTGATCCCTATCTAATACATATTGGAATCGACGTCAACTCTTTAATTTCCACCAAGACCGTGAAATGGAACTGGGTGAGTGGTTCTTTGAATAAAGTTAGTATAATCTATGACTCTCCTTCTAACGCATTGACTGCTGTTATCACTTATGAGAATGGTCAAATTTCTACCATTTCACAAGAGATTGATTTAAAGGCTGTGCTCCCCAACAACGTTAGGATTGGTTTTTCTGCTACTTCAATAACTGGTGTAGCACAAGAAATCCATTCATGGTCATTCGTATCAGATTTGAAAACAACAACAAGCAGCAGTGTCTCAGACATATGAATAATAATATTATTACAAGCTATGCTTACTTACTAGGAGCTTGTAATAATTAACTACTATTTTTAAATAATACCCTGCTTACTAGCAGCTTGTGTGATCTATGTGTGTTTTCTTTTATAATAGAGACCATGTTTTTATTAAAGTTTCTTACTCTACATTCTCAATATTTTTTTGGGTCTTAATTAGGCAAATACTTGTGTCATCCCTAACAAGAATTCAAGCTCGTTAATTAATTTATATCAAAAATATCATAGCATACTAAAAAAATTATTTTACCAAAATTATATAAAACTGATTCTTTGAGCAATTTTGTGTTATAATATTATTAAATAATTGACTCATTTCAATGTTTTGGATAATAAAAAAAGTGTTGTCCATTGACAAAAATCAACTAGGAAAATCATAAAGAAAAAAAGTAGACGTCAAATATATCAAAATTGCATAAGGTTTAGAATTTAAAAGATTGGATGATTCATCAAAGTATTTTAATGGCAATTCATATATTTTTATAATTTTTAGATGTTTAAGGAACTTCATCTCATCTTGTCTAAATATTTTTTATTTTTGCATACTATTTCAAATCATGCATTGAAATTAAAGTTTTTTAAAATATTATTGATCTGACCTGATCAGAAGAGGACCAATGACCTGTCACGCGTCGTTGATCTGCAAGCTGCTCACAAGGAATATGGACGAAGAGGGGGTGTACCTGTAAGACACTCCGATGCCAAAGTAAGTAATGGACCAGAGTGGGAGCAAATACAGAATAGAGGTTATGAAGAGAATACCTGACCCTCTTGTAAAAGAGGGTATTTATAGAGAGACCCCCGCGTAGGGCCAACGATCACTTTGTTTTAGGCTGGATTGTCAGGCCCAACGTAGATGACTGCTAGAGCTTACGTGGCGTAGTGAAGACCAGCACGTGGTCTTCACCCTAATTCAACTGTCCCGTGATCTCCGGAAGGTGGGTTGACCAGCTCTTTCGGAGGTGGATAGTTGGATAATGACGTGTTCCCACGGAGAGGAGCACGTGGAGAACGTGGAGAAGACGTGTTGTCCTGCCCAGCGGAGGGACTGTCCTGCTCGACGAGGGAGCTGTCTGGTCGACGGGGAGAACCTGTGCCCGACACTGGACAATTTGAGCCTTCCCCAAATGGCGTTTGACCGGGCCTGCACGACGGATGGGCAAGCCTGAGCCCAGTCCAGAACAATTTATATAAATGCAATGGGTTGACTTAATACTACAACAAAGTGCAATAGATTGATATAATTGTGCAACCAATTGCATTTTGGGTTTGTCCAAGTTTTTTCAAGGCTTTTTTAAAAGTGCAGCTGGTTGACAAAATTGTGTAATAGATTGCATGGTCTTCGACATTCGTATTTTATATGCATTTTTCCATAATACAACTGGTTGAGCTTTTAATGCAACCGATGACGATGCTAACACTAGTGGAAAAAAAGGCTTTTTAAGTCGGTTAAAAATGACTTTTTATGTCGGGTCCGAGCCCGACCTAAGAATTACCGACATAAGAAGTTTTGACATCTTAAGTCGGTTGTGGACCTGACTTAATGAACTATTATTAGGTCGGTTAGACAGAACCCGACTTAATAAGTCTAGCCTGAAGAAACCTCTCGGGCCATTTATACCCGACCTAAGAACTTACTTTCTTAAATCGGATATAACTAACCGACCTAAGAAGTTGTTGTTGTTTTTTGTTTTGGATAATCACACAAATCAAATGCAGCTTTCCCATTTAACAATTTACCCCTAAATCAGACTATCCAACTCAATCAACAAATTACACCCAAAAAAAATCACACAACACAAATCACAGTAAAACCCCTAATTATCAAATAAAATAAATTAGCAACTTATAAACACAATTACGTATATTAATAACCAGATTTATATTTTACCATTTGATTTGGATTTTTAAAAGTGGAATAATTTAGATACAAATTTGGTTAACAATAACCGATTTTTTTTGCACACCCCTCCTCTTATTTTATTGTGAAACAAGTGTAACAAATGTGACACATCTAAAACCGCACATATCTTTATTTAGTAGAATCCACTAAACTTAAAAACACAAGACTCAGAACAACTCTTTGAAACTCCTTCATTCACCGGTATTGGCTTGCTAATTCACCCTCCTTCACAATGTAGTTCTGTTGAGGAAAGTCTTCACCCTTGAAGTGCCTCTCAAGCATATCTTTAACTCCAACAGCATAGCGTAACTGAACAGGTTCAATCATCAACATCATCAGTAATTCACAAAACATTAAGTGTTAGCTTTCTACAACAGTTTTCTGGATTCATTTTTAACTTCTTTTGTTTCAATGTATTCTTGCATGTTCTAATGTTTAGGAACATGTTAGACTAAACTTGTGTCTCAAGTAACATTTAGGAACATGTTAGACTAAACTGAGAAAAATAATAATTTTACTGACCACCATAAAAGGACTAAAGTGGAGTAGTTTTATCAAAACTAAACTACCTGTGCATTTATGGTGGTTCCAGAAATATGAGGAGTCATGGCATGGTTTGGCATGTAGCGCCATGGATGATCTTTTGGAGCTGGTTGAGGGAACCAAACATCCCCACTGTAACCTATAAGATGAAACTCAGCTGTTACACTACATCAAACATAGTTCAAACGAAATTGAAATGTTACACTATAGGATTATGTTTTGTTTGGAAATACTATATTTGCAAGCTCTGGTTTTAGAATTACCTCCAATGTGTCCACTAGAGCAAGCATCAGCAACTACTTGTGTGTCCATAATTGCCCCGCGAGCATTGTTAACAATCAAGACACCTTTCTTCAACTTAGCAATTCTATTTTTGTCAAACAATCCCCTGAATCACAAACATTAAACAACAAAAACATCAGCCACTGATGGGTGTAAACTCAGCAGAAGCACTTAAACACAAGCTGTGATTTTTAACTCTGAACTTGACTAGTAGAATGGCATTGCAGTCACTCTCTAGTCGGAGACTTAGGCACTATTGGCCAAACTCCATGAACAAAATTTGTGTGTTCCCTATTTTAATTTGGAGTAGCTATGAATTTCTCTTATGACTATGGATTTCATGTGTCCAAAATTATTTCAACAGAAGGTATTAGTATTAAAATTATACCTTGTCTTTTCAGTGAGAGGCGTGTTGATAACAACTACATCGCACTTTGGAAGCATTGTATCAAGGTCCTCTTCAAACTTAGTTCCAATTTCTTTCTCTAATTCAGGCTCAATCTTAAGTCTATCATGATATAAAAGGTTATAGTTAAAAGGTTTCAGCCTTTGGAGTAAAAGCTTCCTGATTCGTCCTGCACCCACCGTTCCTACCGTCTTTCCTTCAAGATCATAGGCTCTATGTGAAATGCCTGTAACATTCCATTCTCCGGTAATAGACTGATGGTAACCAGGCACAAAATTCCTCACCAGAATGAGAATTCTCATGACCACATCCTCATCCACCGACACTGTATTGCTTCCTGTGACCTCTGCGACGGTTAAACCAGCAGCAGCCGCAAACATTGAGATCAATATGATCAGAACTAATTTCGGCAGTCAAAAGTAGCTCTAAATTCTTAGCTTTCTTAATTCTTTTGGCGGTAACATAGGCAGGGTTAAATGGTGTAGATATCAAGACATGAAGATCAGGAATGTGCTTCTCAAGTTCTGATAACATGACAACAGAGTATACAATGTCATCAAAAGTGATAGAATGTGGTTCAAAATGGAAGAACCATGCCTTTCTTCTTTCCATGTCTGGAATCTGTAACAGAATCTCCTCTTCCTGAACTTTCTGAAAGACAATAGAAAAAATATTCAGGAACTAAACTATATGACAGACTAGCATATGTTTGTTTCATAAGGGATATGCATATAATCAAGAAAGGTCACCTCTGCGTGGTAATTCAACTTCTTGTACGGTCCTATCATTAGAAGAATCATCTTCTGAATCATCAGGTATTGTTGCTTGAGGCTTATCAAATGGGCCTAGTACAGCGAGAGCCACACCAAACATCAAGTTGAAAAGGAACACAAATCCAGCCAATCCCACGATGGTATCAATCAAAATGCAATCAAAAACTCATGACAAAATCAAATTAAAACTAAACGGCAAATATTGAAGACAAGTCCATATCCTTCCAAAACAAGTTCCAAACAACATTGAAGCAGGATAATCTGAAAAAGGAAAATCTCACCAACAACATTTTGACTCGTCTTGAAGTTAAACAACATTGAAGCAGGATAATTTTTAAATGTCTGATTTTTATTTAAAAAAGGTTACATAAAGGATTGAAGTTAAACAGCATAAGAGAGAGTGAAATGTTCCAACGAATAATTTACCTTGTCAATAATGCCTTCAAGGATTTCATTTTCCACATTCATGCCACATTCTGATAAAATGGCAGCCACCATTTGTTGAACCTGGAAAAATTAGTAAGATAACAAAATAGTTACAAGCATTGGTAGATATAAAAGTATTGGGAGAAACAAGTTATACAAAATAACAGAGTCCTAATGGCGGTTATTGGAACTGAGATTTAATCATTATTCAAAGGACAAACCACCACCACTTATCTTCATTAAACTCGTAATTTAAACTGATACTGCAATATGAAAATTTCTAGTGCAATACATTCTAAGATAACAAAAATATGTTTGAGCCAATAACACTTTTGTAACTTGGATATGTGAAAATACTCACTTCTTCTCGTTCAATGTCTCAAGTCATACAATCTAAAAGCAATTGGAAACAAACCAAGAAAATATAATATATGTTTTATCAGTACCGATGGTATTAAAACATATAATATAAAAATAGAACTACAAAATGCTTACTGAGTCTTACAATCAATTTTCTTTTCCAAAGGAGTATTAGGATGAAAGACACTGAGAGCATGCACAAACTCCTCAAATTCTATAACACCATTCTTTTTTTCATCAAAGAGATCAAACACCTGGGAGATTTTACAAACAGTCAACAAAGCTCAATCATACAACTCCTAAAGGAAGAATAGACATAAACAACATATCTTTCCGCAAATCAGGTATATGCATATCTGTCTAAATTTTAAAATGTTAGACTACGACAAACTTAATGCATTGATCCCTTGTATATTTTTATAAATAGCGTATCTTTTCCTTGTATTTAGTTTGCCAAAGCTTCATAATGCGAAAACCCCGATGCTCAAACAATCGTTTCCAACACAGTGAACAACATTAGATCTGCGGAGAATTGTAGCGAGGCCAAGATCACCAATTTTGGCTTCTCCTTGGTTACCATTGATGAAAATGTTATCACATTTGAGATCTCTATGGATTACAGGAGGGTCCTAACTATGGAGATAGAGGAGACCTTCCAAAATCTGTCTGCACCAATGCTTAACAGCTCTTATGTTAACTTTTTTGTGTTTAAGTCTGTACCTGCATAGACAAGACAATGACTATAAGTACACTCACATTTCTGCTATTTGTGGATAATAATGCTAGAATAACACGATTGTTCCTTCTCAAAGACGTGTTGTCCAGCCCGGGGGAGGGATTGTCCTGCTCGACGAGAGAGCTGTCTGGTCGACGGGGTGAACCTGTGCCCGACACTGGACAATTTGAACCTTCCCCAAATGGCGTTTGATCGGGCCTGCACGACGGATGGGCAAGCCTGAGCCCAGTCGAGAACAATTTATATAAATGTAATGGGTTGACTTAATACTACAACAGAGTGCAATAGATTGACATAGTTGTGCAACCAATTGCATTTTGGGTTTGTCTACGTCTTTTAAAGGATTTTTTAAAAGTGCAGCTGGTTGACAAAATTGTGTAACAGATTGCGTGAACTTCGATATTCATATTTTATATGCATTTTTCCATAATACAACTGGTTAAGCTTTTAATGCAACCGATGGCGATGCTAACAAGCAATCAACTTACAAGGGTGTTTTGAAAAAGGGCTCGATATCGAATCGAAAATTAATTTGAAAATTGTTTAGTATATCTTAGTCCCTAAGGGTACTCCTAGTAAACAAAACCACAATCAAGGAAAAGCAAGTAAAGAGCATACATCGAAAAGGGAGTGGAGTACATGTAAATTATACAGGATTGCGAGAAATAAAAGGTATCATTGTCTGGTAGCCCATGAGGAAGACGTACATGTGCAAGGTGTCCTAAGTTAAAGTAATAGAGAATAGAGATAATCAAGACTCACATCTCCTTTTTTAGGGTTTATGTCTAGTGTCTCAAATCCATGATGCCAAAAGATAGTAACCAACAGTCCACCGATTGAAATTATTTTAGAGTTTCGATAGTTTTATCATATTTTTGTGTTTCTTGAATGAGATGAACAAGATGATATGAACAATGATAATATGAACAATGATATATTGACGAAAAAGTAAAGCAAGAGTACATTGAACAGAAAATAAAGTCAGTGGTTAATTGTTAATTGTTAATCGTGAATTGGGTCCACTTTAGTATTAAACCAATCGTAGCATGATCTATGAGGAAGATCATACTATAGGAGGTCGCTCAATCAAAATGTTTGTGCTAAAACACGAAAGAGAAACGATATGTATATCATTCTCAATGAGTCGTGCCATACAAAAAGGAAAAGTGAATGATCTCATCTTAATCATTAACTTTCATCGATTAATCGAAGGTAACCTATCACGATCGTAAAGTATAGAAAATGATCTCAATGATCATTCAATACAGATTTGAAATAATGAAGGTTAAACAACTTCAACAATTCACATTCGCGATTCTAAAGACTTCATCGACCAAAAGCGAGATGGAAATAAAATCAAAAATGAAATGGAAATGATAAATCGAGGAAATTATATATATATATATATATATATATATATATATATATATATATATATATATATATATATATATATATATATATATATATATATATATATATATATGAAATAATAAATCAAATAACAAATTTTCACAATCTAAAACAAAATATTTTTGAGAAATTTAAGAAAATGAAATAAATAACAAAAAAAGAATTAAAAAAAAAGGAGATGGGGCATATGAACAGGTAGGTGGGTGTGAATCAAAGTTAGGATTCATGTGGACTTAAAATCCTAACAAAGGCACGGTTCTAAAAACAAACTATCATGTTTTAAAAATGAAAAAAAAAACTATGAACAAAGGACGATCAATGTTTCAAACAAAATCCTCATCAGTGAAACAGAATACTACTGTCAACACAACACCACTTAAAAAAGATGACATTCTTCTTTCTAAGACCAAAATCAAAACAAGCAAACAAGGAAGAACAACAAAAATACGCAACGTTTCGCTTCAGCTCGATCTCCTCCTCCGCTGTCTTAAACTTTCCGTTCGCTCAAGTGGATGGAAGGCTGAAGAATTAGAGTAGCTGCAGCTTGGTGCAGCTCGTGACGTTACTTTTGGTTGTTGCTTGCGACATGGTAAGTGTGATGTGCCTTCTTGCTCTTTTTAATTTATTGTAACGTTTGCTAATAGTTGTGAGTTGGTACAAGGTGCTTTGAGGTGGAATTGCTCATGAATTTGGATGATGTTGGAAAGTGTGTGGGGTTATCTTATGAAGTTTGTACGAAAACTTGTGGGGCCACGTGAAAATTAGAAAATTTTGGTGAAGCAATAGTATATGGCATAAAGTTGTGGCTTGTGGATTGTAGCTCTTGGCTAGAATTTTTGTAACATATAGGCTTTGTATCTTTATGCTCTCATGATGCCTCATATTTTCTTTTGTGATGTAACCAAATATTTCCACGCCATGAACTTGTATGAGTGCTACCTTAGGAAAGTTTGATCAAGATGAGCCATGTTAATTTTGATTCATGATGTATGAACCTTGAATGGAGTTTGCAATGTAACTTGAACTTTTATTGTAATTGAAACTTTAATAAGAAATGGAAATGAAATTTTGAACAATAATAAAAATTGACATGGAAACTTGAAACTTGAATTGATTGGAAATTTAGAGATGATTCTTGAAATTATGAATGGAATTGAAGTTTATAAATGAAATGAATTTGTTTAGGATTGATTCTTGAAATGAAGACTTGAATGATATTGAATTTTGATATGAGAACATGGAATTTGAAAGAAGATTGAAATGGAAACTTGATAGTTTTAAATATAAGAAAAAAAAGGCAAAAATATTGTCTAGGTCCTTTAAGTTATTTTAAAATATCAAGTTAGTCCTTTACCTTTTTTTGTAACACTTGAGTCCTTTATGTTAAGTAATGTTTGCACTGTTAACCTTTTTAAAAATCTTTGTTTCAAAAAAATCTATGTGGCATTTAACAGTGATGATGTGTCATTTTATTTTATTTTTTGTTTTTGTTTTAATTCCGCGTGGATTTTAATATTTTTAAATTTTTAAATTTTTATTTTTTTAACTGGAAGGACTTGATTGTTACATTTTAAAAATATATGGGACATGAGTGTTACAAATTAAAATATAACTGATACGTTGTTAAACACTATTTTGAATCTTAAACAATAACTGATATGTTATTTTACACTATTTTGAACCTTAAACAATTACAAGACAACATACTAAACATTAAATAATCTAAATATTGTCAAAAATATTGTTATAATGTTATAAACCAATACATACATAATCTAACAAATAGGGATAAAAGATAATCATATTTATTACTAAAGATATTAAAATCAATTTGAAAATACTTGTTTATACTTTTTATGCAAAATTATTAAACCAAATTTTCATCTAATCACCCCATTTTCTTTAATGAAAACTAATCACTTTTTTCAATAACCACTTCTATTTCATGTGGATCATAACAAAACTATTATTGTTAAAAACATCAGTCCAATAGCATAAACCCAATATCTTTACACAATTACATCAATAAACTATAATTTCTTATGTCACTAGTTGAAACAATAAACATTAAACCTTGATTATAAAATTAATAATCTACTCAAATTCATTTAAAATTAAAAAAGAAAAGAAAAAGAATCCTTAGTAATAGAAAATAAAAACTAGTCGCATATTTTGCTTGATCAATCAATCACATATACCCTCTTGCTCCTAAATATCAACAAGAAAGATAATCATTTTCTGTATCAAAAAATACCATAATCAATCATTAATATGTTTCCACATTTTATCTTATTAGAATATCAAATTTCAATAATTGAATAACTATGTTTGGAAAATGATCATACTCTTAGATGAATAGGTTGGGGAAAAGGCTTATTGTTTCAAAGTAGAATTTTATAGGTAGGTAGAATTTGAACTGTGGAACATGAATTCAGTAAAAAATTAATAAAAACTTCAAAATTAATGTTAAAATAAGGTATTATCATTTAAAAATCGTTATGTTTATTGTGTCACTGTGTCTACGAGATATTATTAGAAAATATGTTTGTTTAAAAGTTGCACTCCAACCCCATGTTCTTTAGTGTTCAACAATATTGACGCTTTGATAAGAGTTATCCTTTACGAATGTCATGTGCATAATAAGATAACATGTTTTGATATATTTATACCTTTGGTGTTCGTGATGACTGGTTTTCTGCTCGATGGTCATGAAAATGTGGTGACATATTTCGGTTCAATATTTATACCCTTGTATGTATTGGTTTATGCATGTATTGATTTATAACATTATAACAATGCTTTTGACAATATTTAGATTATTTAATGCTTGGTATGATGTCTTTTAGTTGTTTAAGGTTCAAAATCGTGTAAAACAACACATCAGTTATTGTTTAAGATTCAAAATAGTGTAAAACAACGTATAGTTATATTTTAATGTGTAACACTCATGTCCCATATGTTTTTAAAATGTAACAATCAGGTCCTTCCAGTTAAAAAAAAAAATTAAAATCCACGTGGAATTAAAAAATAAATAAGTAATAAAATAAAATGACACATCATCGCTGTTAAATGCCACATGTACTCCGTTTGTGCCACATAGACTTTTTTGGAACATTGATTTTTAAAAAGGTCAATGGCGCAAACGTTACTTAACATAAAGGATCAAAGCGTTACAAAAAAAACTTAAAGGACTAACTTGATATTTTAAAATAACTTAAAGGACCTAGACAATATTTTTGCCTAAAAAAATGAAATGAAGTTGGAAATGGATGGGATTTGAATTGAATTGAAGATAATCTTGAAAATGAAACTTGAACTTATTTGAATGAAGAATGAGCTTGAATTAGATTTTGAAAACCTAGAACTTGAATGATAAGATAAAACTTGATTGTGAAATTTGAAATGTTTGACTTGAATTTATTTTGATATTGGATTGGATTGAAAATTGAAAATGACACTTGAACTTGATAGAATTTGGAATTTGAAATTTATTTGAATTAAAATGAAATTGGAAATGGATTGGATGTGAATTGACACTTAAACATAAAATTTGAATTGAATCGAAATGGAATTGAAACTTGAATGGTTTTGAAATTGAAACTTTAGCATGAAACTTGAAATTGAATTCTTGAAATTGATGTGAAATGAGTAAGATTGGAAAGAAACTTGTAACTATCTTTTGAATGGAAATTGAACTTGGTTATGAACTTGGAAATTTGAATGAAATTGTAACTTGGAGTTTTGGCATGAAACTTGAATTTTGAATCTTCCATTTTATTCTTGAACAATGCTCGAAAGTTAATCCCTGATAATTCTTGCACTTTTTGTTGGATTATTTAATCCAGCGTCTCCCTGAGGGATTCGATGGGCTTAACATCCCACCCATGAGCGCCTACACAGGTGTGTTAGATGGGATAGGTAGGCCCCTTGGGGTTCACTTTAAGAAAGATAGTTGCGCCCTGACTAACAGCAGTTGTTTTTGGCCTAGTGGTAAGCGCTTGATCCTACAAGTGGTATCAGAGCAAGGTCATGGGTTCGAATCCCCCCGGCTGACACTGGGGGGGGGGGGGAGATTGTTGGATTATTTAATTCAGCCTCTCCCTGAGAGATTCAATGGGCTTAACATCCCACCCATGGGCGCCTACACAGGTGTGTTAGGTGGGCTAGGTAGGCCCCTTGGGGTTCACTTTAAGAAATATAGTTGCGCCCTGACTAACAGCAATTGCTTTTGGCCTAGTGGTAAGCGCTTGATCATAAACTTTCCACATGAAATAACTTAGAATGTTTAATCAATTCCTTTTGAAATAGAATCGAGCATAACACGACCTAGAGCCTTGACAAATGAAATCAATTAACAAATCAACTGAATTTCTATATTTGACCAAACTTGAATTAAACCTTGAATCCGACTAAAAGTGAACCAATTCCTGAATCTTAATCATTCTTGAACAAATTCTGGAGATATGACTGAAATTGAATCCATCTTAAAATCATCTTGAATAAATGGCACAACAAGTCATCCTCGAAACCACATTTTAGTATCTCGAATTCTTCATTAAATTTGTACCAGAAATGCATTGAAACCTTGAAACAATTTCATGAGACATAACACCACATCCTAATTTCATCTTGAAATGATCTTGACAAAAACATGAACCACATAACCAGGACTTGCGAATGACTTGAAATATTGACCAAACTTCTTGACTTTTGATGGCTCTGTAACTTGACTTCATCAGGTAACTTGATCTTGTACAAAACTCTAATCCTGATCACTTGATGATTTTCAGACATAAGTAACTTGAATCTGAAACTTCCTTTCCCTCACAAAGATCCATAACATAGATGACCTGAGATATGAATCATGCTACTCCTACACCAAACCCTAATCGAAAAGGGAACTGAAATATGATGATTCTTCAACCATGAAGCACTAATGACTTGATTTAGCCTAATCACTTGGTAAATAAGCAAACCAATTTTTTGACCAAAATTAGGTCAAACATCCACTAAAGTTCAAACCACACCGCATACACACTTGACCTGATAACTTTTCTTGAACCTTGATTCGATCTTACAGGACTTGAGCTTAGGCAACAAGCATAAGACACACATTTTTGTATGCACAATGGTTAGATGACATGAATAATGGTTATGATGCACGGATGATGAAAATGTTATGATAAGTATGGTTCGGAAATTCAGGGTCAAAATTAGGGTGTAACAAATAAAATACTTAAAAGGTATGGCTTGTTAAACATGCGTCTTCTTCGGCGAACAGACATAATGAGTGAAAAACATGTCTCTTAAATTGAAAAACAAAGATCACTCTCCAAATGTCTCTTCATCTCTCAAAACATTACTAAACTTCTACAATAAAATGAGTGAAAATAAATTTGAGTTGAACATGAACAAATGGTTGTTGCAGTTCAATGCGGTCTGTTGCGGTTAAGACATCATTATACTGTGTTATTTAACTTTCTTGTTGTGGTGGTGATATGGTTGTTGCGTGTGATTTTCGTTCACACCAAAATTACGGTCTGTTGTTGATACATTGCTAACCGCAACTGCAATATTGAGTTGATGCGGTCCGCAATTTCAAACCATGGTCCAAATATAGGTTAGACAGAATTTAACTGTGGAAAAATAAATAAATATCTTCTTTAATCCCAATTCAACTGTCTTGCACACTCTTAAAGAAGATTCTGATGATTTACTTAACACATAATTGTTATACTTTTATCAGGATTTGCTTGTGGTGGGAATAGATACAACAACATATGGATTAGAAAGAGCAATGAGTGAACTAGTACGCAATCAAGAGATTTTGTCAAAAGCCAAAAAGGAACTTGAGGAGATTATTGGATTTGGAAATCCAATTGAGGAATCAGACATATATATGCTTCCATACTTATAAGTAGTGGTAAAAAAGAGTTTACGTTTACACCCTCCCGCTCCACTATTGCTTCCTCGAAAAGCAAGGATAGATATGGAAATATCAGGATACATAATTTCAAAGGGTGCTCAAGTTTTGATCAATTAATGGCCTATTGGTAGAACAGATATATGGGAGGATGCTCATTTATTTTCACTAGAAAGGTTTATAGGATCTGAAATAGATGTGAAAGGTCAAAACTTTAAGCTGACGCCACTTGGTAGTGGGAGACGTATATGTCTAGGATCACCATTGACAGTGAGGATGTTACATTTGATGTTGGGATCATTGACTAAATCGTTTGATTAGAAACTTGAAAATAATATGGAGTTTAAGGACATGGATATGGACAAATCTCTAAGGTCTATTCCGGTTGAAATAGATAGAGTATATTAAGTAACTAATGAGATCAATGTATCATTATCTTAAGCTTGCTGAAGATTCGGTTTGACAAGGATGAGTTTTTAGGGGAGTGTATTGTATTTTAATCTAGGTTTTGGTTTTACTTTAATAATTTTGTGTTATAGTTTGTGTGAGTTTGTAATTTAAAATTTTTCCACTCCTTAGTCTATGGAGGTGTATGCTAAAACAATAGGGTAAATAAATAGAAGATAGTGGTTGCAACCAAATTTGTGTTCGAGTGTCGATTACGCAAGGTGAATATATTAACACCTCTCGTGTTTGATGTACTCAACGAGAACCTTTCAGTTAGATTTGGGATTGAAATGTTATCTACATTATTTGTTTTATTCGAGTTATTAAAATGTTGAAAAGGAAAATAAAAAGGGTCACAAAATGTTTTTATTAGGGTGTTTGACGAGATTGCGAGTCTCGCTCCTACGTATCCTCAAGTATAATGAAGAATTTAAAGCAACGTAGTTCTGCGTAGAAAATTACATATTAGTTGGTTAGTTGTTTTAATTGAATGATTGTTTAGATTTCACCCTAGCGGTTAAATGTTACTTGTGCTCTCTATTGGAGGCTTAAAGTGTTTGTTTGTATTGCAGTATGGCGAATTAAATAGTGTTCTTTTTGAAAATATTTTTGACCCCATGAGGGCAAGAAAATATGTTTGATGTGTTGAGTATTTTTTAAGAGAATGATAAATGCTCGATAGTACCAAGACGTGTGCCTCGGGTCGATTATTCGTGGTTTTCATGGAATGCAAGACACCAATGTACCTTTTTTATTCAAAGCGTTTATGAAATTTATTTTTGGAAGACTAACGTTCGGTAAGTCCAAGATGTATGCCTCGAGACCGATTGCTCAAGAATTTTCAAAGAGCGTATACTATCATGTCCCTTTTTAATCCATGTTACGATTAAGTGTTATAGAACGTAAGAAATAATAATCTATAAAACCAAGACATATGTCTCGGACCGATTGTTCAAGGTTTTTATGGAATGTGCAACTCCAACATTCCTCTTCTTTAGATTTTATTATAAAAATATTTTTAATGTAAATTTTAGTCCGAAAAGAGATTTAATTTGCATCAATTCAAAGCTAATCAAAAAGAAAAAAGATTCGAAAAATTATCGCTCGACGTTGGATAGAGGGTTTTAATGTATTTGAACATATATACCAATTTTATTTATCTTTAAATTATTTAATTAATTAATAAAACACAGAAAGATAGGATGGATGATGATTATAGCAAAAGAGTACTAACCAAAACGGTGTCCCAATGCCTATTTCAATTATAAAAAAGAAAAAGAAAAAAATAGGATGACATAAAGCAGAAGGGGGCATTTTTTAGCAACCCAGGCCCAAAGAGGGTCCAAACATGTTGGTCAAGTAATAATTAGGGATAATCTATTTAACGAGTATTTTTATTGTAAAATCTTATTATTTTATACCTCGGTTAAATAGAAAACTAAATGGTTAGAACATTTTGTTTATACTTATAAGCAAATAAAATCATAAACTGTGATAGTTGGGAATCGAAGATTGTACTGAGTTGTTTTTTCTCCTCGGTTACTTTAAAAACCGAGGTAATTTTTATTTTTTATTTTTTTAGATAATAAAAAATAGAAGGCCTTGCCTTTATACCTCAGCTTTCTATTGTTCGAGGTGCAAGTTTCGTCATGAAAAACGTTATTTTTTGTAGTGTATTATGGGGAGGATCAGCTGATGGGGATATGACTTAAGAGCGTGAGGAGAAGATGAGAGAGTCATATCCGACTTTATTTTTCTTAGGTAGTTTTCAAGGGCGAAAATTCTTTAAGGAGTGGGGGAGAGTGTTGTAACGCCCCAATTTAGAATTATCGATAATTTTACTTATTTATTTAATTTAATTGGTGTGAAATTAATTAAATAATTATCAATTGATGTATTTTATTTGATTATAATATGTGTAGAGGTTAGTTGAAATAAGTTAGAATTATTTATGATTATCTTGGTAATTAAATAATAGGAGTTTATTTAATTAATTGAGCAAATAATATTGGAATAATAAAATAATGAGAAAAAAAGGGGAATGTGTAGAGATTTTGAGAGCAAAATGGTAATTACAAGGTTAAGTTGAGGTTAGTATAGGAAAAACATAATTAGGAGGAACATGATTATTAGAAATAGTAGAGAAGTGGAGAGAAAGTTTATTTGCAACACTCTGTGAAACACTTGAAAGAGAGAAGAGAGGGATTATGGCAAGAGGAAAGAGAAGAAGAGCTTAGGAGGAAAAGTTCAAGGATTCTTGCATCTTTGCTGAAATTTATGAAATCTAAGTTAAGGGGGAGATGTGCGTCTATAATGGATGTTAAAGAATGAGGGGTAGATGGAAGGACCCTTACCTCCTTAGGGTTGGGTATCTTGATTCATAATTTTGAATTGGGATGCTATGATGGTTGTTATATGATGATTATATGATGGATTTCATGTGCCTTATATGTGTGTATTTTTTTCTGTTTTGATGATTGAACCTATATCCACCATTGTTGCAATTTTGAAGATTTTAGTTATAATATTAAAATAATGATTTGATGATTTAATTGTGTTAAAATTGTAAATTAACTTGAGATAATTAGAGAATTTCATTGGTTGTAATTTTCTGAGCATTTGGGTTTTTACAGAATCGAAATCGGAGGTCTGAAAGGCCTTCAACGATGAAAAACGCAGAAAATTTTGCATTATGTTCTTCACGACCGCACTCACCATGGGAGTCATCGTTCATGTTTTTAGTCAAAGTCATTTTGACCATAACTTTTGATCTGTAATCCTAAATCGAGTGTCATTTAAAGCGTTGGATAGATGAAATAGAGGCCTATAACTTTGTTTCAGGAATAAAATATTTTTGGTGAAGATTTCATGGACGTTTTTGGGGTGGAAGAAGATGAAAATCGTACTGGAAATTTTAGAAAAGCAGTAACTTTTTAGTAACGCCTTCGTGCATGACTTTGATCATAACTTTCAACTCGTGAATCATTTTGGGTTGGGGTTTGAAGCGTTACAAAGCCGACGCTCATAGCTATAACACGATAGTGATAGGTGAATTGTTTGAGTATTATTCCTATTCCTACTATCTAGGTGAAGTTTTTGCTCATATGTTCGGTTAAGGAATTGTTGATACATCTCGACGATTTTGGTCATAACTCTCATTTTGTAAGTCTTATTTAAATGTTGTTTAAAGTGTTGGAAAGTTCACACGTTAACTAGACATTAGTAGTGAGAGTGGTGATGATTTAAACTAGGATTATGTGTGTACTGTAGTGGTTTCATAATAATGTTACGAAAAGTTTAACGAAATATTTAGTTTTCATTGATGATGAATTTTGTATGGTAAATTGATAATATAATTGCAAGTTGTTTGATTGGTTTGTTTTTATGACATAGTAGTCGTGATGTCTAGTTTTGATGTGAGTACTAGACTGCTTGGGTCAAGCTAATGGAAGATTGGGTTCACTTCGTGACCAATTGGATAGAGCCAGGAAAGATGGACAAGAATGGAAGCATTGGTGGAACTTAGCCACCAAATAGAAGAATGAAGAGTGAAGCTCGAGGCTCAGATCGAAGTACTAAAAGCGTTTTTCCAAAGATTGAAAATGAATTAGAATACGAGTGTCGCCAAGGGTGGAAAGCAAGGAACACCTATAGGATCAGTGTCGTAGCATGGAAGAAAAAATGTGATGAGTTAGTCACTAGCAAGGAGCTGGTGGAACACTAGAAAACCCAATATCAGAGCTTGAAGAGTCAAAGTGTGGGATGGATGAATGAAAAGAAGCGTTTTGATGAGGTTTTGAAGACTTATGAGAAGAACATTAATTTCCTTGAACCTTCTGTTATCATGTATCGTGACAAACTTGTAGGCTTGATAAGGTTTTGCAACGAGATAACTAAGGATTTACCTTTGAGATTAGAGATGGTTGCGGAAGACACTCCTCCTTAGTTCAGTTACTTCATTCAACTCATTGAGAGATAATTCAAGGAGCTTCAAATTTATTGTATTTTGGCTCAATTTATTATGATTAAGGGTACTAATTAGTACTCTAGCTCCTACTGAATGAACGAGTGTTTTGTGCTTATATCTGTTACTTTTTTTTCTGATTACATTACTCGTAAGATACATGCTAACAACTAAAAATCAAATGATTCCCTGAAAACAAAAATGCATTCATGCATACATCCATATGCATTCATAATTATTTCAAATAAAATCCCATTCCCGGTGTCTTCCTTCAATTCTACACTGAGTCCTTAAAACCGATACAATACGAAAAGCCAAGCTCGTCTAAGAATGGCCGAACAAGAACTTAAATTGGAAAGAGTCAGTTCAGAGCTCAAAGACGTTCGAGGGAGCTTCGGTCAGATGAGGGAGATGTTGCAGGTCATCAAGACCAAAAAGGACACCCAACCGACAGTCGTTTCAAAAATTACTGGTCTAGTACTTGAACCCCAACCTACAACAACAATGCCTTCTACATAGCCTCCTTTTGGATTACCACCGGGTTTCACGCCATAACCTCAAGGACCACCTGCTATAGTGCAATCCACTTAATAAGTTGTTCCTTTTCCAATAGCCACCGAGGCTAACCCATTGAGGCATGCTTTTGCACCTCCAACCAATCATGTACGACCTTATCTTGTAAAATCACAGCATGGTCCAGAAGACTCCAATGAATAAGAGGAGAGACATGGAGAGATAAGGGGCATCAAGGAGGATGTCCATACCATCGAGAAGAGGCTGAGAGTCATGACAGAAGTCACATCTAGTGTTTTCAAGATTTGTTCGATCCTTCATAAAGCATTATAAGTACAACATGGACATGGTTCCTCACAGAAGACAATTACTAAATATGTCTCAGAAGGAGAATGAGTCGTTTAAAGAATATGCTCAGTGTTGGAGAGAGATGGCATCCCAAGTTGAACCGCCATTAACCGAAAAGGAATTGACAAATTTGTTTATGGACACTGTTCAACCAATGATTCGTGAAGGGATGGTAGGAAGCGTGTCAGCAAGTTTTTTTGAATTGGTCACCGTGGGTATAAAGATCGAGTTAGTAATGAAGAATGGAAAGATAAATAATGCAGCTGGAACTTCCAACAACAATGCTAAGAATTTTTCTAGAAACTACCAAAAAAAGAAGAAAGGCGAAACAAATGTTGTTTCATCTAGTCGAGGCAGAGGTCAGTCGTGAAGGAGACCAGAACGTCAACAACAACCAATGTATTCCATGCAAGATATCCAACAATCATATGGGGTAGCTGTCACACCAACTTTTAATTAACCTCAAGTTCTGGCTTATCAGCCAGCTCAGGTTGCTCTTGTGTTTCAACCCACACCTGCAGCTCTAGCAGTTCAACAACCGAGAGTGCAAGCACCGTGTCAGAATGCGCCTACACAAAACAGAAGAAAGTATGGTAAACCTTTATTCATTCCTATTCCAATGACGTATATCGATTCATACCCATCTTTGCTACAGAAAGGATTGGTGGTTTCCAGTGTAACACCCCACTTCCCAAAATCCATTAAAATGTAAACATTATAAATAAACATCAGAGTCTCTCCACCAAAGTGGGATATCACATCATAAAACTAGCCATGACTTTTCATAAAAAGGTTTTCAAATTAAAGCAGTGGAAAAAAATATTCATTTTTATTCAACATTCTCGGCCATCTGCCAATTACATAAAAGTGTTCATTAACATTCCACCAAACATGATACGTCACAGGATTTAAAATAATTTTGACATAAAACAGACGAACACCCAAATCCCGTGTTACGTATCAGAGCATCCTAAGACTCGACTCGCACACCGCTATCCAAGCTAGCTAAGTACCTGGATTATCTGTACTTCCGAAGAAGCACAGACCACAACAACAGCAAAGGGGTGAGAAAACATGATCAAAATATATCGGTAATTACATACATGAAATAAAGGTAGTAACTACAACAGTCATATCAATCATCACCCAAAATTCACCAAACACGACATATAGTCCACCAAACAACATAATACATCATAATGCAAATATGCAATGCAACACCTTGCATGCAGTACCGACTCTTTGGTTCCTCAATGGAACCCGGATAGATCACATACGCCCACCCTTGGCAATGATCCGTTCCCACCAATTTCCCCATGCAAGGGAATACGAATGAATCACATACACTCCATCGATCAATGATTCATTCCACTAACACTTCATGATATGCATGACACCAAAGGCATACAATTTAACACAAGCACACTAAGTGCACACGATCCAGTGATCACATCACCATACATCATACATGCTTACACATTGAACTATTATTATAATTAAGTTTACACGATCTCCCTGATCCCATCACTGTACGTCATTCGTGCATCTCCTCATAAAGTAATTGCTTTAATCAAAGCTACACAATCCCCCCAATCCTACCACCGTATCCCCGACATACTACACACCAATCTATTAGAACGATTTAGTTCAATCACTATAAGATTCCACCGTCCAACGCTAGTCCATTATGTTAATTCATCTTAATATACACGATCCTACTGACCACACCATCTTACCTCATATATCTATTATACACCACTCATTTGTATTAACGAAGTTAACTCTATACGGTCCTCCTGATCAACTCACCGTGCCTCGCACATCTCCCACATCAATCTAATTATTTTATTTACATTCAACACTATGTAATTCACCTATTAGCACCAAGTATCTATTCATCACATGCATACATATAGCATACACCAATCAACTATATCATTTAATCCACATATAAATAAAGGTTCACCCTCCAACAACAGGTATACTCATACCCCAACAATCGGGTACACACGATCATAATGATCACCTCACGATACTCCATATCATACACACTTTCACCAATCATCCACTTAATTCAAACAATACGGAATTCACTTCCAATCACCACCTATGCACCCTTCATTATTCACCCATCATCCCTACACTCAACATGAACTAAGGGATACTACACAACTAATGCACAAGGCCAAACAATACCAAAAACCACATTCTGTTGTCACGTTCGTTGAACCATTCGCCAAGGTCATAACCATAGTCACTAACAACATCACAGGGAACAACACATAATTTTCCCAAGGCTATAATCATGGTCATTACCAACACTACAGTAACAACACATAATTTTCCCAAAGCTATAATCATGGTCATTACCAACACTACAGTAACAACACATAATTTTCCCAAAGCTATAATCATGGTCATTACCAATACTACAGTAACAACACATAATTTTCCCAAAGCTATAATCATGGTCATTATCCACACCACAGTAATAACACATAATTTTCCCAAAGCTATAATCATGGTCATTTCCAACACTACAGTAACAACACATAATTTTCCCAAAGCTATAATCATGGTCTTTATCAACACTACAATAACAACACATAATTTTCCCAAAGCTATAATCATGGTCATTACCAACACTACAGTAACAACACATAATTTTCCCAAAGCTATAATCATGGTCATTACCAACACTATAGTAACAACACATAATTTTCCCAAAGCTATAATCATGGTCATTACCAACACTACAGTAACAACACATAATTTTCCCAAAGCTATAATCATGGTCATTATCCACACCACAGGGAACAACACATAATCTCACCAGAGTTATGTTCATAATTACTATCAACACTACAGTAACAACATAGAATCTCACAAACATCACCATAATATATATGTACACCAAAGTGCATCATTAGCATTCATCAATTCAACAACATCAACAATAATTATAAGCATGCCAATATAAAAGTCACACGCATCAAATCTCTACGGGGTTAAGAAATCCCCTCTACCCAATTTCATGTAATTTACCGTCCCAATCAGTTTCTCCCCCTTTACCTTAATTGATGTTCCAATGGATGAAAACCTTCAAGAATCATTATCCCTTCCCTTCTTGATCTTCCTCTTTGCTCTTCTCTCAGGAACTGGGATATCGTAACTTTCTTTCTCCCAAAAACTTCTCTATTTTCTTTAATCCCAAATGTATCTTGAAAACTCTCTAACTCCCCTAAATCCTTATTTCTTATTTTATTTATTTAATCCAAATAGTAATAATAATAATAACTTATAATAATAATATTAATAATAATAATAACAATAGTAATAATAATAATAATAACAATAATAATAATAATAATAATAATAACTATTATATTACCCCCAATATTATATTATATTATATTAATATTAAATTCCGCCTTTTATTAAATAGTTCCTATAAATTAAGGACACCCACCCAACACTCTCAGGCACACCCCCTCATAAGGACACCCCAAAATACAATAACACCAAAAGGACTAAATAATTAAAAATGGGTGTTACAACTCTCCCCCACTTTAATTATTTTCGTCCTTGAAAATTACTTGATGGAAACAATTCTAGATACGCTTTCCGCATCCTGCTTTCCAAATTCTCAGGTCACACTGCCTCCTGCAGCACCTCACCATGCCACTCTCCCACAGACTACAAAACACGGCGCGAGCTCCTGAGACTTCAAAGCTCGACCAACACCAGTTACCAGTATAACTCTCAAAACACATTCGTTCTTGGATCCTCTTGACCTCTCAGTCGTCTCTTGCACAATTTCAGGTCCGAGTACAACACTCTCGCCTGGCTCATACCAACACAAAGAAGTCCTACACTCCTTATCATACAAAGCCTCATACCGTGCCATTCTGATATTAGAATGATAACTATCATCGTAGGTAAATTCAACCAACGGCAAATAACTATCCCTCCATTTTCCAAAGCAAATTATATTCTTCTCACACTCCTCGGCAAACCCGACACAAAATCCATATAAATACTATCTCATTTCCACTCTGGAATATTCAACGGTTACATTAGACCCAACCGCCTCTGATGCCCAATCTTCGACCTTCTACAAGCCTAACCAGCATATACAACCTCAACCACTTCTCTCTTCGTCTATGATCATCAGAATAATTTTCCCAAATCTGGTTACCTCTTCATCGCAACGGGATGGATACTCCATCTACCTCATGGTCTTGTTTCAATAATACTCTTTTTCCAACTCAACAATATTTGGAACACAACTCTATCACGATGCCTCATGGTACCAACTCCATTAATCCGAAAGTCAGCTCTTCGACTCTAATTCATTAAATTCAATTCAATCTACCAACTCAAACCAGATTCCCGACCTTCTCGAATATCATCAAGAACCTCACTAGTCAGGTCCATCATACTAAGCTTAAATCTACCAGAAGTCTCTTCACAAACCCAACTCATATCATATAATTTCTCAATCAGTCCCAACTATTTTCACCATCCTCATTGGTATATACAAAGATTTCCAATTCAATGCATCAGCTACTACGACTGCTTTACCCGTATGGTAATTCGATCCGAAACCATAATCCTCCAGAAATCTCAATTATCACATCTGCCTCGTACTCCACTCTTTCAAATCAACCAAATACCTTAAGCTCTCGAGAATAACAAATGTCTCAAATCTCAACTAAACAATTGTAGCCTCCAAACTCTGGCACAAACACAAAAACATTCGACTCTCAATCACTTGTCAGATAATTCCTCTTATGTACTTTAAGTTGCCTTAAAGCATAACTAAAACTTGTCGATGTTACACTTAACATACCTCCCAATCTTATCAATAAGGCATCACAAAACACAACAAACAGTCCTTTCGGATTCAGCAAAAATCAACCCACAAGCTCCTGACAGCTCTCTCAGAACTCTTTTAAAACATTCTTCACAATTGCATATGCTGCTTCTACTCCAACACTGATAACTCAAGTTCCCGATGCTCAACATGATCCTCTATACTAATCCAATATATCCAAATATCATCGATTAATACATCCATTGCCTTGCTCAACAAGTATGGAACATCCCATGTCAAACCGACACTCAATTCGTGAGTTATGGCGGAAACACGAACCACACATTCTGCATCTACTACCAAATCCAAATATAGTCCATAAATAAGTAACTTAAATCCATTACACTACTTCACCATCACATAGATCATCGAAGTAGCTTTCCAACACTTCAAATCGTGCGTCATTCCGAGTTACGGTTCTCCCGTTACGACAAAAATATGAAACGACATTTTTCTGCCCAGGACACTTCGCTAGGCGAACACCTGGCGAACATGACAGTCCAAAATTTTATTTCCGACCGTTTCCTGACTTTCGTATATCCGATTTCGATTCCGTAAAAAGCTGCGATCTCGGAATTCGATGTACGACAACAATTTCACACTTAGGAAGCCATTCAACACCTTTCCAACTTGAAATATTTTAAAACTCAAGTACACTAATATTGCATTCCACGCCGACCTCTTCTCATAATCGCCAAAAATCATTTCCCATCATACACTCGACTTTACCCTCTCCTGCCTTAGCACACATACCAGACACAAATCTTAAAACCAATTAATCGGATGAATCCCTTGACCATTCAAATAGACTTATAACACGGAGCTCTCAATATCGGACTAGTTCCTGTAACTAAGTCGATCACAACTCCACTTCACGTTCTGGCTATATATCACTATCTCGTTAGGATACTTCCAGACAACCACAATTTAATCGGCAAACCACCAACTTCCACACATTCCTTAACACCCGGAGTCCCATCAAAATTAGACATTTCAACGCCGTCCTGCGCCATGTCATCAAAACTACTCTTAAGCACTTAGGTTAACTCAAAACACTTTACTACTCACGCCGTCTAAGCTTGCAAGACATGTCTATCCCAGCCAACACAATCCCAACTACTATCAACAAGAGATTAAGGATGATCAGTTCCTCAATTTGTCAATAGACAGCCGAAATCATGATGTGGTATAAACCATATTTACCAAACTATAAGGACGTTCAACCACACACTGAGCCACCGCTCCACACTTACAGCATCCTGGAGAAGCACAAACTTCTCCCCCACTTGCATCATTCCTACTTCTGCAGACAAGGTTAGGAAATAACCATGTACCGACAGTGTTTTCACACACGTGTCGCATACAAGGAACTAACAACACCAGGTTAAAAGGTACACAACTCTATCCTAGGGACAGACTCAACTCAACTACACTGGCCGGACGGACCGACCTGCTCTGATACCAATTATAACACCCCACTTCCCAAAATCCATTAAAATGTAAACATTATAAATAAACATCAGAGTCTCTCCACCAAAGTGGGATATCACATCATAAAACTAGCCATGACTTTTCATAAAAAGGTTTTCAAATTAAAGCAGCGGAAAAATATTCATTTTTATTCAACATTCTCGACCATCTGCCAATTACATAAAAGTGTTCATTAACATTCCACCAAACATGATACGTCACAGGATTTAAAATAATTTTAACATGAAACAGACGAACACCCAAATCCCGTGTTACGTATTAGAGCATCCTAAGACTCGACTCGCACACCGCTATCCAAGCTAGCTAAGTACCTGGATTATCTGTACTTCCGAAGAAGCACATACCACAACAACAGCAAAGGGGTGAGAAAACATGATCAAAATATATCGGTAATTACATACATGAAATAAAGGTAGTAACTACAACAGTCATATCAATCATCACCCAACATTCACCAAACACGACATATAGTCCACCAATAAACATAATACATCATAATGCAAATATGCAATGCAACATCTTGCATGCGGTACCGACTCTTTGGTTCCTCAATGGAACCCGGATATATCACATACGCCCACCCTTGGCAATGATTCGTTCCCACCAATTTCCCGACGCAAGGGAATACGAATGAATCACATACACTCCATCGAACAATGATTCATTCTACCAACACTTCTTGATATGCATGACACCAAATGCATGCAATTTAACACAAGCACACTAAGTGCACACGATCCAGTGATCACATCACCATACATTATACATGCTTACACATCAAACTATTATTATAATTAAGTTTACACGATCTCCCTGATCCCATCACTATGCGTCATTCGTACATCTCCTTATCAAGTAATTGCTTTAATCAAAGCTACACGATCCCCCCGATCCTACCACCGTATCCCCGACATACTACACACCAATCTATTACAACGATTTAGTTCAATCACTATAAGATTCCACCGTCCAACGCTAGTCCATTATGTTAATTCATCTTAATATACATGATCCTACTGACCACACCATCTTACCTCATATATCTATTATACACCACTCATTTGTATTAACGAAGTTAACTCTATACGGTCCTCCTGATCAACTCACCGTGCCTCGCACATCTCCCACATCAATCTAATTATTTTATTTACATTCAACACTATGTAATTCACCTATTAGCACCAAGTATCTATTCATCACATGCATACATATAGCATACACAAATCAACTATATCATTTAATCCACATATAAATAAAGGTTCACCCTCCAACATCAGGTATACTCATACCCCAACAATTGGGTACACACGATCATAATGATCACCTCACGATACTCCATATCATACACACTTTCACTAATCATCCACTTAATTCAAACAATACGGAATTCACTTCTGATCACCACCTATGCACCCTTCATTATTCACCCATCATCCCTACACTCAACATGAACTAAGGGATACTACACAGCTAATGCACAAGGCCAAACAATACCAAAAACCATATTCTGCTGTCACGTTTGCTGAACCATTCGCCAAGGTCATAACCATAGTCACTAACAACATCACAGGGAACAACACATAATTTTCCCAAGGCTATAATCATGGTCATTAACAACACTACAATAACAACACATAATTTTCCCAAAGCTATAATCATGGTCATTATCAACACTACAGTAACAACACATAATTTTCCCAAAGCTATAATCATGGTCTTTACCAACACTACAACAACAACACATAATTTTCCCAAAGCTATAATCATGGTCATTACCAACACTACATTAACAACACATAATTTTCTCAAAGCTATAATCATGGTCATTACCAACACTACAGTAACAACACATAATTTTCCCAAAGCTATAATCATGGTCATTACCAACACTACAGTAACAACACATAATTTTCCCAAAGCTATAATCATGGTCATTATCCACGCCACAGGGAACAACACATAATCTTACCAGAGTTATGTTCATAGTTCCTATCAACACTACAGTAACAACATAGAATCTCACCAACATCACCATAATATATATGTACACCAAAGTGCATCATCAACATTCATCAATTCAACAACATCAACAATAATTTTAAGCATGCCAATATAAAACTCACACGCATCAAATCTCTACGGGGTTAAGGAATCCCCTCTACCCAATTTCATGTAATTTACCATCCCAATCAGTTTCTCCCCCATTACCTTAATTGATGTTCCAATGGATGAAAACCTTCAAGAATCCTTATCCCTTCCCTCCTTCTCGATCTTCCTCTTTGCTCTTCTCTCAGGAACTGGGTTATCGTAACTTTCTTTCTCCCAAAAACTTCCCTATTTTCTTTAATCCCAAATGTATCGTGAAAATTCTCTAACTCCCCTAAATCCTTATTTCTTATTTTATTTATTTAATCCAAATAATAATAATAATAACTTATAATAATAATAATAATAATAATAACAATAGTAATAATAATAATAATAATAATAATAATAATATTAACTATTATATTACCACCAATATTATATTATATTATATTAATATTAAATTCCGCCTTTTATTAAATAGTTCCTATAAATTAAGGACACCCACCCAACACTCTCAGGCACACCCCCTCATAAGGACACCCCAAAATACAATAACACCAATAGGACTAAATAATTAAAAATGGGTGTTACACCCAGACCTTTGGGTCCCTCACCAGATCCTATCCCTCATTAGTATAACCTAAATACCTATTGCCCCTTCCACAAGGGTGCACCCGAACATGACTTGGAAGGATCACTACGCCAAAAATGATTTTTGGCAGCGCAGCAAAGACAGCGCTTTTATTAAAAGTGCTGCTAAAGAGTAAGGAAAAAAATGAAAAAAAAAAGAGCTGACTTTAAACAACGCTTCTAGAAAAGCGTTGCTAAAGGTGGCAGTTTTGGATTACAATAGAAAGCGGTTTATAAAAAGCACTATTAAACGGGGGCCCTATGAAAGCGCTTTGGAAACGCGCTGCTAAATGGGGGGCCCTACGAAAGCGCTTTCGAAAAGCGCTGCTAAATAGGTGACCTATGAAAGCACTGCTAAAGGTGGCAGTATAAGAAAGCACTTTTTGTTAAAGTGCTGCTAAATGGTCCTGCCTAAAGCAGACCTTAGAGAGCGCTTTTATAAACCGCTGCTAAAGGTCCATGCAAAAGCGCTGCTATATGTTTAAGTATAATAAATTTAATAAAACTCAGAATTTTTAGAAACAAAAGCAGTCTAAGTTTAAACTCTTTCCTTCCCTCATTCCCACTCGCGATAAACCCTACACTCTCTGTCAACCACTTTCGTCTGTTGCACCACCGTACCGCCTCCGTCCGTCTGACTGGTCCTTCATCTTCTTGGTTTCGGCCGACTGTCATTGTCCCTCCGTCCGCCGCCACCTCCTCTGTCCGTCGTCTTCTTCTTCGTTTAAGGTATTGGAGTTTTTTATGGATGTTACTTTTACAATTCATAGTGTGGCTTGAGAATGTTAAAATTGAGGTTAATATTGAATTTTTTTTTGTTCTTAAAATGTATATTTAAATATTGAAGTTAATATTGAATTTTTTTGTTCTGGATGTAAATGTTGTTGTTGATGTTATAACAAGAATGTTGTTGTTGATGTTATTAGTGTTGTTCTTGATGTTGATGATGTTGTAACAAGAATGTTGTTGTTGATGTTGTTAGTGATGTTCTTGATGTTGATGATGTTGTAATGAGAATGTTGTTGTTGATGTTATTAGTGTTGTTCTTTATATTGATGATGTTGTAACGAGAATGTTGTTGATGTTGTTAGTGTTGTTCTTGATGTTTATGATGTTGTAACAAGAATGTTGTTGTTGATCTTGTTAGCGATGTTCTTGATGTTGATGATGTTGTAATGAGAATGTTGTTGTTGATGTTATTAGTGTTGTTCTTGATATTGATGATGTTATAACGAGAATGTTGTTGTTGATGTTGTTAGTGTTGTTCTTGTTGATAATGATGTTGATGTTGTTGATGAAAGCAAATGAATTAATTTTGTGTATACGTTAATGTTTTTATTGTTGATGGAAACTTGAATTAAGTAACAATAACGTTGTTGTTGATGTTGTTAGTGTTAATGTTAATGATGTTGATAATGGATGTTGTTGTGAATTTGTTATAGGGGTTACCTGTGACGAGCAAGATTGTGATCGTTTCCAAGAATCCTACTGTGTAGTTCTAGAAGTTGGTGATTTCTCTACAGGTACTACAGGTGTTTCACCCTAAAATTTGACCAACATTTATTTACCCATCAAGTGTTTGAAGGTTGATACCTTCATCAGGAAGCTCAAGAGATCCTCAGAAGAATTGGTTGAAACCAAGGCGGTGTGCTTCATAACTTGAGAGTTGTAGGAGCTCCTCAGGTGATTCTGAGACTATGAGAGTGAACTTGAAGCTTTGAGAAAGCTTATGAGATGTCTTGAAAGCCATCATGAAGCCCAGAGAAGTCATTATGCAAGAATTCAGAGGATTCAGCCATGAATGGTAGAATTAGGGTTTGACTGGGTCAACCCTAGGTCAACTGAGGATTTGGAGAGGGTTGAGACCTAATCCAAGAGCCATGAGATCATTGAATGATGTATTGAGATGTTATAGGGATGATTCCTAGACCAACTCATCATGATTGAGGAGTTTGAGAAGTTTTAAGCTAGGGTTTCTAAGGATGGACAGTGTAAAAACCCTAGTTTGATCCCTATCTTCCAGGCAGTTTTAGCTCAAGATGTGATTGTCATCTCATCTTCCCAACAACATGAATGTTGTAGAGCTTGTTCTTAGCTTTGATTTGAGTGGTGGAAGTCCTTTATAGGATGTGCAGAGCTCAAGTTATGGTTTTGACAAATTACAGGTCATCTGAGGTATGTGAATTTGGGTCCATGAAAGTCACCCAACTTGCAGACAACTTTTTCCCTAGTAGGATGATTCCTATGATCTCTTGGTCAACATGAATGTTGAATAGAATCTTCTTAGCTTTCTAGAGAGTACTAGAAGTCCTTGATAGGATTTGTAGAACTCAACTTATGGTTTGTACAAGACAAGGGTATTTTGGTCATTTGGTGATTATAGGTCATTTTAAGCAAAGGCCATATCTCCTATTTCCAAGCCTCAAATGAAAAAACTCAAAACATCAAAGTTGTTAAAAATGGAATTTTAAGCCTAGAAAAGTGGTCATGAGTTGTTGGAAAAGCTTGTAACAAGGATTGATAAAAGTTGGTGGAAAATGACTTAAAAAGGCATATAACTTGAAAAAGTTCAAGTTGGAAAATGGTTTGAGAGATCTACAAATCCAAAATGGGTCATCCAATATACCAAATTGAATCCAAACATCATTTTAAAGACATTGGTTCAGCCACTTTTTTGAGTTAGGGTTTCAATTTTGGACTTGCTTTGTATTTTTGTTACTTGCATAATAAGGCAAGCATGGAAAACTTGGCACAAGGTAATTTTCAAGGCAAGGAGCTTGCATATCATTCCAATTTGGCATGTAAGGAGATTTTGAAGGGTTATAAGTGCATTGTAAGGAGATACCATGAGATATCAATATGTCATCACATGAGAATTTCCATGAATTTCCACCACATTCTAGAATCATCCAAGAGGCATCCAGAAACTTCTAGATCTGTCCATCATCCTCTATATATTGAATTGAATCCATTAGTGCAAAAGGTTGGTGAAAAGAGAGTGAAGAGAGAGTGAGATACCATTTTCTTCCATTTTTGCAATTCAAGATCAAACTCCATTTTCTTCTTCATCTCCATTGAATTCTTCTCCACAAATCAATTCTCTGGATCATACTGAACAAGTGCATACAGATTGGAGTGGCCATTAATGAATGTTTGAAGGTGTGGCTTCAAAATTGCAAGAGAAGCAAGTTGGATCCAAACTCACAATCCAAGCACTATCCATCCAAGATCTTGCAAACAGAAAGGTTCTCATCCATTGAAGATCATTTGTGGCAAGTTTCAAGCATTGGATTGAAGTGTAACTGCACTTGCCATCACCAATTTTCAGGTTTGCAAAAACTTTCGAATCTCTTTATTTATGCAGTATTAGATGAAATGGTTAGGATAAACATGCTTAGAGACCATAGGTGATTGATTTCTGAAAGTTAGAGAGCTTCTTGTGAGGTTTCATGGCAGACCCTAGTTTCTTTCAGTTTCAAGAATGAGTCGCGTGTTGAGTATTAATGGACATGTTATGGTTTAGAATGGTTAGGGTAGCATAAGGAACAAGTTTACACCATTGGAAGTAGGTTTCATCAAGGTTGATATCAGAGAAATATGGTGGAACCCTAATTTTCGTGCGTTCTGTTGGGAAGATCTATGAGGTTTTAGATGAAACCAATGGTATGGTTGGATTCTGGGAGAAAAATGGAGCAACTTTGGTCTTTAAGGTTTTGGTTTTCATGGAGAAATGGAAGAGAACGAGTGAGTTGAATATTCGTGCATGGAACCTGGTTCTTTCATGGAAACCCTAGTCTCATTTGGGACGATGACTCTCCACCGTTGGATCTTTCTATTTCGCTTGACTTGTTCACCTCATCGTGCGGTCCCAATTCAAAATCAGAAACGGAGGGAATTGCCTACGCTGAAATGCAGCGTTTCAACTTAAACTGAACCATGGGCCTCAGCAAATCTTTGATCTTCACACCCCACCCAGACGGCCCAAACCAATATTGCACTTAAAACCAATGCTAACTGCACCGCGCTTTTATCTTTTTTCTTTCTCTTTTTTTGATTTAATTTCTGAAGCAATTGGGCCCAGGCGCGCCATGCTAGGCGCACCCCCCTTCCTGGGCCCATCATAGTAATCAACTAGGCGCCTTTGATTCTGACACCCCCCTCCCCATTTATTTTAATTCTTTGATTTTTATTTCTTTTAATTTTTCTTGCATCTTATAAAATTCATATAAAATTGGAAAATTAATATTTTTCATTTCTTGTTTTTTCTATAGGTTTATATTCCTGTCTAGAATATTAGTAAATAATAAAATTCCATTTTATTTTTATTTTTATATTTTTAGAATATTATTCTTTTAAGTAGCTTTTTAATGAGATTTAGGTGTGTACTTCATTTTGTAGAATTTATTTTAGGACTTTCCCTTAGGCTTTTTGGTCCATTCTTTTTAATATGATTAGATATTGAGCCTTAGTTCCTATAGGATTAATTTCATAATTTTGTGATAATTTTTAGGGTAGTTTTAATTAGGTAGTTCTAGGTAGTATAGAATTTGATTAAAACTTTAGTATAGGTCAATAACAATTCTAGATTTAGGTTTTATAGGGCAATTTAGTCTATGGGGAATATATGGGACTTAAGGGTAGTTATGTAGGGTCCCCTAGCATTTATATTAGGATTTATTAGAATAATATGCTATTTTTAGTGTATTTTTGAATTGAATGATTGTTTGTGTGGCCTTTAGGGCAAGTTTTGTTTAGTTTGCTTTGCTTTGGAGTTTTCCTTTGGCTTGAGGAGCTTGGTGTCTCATTGTGGAGCTTAGTGGGGCATACTAGAAGATTGGAGGAGGCATTGGAGGAGCTTGAGGAGCTTGTTCTTCTTCTTTTTGTTTTGTTTTAGGGTTAGGATTAGGAAGAGCTTAGATGTAGATCATTTCTTTCTTAAACATGGATAGTATTCTTCACATCCATTCCTCCCTGTGATTCAAAGTCCTTCCAGGGTATACACCTCTCTCCTTTGGAGGGATTAGTGTTATACCCAGGAGGTAGAACTTTTGAGGGAACCCTTCATTTGATACTGAACCCTTATAGGTCACCTTTGGTGATCAAATAAGCAGTTCAATATCCCCCAGCTTATCCAGTAGTGATTTTTCTCTGGTTTGATTTCCTTGAGAGCTGTCAGAGCCTGAGCATGAAGATGAAGACTTCATTGAAGATTGTTGAAGAGGATGAATCCTTGAAGACTGCCATTCCAGCTGAAGCTTGAAGAGCATGAAGATCAAGTTGATACTTGAAGATCCCTGAAGATAGTGAAGCCTGAAGGGGGAGCTGATCAAAGGAGCTGAAGCTTAAGGGAGAAGATGAGTTGAAACTCATATTGTAGGGTTGATACCTGGAAAGCAGTTGATGATCGAAGTCTGAAGACTGAGTTGCTGCTGGAGGAGCTGAGGCTTTCTTCTGTTTTCTTTTCTGTATTGTGTGTTTTGCTTGATTTGCCTGTTGCATTAGATTAAGTCCATCTAGAATAAGTTCTGTCTAGGAGCATGGTTGCATTAGAGGTTGAGTTGCTCCCTCTGTTTGTATTGTTATTGCGTGGCTTTGCTTGCGGGTATTCGGTAGAGCCCAGCTCCCTTGCCCATGTGGTTTGTTTGCTTGATAGCATGTTTTATTTTATCTGTATGATTGCAGTTTACTGTTTATTGCTTGATAGCATGTTGTTTATTTTTCAGTATGATTACTGTTATTTCATGACTGGCTTGAGGTCGAGACGAGCTTGTGGAGGCTGAAGCCCCACACACATTTCCTCCCTCACTTGCATTGCATGCATTTTACTGTTAAGCTGATGCTTTGTCTGTTTTGGTGTATCATTGACATGATCCCTTAGGACTCTCATTTCCTTTGATAAGGATTGGATGATAGACTTTTAGGTTGAAACCTATTCATGACAACTTCTAGGAGTTCCCTATTCAAACCTCAACCATAGGATGAATCCATGGCATGATAACAGTAGGACTTGATAGTCTCCCTCCTAGTTGGGCCTGTTCTCTTCTCATCTCAAAGCTGTTTAAGATACAGTAATCATGAATGATTTCTTTCGTACGTTACGAGCCTTAAGCTATCTGAGAAAGGATTGTGGGAGAGTTTCTTTTCCACAGTCTGGATGTTTAGTATGGTACCCTTTGGGTGACATGCGACGCATTCACTCTGAGGTCATAGTCTCTAGTGCGGTTGAAATCGCAAACACAATAAAAAACACTTCTTTCGTAAAAACAGGAAATAAACCGTAGTTTCCCAAACTACGTGAGCTCTGATCTCTCATACCTGTTGAGAGTACGTAGGCACAAGATGGAGAAGTCTTGGCGAGCTACCTTTCCCCATAACCCGTCGTAGGCCGAACTACGTTGACTCTGATTTCTCATTCTCTGATGAGATAACGTAGGCATAAAGTGCGACGCTTTGCCGAGTCATTTTTCTTTTCTTTTTCAGCCAGCCTTGATAGGTAGATAGATTATAACCAACCCGTCCAAGTAAACAAACAAACGAGGATCCCGTCGAGTACGACGGACGTGAGGGGTGCTAATACCTTCCCCTTGCGTAACCGACTCCCGAATCCAGGTTTTGGTTGCGATGACCATACCTTTTCCCGTCTTTGCGAGGTTTACTTCGAGCGTTTCCTTTCCCGCTCTGAGGGATAAATAACGCACGGTGGCGACTCTCCTGTCAGCCGGCGCCGATTTTCGCAGTAGCGACAGCTGGCGACTCTGCTGGGGACTCCAAGGGTTCCCTGTGCGAGTCAATCCTACCGTTTGTGTGTTTACTTGTTGGGTTGCGTTTATTTATCGCATTTTACTTCTCGCACTTTATTTCCCGCATTTTATTTTCAGTATAATATGATTATTTGTGCTGTTGTGGGATGAGAGTTCTGATGAGTGAGGAGCCAGACCCAGGCTTGAGTGCACCATAGAATTAGAGTGGAAATTAGTGGGCGCGTGCTTGCTTTGCAGGCACTAGTGTCTCATGAAATCCACGCTCAGACGAGGTTCATCCGGTTGGCTTCACTTTCAACCCTTTGGGTTGAGACGGTTGTTGGTTTGGTGGATTGTCGACTCTGGGGACCGATCATTTGTGATTCAGCTAAGTGAGGACTCTTCGAGACTTGATGGTGCCACTCCTTCTGGGAATCGTATCGTCAGTTTTGAAAGTCTGTGACGCTGATGAACGCATAGGATGCCGTACCTTGAGTCAGTTTAGGTCCATACCTGTGAGCGGGCTGGGTTTATTGCAGGAAACTTTGACCTTCAGACCACCTGGTTTTCTTGACAGTGAATCAGTTATGTTGGTACCAGGGTTCTCAGTTGCAGATTCGTCTGTTCTAGATAGAGCAGGTTTTGATCAGAGGATCTTATTATCAGGTGTATGTCTATTCTTGATAGAGCAGGTTTTGATCAGAGTATTGTCATCAGTGGTTTGTTCTGGATAGAGCAGATTTTGGGGTCTGAAGATCTCATCAGCAGATGTTGTTTGTTCTTGATAGGGCAGATTTTGAGTGGGGTCTGAAGATCTCATCAGCAGCTGTATGTTTGTTCTTGATAGGGAAGATTTTTGATTTGGGGTCTGAAGACTTCATCAGCAGATATTTCTTGATCATACATCAGGGGTCCTTATTATCAGACATTTGTTCTTGACAGAGCAGAATTTTGATCCTATGTATAAGGTCCTATCAGATGATTGTTCTTGGCAGATCAGATCTGTGGTCCTCCACCGGGGTTTTTTCTCATCAGTGATTATTGATGTCGAATCTCCACAACAGCAGTTACCCGAATATATTATTGCATGACTGCATTTTGCATTAGTTCGCATATTCATGTTTGCATTCCGTTAGCATGTGTCTGTGCCGCAGGCGCATTTCGTGCCCTGATTCTGGTATCCCGGATAATATGAGATATTTTCTTCCATAAATGGATCCAGTCTTATCATTGCATTGACACTATGTTGGCACATTGACACCAGAATTAGGGGTGATCTCCTAAACGTACATACACCCATGGCATTAGCATAATTCATCTTGCATGGCAGAAGTCGGGGCTTGTTTTCTAACCCTTGTGTTTGCAGGTTTGAGCCAGAATCAAGCAACTCAGACTAATGGAGCAGGTACAAGCTGAGTTAGGGAAAATCCAAAGCCAGCTAGGGCAGGTCATGAATGACATACAGGCAGTGCGCTTGGACCAGCAAGTACTCAGAGAAGAGAATCAACAGCTGCAGAATCAGTTGAGCTTTCTCATGGGAGTGGTGCGAAGTATGCTAAAAAAGGAGAGTGATCGAGCACCCGAGGTGGAGACCAAAGTGCTTCCTCCATTGCCGTCAGTACCACCTGTGCTGAAGCCAAGTGGACTTCGTGGATCCTCTACACAGCATGAAGCTCAAGGCCTGTCTCGTCAGCAGCCGCGCCAGGCATCTCAGCATAACCCTGAAGGATATAATCAAAAGAAGAAGTTACTTGATAGAGCTGTGGACCCAATACCTGTGAGTTATGCCCGGCTGTTGCCACTGTTGGTTCAGAACCGTGTTCTCAAGCTTCGAACCTCGGATCCACCAGATGACGTGTCACCAGACGTTGATCTCAACACACATTGTGATTTCCACTCAGGAGCACCGGGCACCATGTTGAAACATGTAGGGCTCTCAAGAATAAGATTCAAGACCTTATTGACTCAAGGACAATTAGGCTTGTGCCGGGCGGCATGAGAGCATCGGGAAAGTTCATCTCGTACCCTGCAAAAGAGGTGAATGATTACACTCCTTTGCCTGAAGCTGAGAAAGATCTTGAATATGTCCCGCGACCTTTGGTGACTGCATCGCCTCCCTCGCAGTTTCTACCTGGATCAAGTTCAAGAACGCAAGCGCCTAAACAAGGGACCATTGCCACTCAGAAACGACGACCTCTTACTCCTTGGCGGAAAGAATACCAACACCAGGATCAAAAGAGGCCTCGCAACCACTTAGAACGAAGGAATGCTTCTTTCCATCCAGTGCCCGTGCCGTATAGCCAGATTCTTCCACAGTTGATTCAGAATTCTTTGGTGGAACCGAAAGCTCTCAAGCCCGTGCCAGAGCCTTACCCTCCAGGGTACAATCCTCATGCTCAGTGTGGTTACCATGGTGGATCTCTGGGGCATTCAACTGAAGATTGCAAGGCTTTTCAGGAGAAAGTGCAACAGTTGATCGATAAAGGGTGCATTTCCTTTCCAGAAGGAGTTTTGGTTGTGCGTGACAACCTCCCAGCTGTCTGAGCTCGCAGATTCAGAGGGTTATTTCCAGAAGCCAGTGGTCCAGACAGGCAGACGTCCTCAGCATTGGCAGTCCTCGGACTTTTTATCATTTGTAGTTTCTTTTCTGTTAGTTACTACTTGATGTCAAACATTGTATGTTTCGAATGGTAATATTAATAAAGTGACTATGCATTTTTTCTGAACTAATCATGTCGTTGTCACTCATTTACTGCATCGCACTGACACTTGCATTTTATTTACTCCACTTTATCACTATGATTAGCAATGAGCGGAGGGAGGATGATGAAACTGAATACTCATAGCTGATGATCGTATGCTTTCGGATAAAACCTTGCCGATGACGTACAAGGCATTGTTTCATATCCCCTAAACACCGGAGAGATAAGGAAGATAATCCCTTGTTAACCACTTCGAGCCAAGAAGTAGGAGTTTCTTTCGAATTTTTAAACCCTCACATCTTAACCCGGGGCAGGGTAGTTGTCAGTTAGCTTGATCGAGCGTTCAAGTCTTATAGAGGAGTGTTGTCCTTCGAGGACCAATCACATCATATTCCTCCCCAGAGGTCGTACCTCATCAACCACAATGGTTAAACCTCACCAATCAGGAGTGAGACAGTTACAAGCCTCTCGGATAAATCCAGACAGCCAGTGTCGCACGACTCGCTTCAAAAGAAAAAAAAGGGAATAAGAAAGCCCGCTAAGTAAAAAAGAAAAGCTAGAAAGCAAATACTTAGGCAAAAATCAGGGCATCCCGCTGGACTTCAAAAGAAAAATCGAAAAGAACTCTGAAGAGTCAGTCCAGGCAAAAATTAGGGAATCAAAAGAATGAAAAGAAAGGATAAAAAAGAAAAAAATCCTCAAACAAGGACAAAGTCGTGTAGATACAGACACCGAAACGAAAAAAGGAGTAACTGTCACTCCGAAGCACCTTGTGGATTCTTTAACCAGTTGTTCCCAATATTCAACATACCTCTCGAAGAGGCGAGCGCTCAAGCTAAGTTAACTGGACTTTAGGATCGGAGATCATCACGTAGAAGGGGTGGGTACAAATCATAATTTGAGCCAAATATCCTTTGTTTCACGAACCGTGAACCCGACCACGATACAACCCTTAAAAGACCTAATTGAGGCAGGGTTTATTCTGAAAGCGCATTACGATAAGGTTGAGTAACCTGACTCCTTCATGATTTGCTAATCATATCCTTGTTGTATTTTTCACTGATCACATCAGCACTACGTTTGAACCCTTTGGTTCATTCGTCACTCACTAGCATGACACGTAAATGAGTGACAGTACATTTTTTCAAAATCTGCATGAGCACTGCATTAAAATTACCATTCGTGAATAGACAATTTTAATTGCAGGTCAGTAGCTGATACGGAGGAATTTCAACAGGGAATAGTCAATCAGGACTGAATCGTTAGAGGTCTGGATCAGAACGGTATGCTGTGAAACCCTGCGAATTTGGGGCAATGATTTCCTGTGAGTTTGGAATCAGTTTGTCTGAGGACAAGTCCCGGAGTATCAGTTGATTATGGGGCAGTGGTTGATCGGAAGTGAATTTTCTCGAGACCCAATCAGGGGCAGTTATCCAGAATCCTTGCGATTTGGGGGCAGATCCCTCCAGTGTTCAATCAGAGCAGGTTGAGTCGCTCATCGCTCGTTCAGGGGCAAACTACTTCAGAGATATTGAAGCCAACTATGCCGAGAGTTGATTAGTGGAGGATGAATCCTTCCGTTGTATAGATGTTAGGGCAAGCCATCTGAAGATTGTCTTGTTGCCAGCTGTTTTCTGTTCAGAATGAATTATTCCCAAAAGTCGGATTGGGGCAAGTTGAATTGTACTGGGGCAAGTTGTTCAAATGAGTTTGTTCACCCTAGCAAGAATTGAGTGTCGGGGAATCGCGCCATTACCCTGCCAAAATCTGAACCTCCTGAAGAAGCCTTGCGGTCATTGGATTGTTATCCTACAGCCTAACCTGTTACTTGGCTCCATGATTGGTAGCCTGTATTCCCTGTGTTGACGTTGTTAAATCAGGATTGTTTCTCAGTAGAGATGTACGGTTTGAGGTTGTTCCCCCTGTACAGTTTGAGACTGCAGCAAATTGAGATGGCGTTTATCCCTTATCAGATTAGGGTCAAGATTACCCTCAGCAGACCAGGATTGATATTCCCGAAGCAGGGCGATTCCTCCTTCTCCGGCAGAGTTCAGTAGCCTCTCCTCCGCAGAGTCTGAACGCAAGAAAGTGAGCATTGATATGTCTCCCCAGGCAGAGATGATTCTCTTCCCCAAGCAAACGTGTCCCGAGGGAACGTCACCTCATCAGCTGAGTCGCGCGCCGAAGCTCGTATGTCCCTAGCACCGGGTTACAAGTGCAGATTTCGTAGCAATGATCGGGTGCCGAAGCTCGTGTTTTCTCCAGTAAAGTCTCCGAAGCTCGTATTCTCCCCCAGCACCGGGTCACAAGTGCAGGTCTCGTAGGAAGCTATTCGTACGCCGAAGTATGTCGTAACTGGTGGTGTCAGACGGAAGTCTCCAACGAAATTGGAACTCCCCACCAGAGCTGTATTCTCTCCCGAAGCCGGATGATTCCCTCTCCCCCAGTAGAGTGTTGGAACAGCTGAGGCTGTATTCCTCTGCAGAGTTGTGCTCTCCCCCGAAGTCAGATGATTCTTTCTTCCCCATCGAAATTGAAACTCCTCATCAGAGTCGTACTCTCTAGTGAAGGGGAATGATTTCTCTTTCCCCGGCTGAGTCCGCAAACCCCCAAGAGAGCCGAGTCCTTGGAAGCAGTTGGGACCATGAGTGGATTTTCCCTAGCAGAGCATTGAACAGCTGATGCTGTATTTCCCCCAGAGTTATACTCTTTCCAGCGAAGCAGGATGGCTTCTCCTTCCTCAGCCGAGTTTGTAGATGTCCAAGAGAGCCGAATCCTTGGAAGGTGATCAGATCATGATTGATTTTTCCCCAGTGGAGTGTTGAGCAGCTGAAGTTGTTTCCCCACAGAGTTATCATCCCCAGAAGAGTAGCCGAGACGGCCACGCAGTTTATTCTCGCGATTGATATCACTTTCTCTCAACAGGTCCAGGGTCTCGTGGAGCTTCGTTCCCCTGCGGCAGTCAACTGAAGTTGTTTTCCCTGCAGCAGTCAACTGAAGATCATTTCCCCAGACAGAGTCCAATTGGTATTGGCGTGTCCACGCTCTCTTCAGCAGGATGATTCCTCTATCTGAGTAGTTCTTTCTCCTTGGCAGGAGGATTTCCCCCTCGGCATTTATTTTGCTGACGGGACCGCATCATTGTGCATGATTGCATAGCATTTAGCATAAACGCATAACATTTCCACCGTGTGGAGCATGGCGCTGAAGCATATGCATAATAAACATGATCTAGGTTGTTACCGTTCGCGTTTCACAGGTGTTCCGCCGAAGGATCAGTTGCTCAGGACGATTCCTGACATTCTCCCCAGCGAAGTCTTCAGTTCAAAATGATTCTCGAATCCCTCAGCAGGGTCGTTTGCTTAAGATGATTCTTAAGACCTCAGTGCAGTCTCCCGAGTTGGTTGCTCAAATTGATACCTAGAGTCCCCAGCAAAGATCGCCCAGGACGATTCCTGAAACTCCAAGAGAGCCGAGTCCTTGGAAGCTGCTCAAGCCGTGATTGGTTTGTCCCCAGCGAGAGTTGCCCAGGATAGTTCCTGGAATCCCCAACAAAGTGTCTGCTCAGAACGGTTATCAGTTCAAGATGATTATTTCAGTCCTCAGCAGAGTTGATTTATCCAGAAGGAGTTCTGGACCCCCGGAGCGGAGTTACGTGATAGTTCTCCAAATTCCCCAGCGGCGAAGCGTTATCCCCAGCAGGTTTTCCAACGGTGAAGTTAGAATCTCTCCTGAAGACTCCATGATTGAAGTCTGACCGTGAAGCGGTATGATCGACTATGTACTACCGGTTACCGTGTAACCAATTCCCCAATGAAGTTTCTTCATCCTAACGGCGATGTCAGCTCCTTTGTAGTTTTCCGGCGGTGAGGTTGGATGTTTGCTTTGACGACGAGGTCAGATTATGTTTGTCTCCGGCGGTGAGGTTGGATGGTTGTTTGACGGCGAGGTCAAATTATGTTTGTTTCCGGCGGTGATGTTGGATGTTTGTTTGACGGTGAGGTCAGATTATGTTTTTTTCTTTCCGGCGGTGAGGTTGGATGTTTGCTTTGACAGCGAGGTCAGATTATGTCTATTTTGGCGGCGATGTCAGAAGATTATGTTCGAAGGCGATGTCAGACTCTTTAAATCCCCAGCAGAGATGATGTTTGTACGACGGCGATGTCGAGTGTCTCTCAGAGTGATGATTGTCCGACGGCGATGTCAGATTTAGTTCTCCAGCGGTGATGCGGGGTATTTTGATTGTCCGACGGCGATGTCAGATTTAGTTCTCCAGCGGTGATGCGGGGTATTTTGATTGTCCGACGGCGATGTCAGATTTAGTTCTCCAGCGGTGATGCGGAGTATTTTGATTGTCCGACGGCGATGTCAGATTTAGTTCTCCAGCGGTGATGCGGGGTATTTTGATTGTCCGACGGCGATGTCAGATTTAGTTCTCCAACGGTGATGCGGGGTATTTTGATTGTCCGACGGCGATGTCAGATTTAGTTCTCCAGCGGTGATGCGGGGTATTTTGATTGTCCGACGGCGATGTCAGATTTAGTTCTCCAGCGGTGATGTGGGGTATTTTGATTGTCCGACGGCGATGTCAGATTTGGTTCTCCAGCGGTGATGCGGGGTATTTTGATTGTCCGACGGCGATGTCAGATTTAGTTCTCCAGCGGTGATGCGGGGTATTCTGATTGTCCGACGGCGATGTCAGATTTAGTTCTCCAGCGGTGATGCGGGGTATTCTGATTGTCCGACGGCGATGTCAGATTTAGTTCTCCAGCGGCGACGTCGGGTGTTTTGGTTAATCGACGACGATGTCAGATTGAGTTCTCCGGCGATGATGTTGGATGTTTGTTTCCCCGAGTTATGGTTGTTTATGACGGTGATGTCAGGTGATTCGGTGTTCCAGCGGCGATGTTGGGCGTTCCTCAGAATTTTGTCTGCTTCTGACGGTGATGTCAGGTGGTTTAGTCTTCCAGCGGCGACGTTGGGTGTTTTGGTTGTCTGAAGACGACGTCAGAAGAAGTTAACGTGGATAACTGACGGCAATGTTAGATCAGTATTTCTCTAGCTAGTTGCCGTGCAGCTAGTATTGCAGTATTCGAAGATTTGTTCCCCGCAGAGTATCGTGTGCTCGTGCAGTTGGCAAATTTTCGGGTTTACCGGTATTCAACCGTCTCGCACCTTGATTGGCTGAGAGTCGTTCGCTTCTCACCCAGTCAGGTTCAAGCCGTTTGAATAGGGGCAGCTGTTGCACCCTAAAATTTGACCAACATTTATTTACCCATCAAGTGTTTGAAGGTTGATACCTTCATCAGGAAGCTCAAGAGATCCTCAGAAGAATTGGTTGAAACCAAGGCGGTGTGCTTCATAACTTGAGAGTTGTAGGAGCTCCTCAGGTGATTCTGAGACTATGAGAGTGAACTTGAAGCTTTGAGAAAGCTTATGAGATGTCTTGAAAGCCATCATGAAGCCCAGAGAAGTCATTATGCAAGAATTTAGAGGATTCAGCCATGAATGGTAGAATTAGGGTTTGACTGGGTCAACCCTAGGTCAACTGAGGATTTGGAGAGGGTTGAGACCTAATCCAAGAGCCATGAGATCATGGAATGATGTATTGAGATGTTATAGGGATGATTCCTATACCAACTCATCATGATTGAGGAGTTTGAGAAGTTTTAAGCTAGGGTTTCTAAGGATGGACAGTGTAAAAACCCTAGTTTGATCCCTATCTTCCAGGAAGTTTTAGCTCAAGATGTGATTGTCATCTCATCTTCCCAACAACATGAATGTTGTAGAGCTTGTTCTTAGCTTTGATTTGAGTGGTGGAAGTCCTTGATAGGACGTGCAGAGCTCAAGTTATGGTTTTGACAAATTACACGTCATCTGAGGTATGTGAATTTGGGTCCATGAAAGTCACCCAACTTGAAGACAACTTTTGCCCTAGTAGGATGATTCCTATGATCTCTTAGTCAACATGAATGTTGAAGAGCATCTTCTTAGATTTCTAGAGAGTACTAGAAGTCCTTGATAGGATTTGTAGAACTCAACTTATGGTTTGTACAAGACAAGGGTATTTTGGTCATTTGGTGATTATAGGTCATTTTAAGCAAAGGCCATATCTCCTATTTCCAAGCCTCAAATGAAAAAACTCAAAACATAAAAGTTGTTCAAAATGGCATTTTAAGCCTAGAAAAGTGGTCATGAGTTGTTGGAAAAGCTTGTAACAAGGATTGATAAAAGTTGGTGGAAAATGACTTAAAAAGACATATAACTTGAAAAAGTTCAAGTTGGAAAATGGTTTGAGAGATCTACAAATCCAAAATGGGTCATCCAATATACCAAATTGAATCCAAACATCATTTTAAAGACATTGGTTCAGCCACTTTTTTGAGTTAGGGTTTCAATTTTGGACTTGCTTTGTATTTTTGTTACTTGCATAATAAGGCAAGCATGGAAAACTTGGCACAAGGTAATTTTCAAGGCAAGGAGCTTGCATATCATTCCAATTTGGCATGTAAGGAGATTTTGAAGGGTTATAAGTGCATTTTAAGGAGATACCATGAGATATCAATATGTCATCACATGAGAATTTTCATGAATTTCCACCACATTCTAGAATCATCCAAGAGGCATCCAGAAACTTCTAGATCTGTCCATCATCCTCTATATATTGAATTGAATCCATTAGTGCAAAAGGTTGGTGAAAAGAGAGTGAAGAGAGAGTGAGATACCATTTTATTCCATTTTTGCAATTCAAGATCAAACTCCATTTTCTTCTTCATCTCCATTGAATTCTTCTCCACAAATCAATTCTCTGGATCATACTGAACAAGTGCATACAGATTGGAGTGGCCATTAATGAATGTTTGAAGGTGTGGCTTCAAAATTGCAAGAGAAGCAAGTTGGATCCAAACTCACAATCCAAGCACTATCCATCCAAGATCTTGCAAACAGAAAGGTTCTCATCCATTGAAGATCATTTGTGGCAAGTTTCAAGCATTGGATTGAAGTGTAACTGCACTTGCCATCACCAATTTTCAGGTTTGCAAAAACTTTCGAATCTCTTTATTTATGCAGTATTAGATGAAATGGTTAGGATAAACATGCTTAGAGACCATAGGTGATTGATTTCTGAAAGTTAGAGAGCTTCTTGTGAGGTTTCATGGCAGACCCTAGTTTCTTTCAGTTTCAAGAATGAGTCGTGTGTTGAGTATTAATGGACATGTTATGGTTTAGAATGGTTAGGGTAGCATAAGGAACAAGTTTACACCATTGGAAGTAGGTTTCATCAAGGTTGATATCAGAGAAATATGGTGGAACCCTAATTTTCGTGCGTTCTGTTGGGAAGATCTATGAGGTTTTAGATGAAACCAATGGTATGGTTGGATTCTGGGAGAAAAATGGAGCAACTTTGGTCTTTAAGGTTTTGGTTTTCATGGAGAAATGGAAGAGAACGAGTGAGTTGAATATTCGTGCATGGAACCTGGTTCTTTCATGGAAACCCTAGTCTCATTTGGGACGATGACTCTCCACCGTTGGATCTTTCTATTTCGCTTGACTTGTTCACCTCATCGTGCGGTCCCAATTCAAAATCAGAAACGGAGGGAATTGCCTACGCTGAAATGCAGCGTTTCAACTTAAACTGAACCATGGGCCTCAGCAAATCTTTGATCTTCACACCCCACCCAGACGGCCCAAACCAATATTGCACTTAAAACCAATGCTAACTGCACCGCGCTTTTATCTTTTTTCTTTCTCTTTTTTTGATTTAATTTCTGAAGCAATTGGGCCCAGGCGCGCCATGCTAGGCGCACCCCCCTTCCTGGGCCCATCATAGTAATCAACTAGGCGCCTTTGATTCTGACACCCCCCTCCCCATTTATTTTAATTCTTTGATTTTTATTTCTTTTAATTTTTCTTGCATCTTATAAAATTCATATAAAATTGGAAAATTAATATTTTTCATTTCTTGTTTTTTCTATAGGTTTATATTCCTGTCTAGAATATTAGTAAATAATAAAATTCCATTTTATTTTTATTTTTATATTTTTAGAATATTATTCTTTTAAGTAGCTTTTTAATGAGATTTAGGTGTGTACTTCATTTTGTAGAATTTATTTTAGGACTTTCCCTTAGGCTTTTTGGTCCATTCTTTTTAATATGATTAGATATTGAGCCTTAGTTCCTATAGGATTAATTTCATAATTTTGTGATAATTTTTAGGGTAGTTTTAATTAGGTAGTTCTAGGTAGTATAGAATTTGATTAAAACTTTAGTATAGGTCAATAACAATTCTAGATTTAGGTTTTATAGGGCAATTTAGTCTATGGGGAATATATGGGACTTAAGGGTAGTTATGTAGGGTCCCCTAGCATTTATATTAGGATTTATTAGAATAATATGCTATTTTTAGTGTATTTTTGAATTGAATGATTGTTTGTGTGGCCTTTAGGGCAAGTTTTGTTTAGTTTGCTTTGCTTTGGAGTTTTCCTTTGGCTTGAGGAGCTTGGTGTCTCATTGTGGAGCTTAGTGGGGCATACTAGAAGATTGGAGGAGGCATTGGAGGAGCTTGAGGAGCTTGTTCTTCTTCTTTTTGTTTTGTTTTAGGGTTAGGATTAGGAAGAGCTTAGATGTAGATCATTTCTTTCTTAAACATGGATAGTATTCTTCACATCCATTCCTCCCTGTGATTCAAAGTCCTTCCAGGGTATACACCTCTCTCTTTTGGAGGGATTAGTGTTATACCCAGGAGGTAGAACTTTTGAGGGAACCCTTCATTTGATACTGAACCCTTATAGGTCACCTTTGGTGATCAAATAAGCAGTTCAATATCCCCCAGCTTATCCAGTAGTGATTTTTCTCTGGTTTGATTTCCTTGAGAGCTGTCAGAGCCTGAGCATGAAGATGAAGACTTCATTGAAGATTGTTGAAGAGGATGAATCCTTGAAGACTGCCATTCCAGCTGAAGCTTGAAGAGCATGAAGATCAAGTTGATACTTGAAGATCCCTGAAGATAGTGAAGCCTGAAGGTGGAGCTGATCAAAGGAGCTGAAGCTTAAGGGAGAAGATGAGTTGAAACTCATATTGTAGGGTTGATACCTGGAAAGCAGTTGATGATCAAAGTCTGAAGACTGAGTTGCTGCTGGAGGAGCTGAGGCTTTCTTCTGTTTTCTTTTCTGTATTGTGTGTTTTGCTTGATTTGTCTGTTGCATTAGATTAAGTCCATCTAGAATAAGTTCAGTCTAGGAGCATGGTTGCATTAGAGGTTGAGTTTCTCCCTCTGTTTGTATTGTTATTGCATGGCTTTGCTTGCGGGTATTCGGTAGAGCCCAGCTCCCTTGCCCATGTGGTTTGTTTGCTTGATAGCATGTTTTATTTTATCTGTATGATTGCAGTTTACTGTTTATTGCTTGATAGCATGTTGTTTATTTTTCAGTATGATTACTGTTATTTCATGACTGGCTTGAGGTCGAGACGAGCTTGTGGAGGCTGAAGCCCCACACACATTTCCTCCCTCACTTGCATTGCATGCATTTTACTGTTAAGCTGATGCTTTGTCTGTTTTGGTGTATCATTGACATGATCCCTTAGGACTCTCATTTCCTTTGATAAGGATTGGATGATAGACTTTTAGGTTGAAACCTATGCATGACAACTTCTAGGAGTTCCCTGTTCAAACCTCAACCATAGGATGAATCCATGGCATGATAACAGTAGGACTTGATAGTCTCCCTCCTAGTTGGGCCTGTTCTCTTCTCATCTCAAAGCAGTTTAAGATACAGTAATCATGAATGATTTCTTTCGTACGTTACGAGCCTTAAGCTATCTGAGAAAGGATTGTGGGAGAGTTTCTTTTCCACAGTCTGGATGTTTAGTATGGTACCCTTTGGGTGACATGCGACGCATTCACTCTCAGGTCATAGTCTCTAGTGCGGTTGAAATCGCAAACACAATAAAAAACACTTCTTTCGTAAAAACAGGAAATAAACTGTAGTTTCCCGAACTACGTGAGCTCTGATCTCTCATACCTGTTGAGAGTACGTAGGCACAAGATGGCGAAGTCTTGGCGAGCTACCTTTCCCCATAACCCTTCGTAGGCCGAACTACGTTGACTCTGATTTCTCATTCTCTGATGAGAATATGTAGGCATAAAGTGCGACGCTTTGCCGAGTCATTTTTATTTTCTTTTTAAGCCAGCCTTGATAGGTAGATAGATTATAACCAACCCGTCCAAGTAAACAAACAAACGAGGATCCCGTCGAGTACGACGGACGTGAGGGGTGCTAATACCTTCCCCTTGCGTAACCGACTCCCGAATCCAGGTTTTGGTTGCGATGACCATACCTTTTCCCGTCTTTGCGAGGTTTACTTCGAGCGTTTCCTTTCCCGCTCTGAGGGATAAATAACGCACGGTGGCGACTCTCCTGTCAGTCGGCGCCGATTTTCGCAGTAGCGACAACAAGTATTCGTTGTTTTTGTTTAGCTTTATTAGTTTAGTTTAGCCTAGTTAATTAGTATGGATAAAAAATGGAAGTCTTCTAATCGATAGTCAAAAGAGTACGAGAATGGGGTATCAAAATTCGTTAAGTTTGATGTTGAACACGCCAAAGACCCCAGTAGGATCACATGTCCTTGCTTAGGTTGCTGTTATGGGCGTCGGATTGACGCAATTCAATTGGAATCTCATTTAAAGAGACATGGAATTGATCGAAGTTATACATGTTGGACATTACATGGTGAGATAAGTAACGAGAATGTCGAACCGGGAGATAATACGACATATGCTTTAAATGACAATGGCAGGGATACATATGATTGTGATCGAGTTGAAGAGATTGCAGAAGCACTTGAAGAAGACCTTCAGGATTGTCCCAATATGTTTGAGAGGTTGGTAAGCGATACAGAGAAACTATTGTATAAAGGTTGCACTACTTTCACATGATTGTCCGCGGTATTAAAGTTGTACAACTTAAAGGCGGGAAATGGATGGTCTGATACAAGTTTCACGGAGTTATTAGCCCTTATGAAAGAGATGCTTCCAGAGGATAATGTTCTTCCCAATCGAACCTATGAAGCTAAAAAAATGTTATGCTCTATTGGCATGAGATATGATAAGATACATGCTTGTCCAAATGATTGCATTTTGTTTCGAAATGAATATCCATCATTAAACGAGTGTCCTAAATGTGGTGTATCTCGGTATAAGAAAACGTTGCCACCAACAAAAGTCTTATGGTATTTTCCTATAATTCAGAGATTTAGACGCATGTTTCATAGTGAAACAGATGCGAAACACTTGACTTGGCATGCAGATGATAGAATTATAGATGGGAAGTATCGACATCTGGAAGATTCACCACAGTGGATGAAAATTGATAATGAGTATCCTGATTTTGGAAAAGAAGCTAGAAACCTTTGCTTGGCATTATCAACTAATGGAATGAATCCGCATGGTCGACAAAGTATCTCACATTCCACATGGCATGTAATTATTATGATTTATAACATACCTCCATGGCTATGTATGAATCGTAAGTATATGATGTTATCTATGTTAATTTCTGGCCCTAAACAACCAGGGAATGACATAGACGTATACTTGAAACCTTTAATCGAAGACTTAAAGAGTTTGTGGGAGAATAGTGTGGAGGTTTATGATGGATATAGGAAAGAAATTTTCAATTTGAGGACGATGTTGTACAATTAATGATTTTCTAGCATACGGAAATCTATCGGGGTATAGCATTAAAGGTCAATGCGCGTGTCTTATCTGTGAAGAAAACACAGATTATACGCGATTGGAATTTGGTCAGAAGAATGTCTTTCTTGGTCATCGTAGATTCTTAAACTCTAATCATCACTACCGTGGGTGGAGAAAAACATTCAATGGAAATTCAGAACAATGTAGAGCTCCACCTACATTGACCGGTTAACAAATTTTTGAAAAGGTGAAAGATGTGAGTACTAAGTTTGGCAAGCCTTTTGCTCATACGCTTGTCACGCGTGGGTGGAAGAAGAAGTCAATTTTTTTTGAGTTGTCGTATTGGAAGTCGCTGTATGTAAGACATTTTCTTGATCTTATGCATATTCAAAAAAATGTATTTGAAATTGTTATTGGTACGTTACTCAATATACAAGGAAAGTCTAAGGATGGCCTTAAAGCAAGAAAGGACTTGGTAGCGATGGGAATAAGAAATGAATTTGGACCCTTGAAGAAAGAAAATCAAACATATCTACCACCTGCTGCTTATACTTTATCTAGAAAGGAGAAAAAGATATTGTGTAAGTTTCTAAGTGAAGTTAAAGTTCCAGAAGGATACTCTTCAGATATTAGAAGACTTGTTTCTATGAAAGACCTCAAGTTAAAAACTTTAAAGACACATGATTGCCATGTTATAATTGAAGACTTTCTACCAATAGGTATACATTTTATTTTTCAAGAAAAAGTGAGAAGCGCATTAACTAAATTGTGTTTTTTCTTCAGGTCAATTTGTAGTAAGGTGATCGATCCTGCGATCTTACAAACATTGCAAAAAGAAATAGTTATTACTTTGTGTGAGCTTGAAATATATTTTCCTCCATCATTTTTTGACATAATGGTACATCTAGTTGTTCATCTTGTGAAAGATACACAATTGTGTCGACCGGCTTATATGAGATGGATGTACCCTATTGAACGTTATATGAAAATATTGAAAGGGTATGTGAAAACCGAAGTCGACCAGAGGATTGTATTGTTGAACGATACATTGTTGAAGAAGCGATTGAGTTTTGTATTGAATATTTGTCCAATGTTCAATCCATTGGCCTCCCAAAATCTCATGTTGTTGAAAAAATAGTAGGAACACAATTAATTAAAAATAAAGTTGTGACCATTTCAAGGGATGAACGAGATCAAATGCATTTGTATGTTCTGCACACTGACATGGAGGTTGATCCGTATGTTGAAATGCACAAGGATGTTCTCCGAGGATTAAATCTGAATAGAAATGAAAATTGGATAGTACGTGAGCATAATCGAAGTTTTATAACATGGTTCAAGGATCATATATTTTCAAAGTTTTATTCTGATCCTGCTTAAATAACATAAAGGTTGAGATGTTTAGCATATGGTCCAAGTTTGAATGTGTTTTCTTATAGGGCATATGCAATTAATGGATACACATTTTATACCAAAGAACAAGATGATAAAATTACAATGCAAAATAGTGGTGTCACCGTGCTTGCTGAACCAATGCACATTTTAAGTGTGAAGGACTCACTATGCCAAAAAATACCTTTAGCAGCGCTTTTTTTGGCTCTTAGCAGCGCTTAAAAGCGGTGATAAAAGTGGCGCTGCTAAAGGTAAAGACATCGCTTTTTTAAGGAAAAAGCGCTGCTAAAGGCTCCCTTCAGCAACGCTTTTAGCAGCGCTTTTGTTACCCTATAGCAGCGCTGCCTATTCCCCCTTCTCCTCCCTTCAGAAACGCTTTTAGCAGCACTTTTTTCACCCTATAACGGCGCTTTCCCCTCCCCCCTTTAGCAGCGCTTTCTTTGACCCCCTATAGCAGCGCTTTTTTAAAGCGCTTTCTTAGACCCCCCCCATTTTCCAACCTATAGCAGCGCTTTTTTGGCCTCTCTTTGCCCCCTTTAGGAGCGCTTTTTTAAAAGCGCTGTCTATTCTTCACGATTAAAATTTTTTTTTTAAATAATCACATTTTTTATATATTTTTCAATAAACCTGCTTATAACAATTACATTCCCTACTTATAATTCAGGCCTTTAATTCAACAGTTTGGCCTTATATATAACAATTACTTTGGCCTTATTTATGTGTATTCATCACTTTGCCCATAACCATTTTAATACACATAAACCTGCTTAAATATATTACAACATCACAAATACATTCAATTTACATATAATTACAAATTCGATAACTTTACAAATAGATACGTTATACAATTCTCAACTCAAGAATAGATTGACACCAGTCCTCCTTAATTTCTTCCAATCTTGCTTTCGAGTAAGTACCGCACTTGTATTCATCAAAGTACTACATAATATAACAGAACATGCACGATTTAATTTTAAAACTAATTACTCAGATGAAATATCGATTAATTATCAAAATGAATCATATAACTTATGAATTGATCCATACCATGATTGGAATCTCTATTTGACCTGAAAGAATAATTTCCTTCATAAAGCGCAATACAAAATATCCGCAGTCAATTCCATTGCGCTGACGAGGACACTGTAAATGGAAAAAACAAACGAACATTTACCAGGATATATAGTTTAAATAGTTTTATCAAGTAGAACCACTATAACAGTCAAACATGGGAAAATATACCTCCACTCTGATCCAGCTGATGTTGTTAGCCTTGCTTTTTGGCACTGTTGCATCTCTTTGTGCTCTGAATATTTGTATAACTCTAACATAATATAAACGCATATTTAGAACAATGTCACATAATAAATAAAGATATATAACTATTCAGAACAATATATATCATCACTTACGTATCAACCATGTTCTTCAGATCAGGATATTTTGTTGTATCGTCATCCAATGAATCTATATAATACACTATTTCTTTCATCGGATTAATCGCGAACAACAACCAGTGTCCACTATAAAATAAGACAACAGTTTAGACGGAAATGTTATATAGATTAATGGCAAAAATCGAATAATTATAATAAATGAATTTAGAATAAAATCTAACCCATGGCCAGTATTATATGGCAACAAGAACAACTTCTCTGTAGTTGCGGCCATAAATCTTTAGACCATGTAATCTTTGACTGTATTTGGTGTGTGCTCTATTGCCTGTGCGTTGATACAGCTAGCAGGTAAGAATGTGAATATGGAAGTTAAATCATGCGGGACCAACAACTTGTCATACAGGAGCCTAAAAGAAAAACATAATCAACATTAAAATATTCAGTTAAATGAGCAAATTTTAAAATGTTCAATTATTTAATTAAAATGGATCGGAGTACCTGATGTAGGAATGCATAACACCGACGCCCAATTCAGAATGTTGGAAAACCTGGTCAAAATCCTCCTTAGCAAGTGTTTCGGGATACTCAAAACCGAAAATACCTTCCTCCATAGGTATTTGACGGATGCCACCCTCAATCACATCTGTTGTTCCTAAATATGTTTCAAGGCACATCCTAAATCGAGGAACAAATGCTTTTTTTGACTCGGTCTTTTTTTTGTTGGGCACCTTGGACGTTTCAGGCATCTTACCCTTGCTGACTTGTTGCAACTGCTGATCATGAACCTAAAAGTCATATATAAGTTCAGTAATTAATGTATAATAAGATAACCATGTAACTGTATGAGTACCTGTTTCTTTGATGCAGCTGAATCGGTATCCTGCACAATAATTCTATCATCTTTTGATTTGGATTTTGTAGGAGTCTAAGATCATCATGTAAATAAGAAAATGTAAATGTAAGAGTAACTTTCATCTATGGGTCGTTTTCACATTTGAATATTACAAGCTAGGTTCATAATGGTGTTCAACATACCTCATCATCTATGTGAATGAGATTTGCCGGCCATGCAACATACGCTCCTATTGCGTCTCCCACCACTGTTGTGTCTGAAACTTCATCTGGTATAGGAAACAACGCACCCCCCTCTAACGCAATATCAACCGATACTTTTAAAAATCCTGGAGGGAGCGGTTTATGGTGAAGTAATTCTCCCACATTGTTATGCACCTTACCCTTGCCAACCAAGCGATAAGTCGGTGACGATAAATAGAGCCGACAATGTGAAATGCCCTAAACAAATAATGATGCCGATTAATGTGTCAATTAAGAAAATTGTGCTAAATTAAATTCAATGTAATATATACAATTACCTCTGAAAGCTTCTGCGGACAACCGATACTATCTTTTTCACTAGCATCTTTACCATCTGGACCACGCCTTTCCGACATGTATCTTTCTTTGTCCTTCTGTAATTCCCGAATCTGGGCTTTCAATTCCTCCAACGTATCCATCACTTCTTTATTGGTAGGATTTTTTTTCGTTGGCTTCTTATACAGTTGTGATGGAGTGACGCCAAATCCCTTACCCCTCACACGCTCAGAATATTCAGGGATATTTAACACCCGACTCAGTATGCTCCTGCAATCCTCATCCTCAGCTGGAGTTATACTCTGGGATAGTGTCTCCTGAAATATAGATAAAAGCATATATAAATATATTATACACTTTTGATCAGTTACTGACAAAACTAATGTTGTACTTACACATCGTTCAAACACTTGTTGAACTTCTTCCTAAAAATTCTTTGGTTCTTCGCTTCGTAACAAATGTCTCCCATTCTTCTTCCGAAATTAGATCAGCGTACTTCTTTGGACGCTCCAAGTCAACAAAGTTTCCATTAGAATCTTTGAGAAACTTGTTCGTTAAAAACACTCTGAATCCCCTTAGCCGTTTACCGGCCAATTGAAGACTATATTTTCTTCTACAATCATCAATATTAAAAGATCTCTGCAAACAAATACACATACATATAACATGTTAGTATAATTAATTTAAAGATGTAACTGTCAACATAATTAAAAATAATCAAGTATCATACCTGTATATCGCTCCAAATTTTGTCTTTAGCCGGTTGTAGCGACTGAATTCTCCAATTATCGCAAGTAATCGGAATTTGCGAACGTACAAGTGCTCCAATGTAACTTGTCAGCATCACACCGTTAGGCTCAACTAATTGATCTCTTTCATTCCAATGCACATCATACTTAACACCCTTATCTCTCGCACGGATGATTTTTTTCATAATCGTTATTCCTCTTTTGATATCGCCTTCAATGTCTTTTGTTGTTTCGTTTCCATCATGTGATGTTTCCTCATTGTTGGCCATAATACCTGTAATTCAGAAAAACCAAAGTATCAAATGAATGACATGCAAATATGTAAATAATAAATATGTACATAAGAAATGTATAAATAAGAGAAACACATACATAATTTTATTGAATGACATAATATGTAATTGTATTGCATGATAGAAATATGTAATTTTATTCAATGAGACAATATGTAATTTAACAAGTACCTTTTTCACTAAGATCTCTTTCTTTTCTTAGTTGGAACGTGGTTTACTTGTCTCTTAACAACACGGACGGATGGATTGATCCAAATTCCCTCGTTATGATCATTTCTAATATATGATCCGTCCGCTCTAATATTCTCATATGGATCATCTATAATATAAGATTCCTTCTCAACATCAACATCCCCCTTGTCTCCAATGTTATCATCCATTACTTTGTTGGAAAAAAGAACTATAGACCATTTCGTATTTGTCGGATCAGTGACATAGAACACTTGTTTAGCTTGCGTGGCTAGAATAAAAGGCTCATCTTTGTACCCCACCTTATTAAAATCCACTTGCAAAAATCCTGACTTATCCATTCGTATGCCACTATTATTTTCAACCCACTTGCATCCAAAGATAGGAATCTGAAACTTTTCATAATCAAACACCCAAATGCGCTCGATAACACCAAAATACAACAGATTCACATATTTGGGGTTTAAGTCATTCACACTTGAAATGTGCATTGCTTCGGCAAGCACGGTGACACCACTATTTTGCATTGTACTCTTATCATCTTGTTCTTTGGTATAAAATGTGTATCCATTAATTGCGTATACGCTATAAGAAAACACATGCAAACTTGGACCATATGCTAAACATCTCAACCTTTATGTTATTGAAGCGGGATCAGAATAAAACTTTGAAAAAATATGATCCTTGAACCATGTTATAAAACTTCGATTGTGCTCACGTACTATCCAATTTTCATTTCGATTCAGATTTAAACATCAGAGAACGTCCTTGTGCATTTCAACATATGGCTCAACCTCAATGTCATTGTGCAGAACATACAAATGCACTTGCTCCCGTTCATCCCTTGAAACTGTCACAACTTTATTTCCAATTAACTGTTTACCTACTATTTTTTCAACAACATTAGATTTTGGGAGGCCAATGGATTGAACGTTGGACAAATATTCAGTACAAAACTCAATAGCTTCTTCAACAATGTATCGTTCAACAATACATCCCTCTGGTCAGCTTCAGTTTTTCACATACCCTTTCAATATTTTCATATAACGTTCAACAGGGTACATCCATCTCATATAAGCTGGTCCACACAATTGTGTCTCTTTCACAAGATGGACAACTAGATGTACCATTATGTCAAAAAATGATGGAGGAAAATACATTTCAAGCTAACACAAAGTAATATCTATTTCTTTTTGCAATGATGGTAAGATCGCAGGATCGATCACCTTACTACAAATTGACCTGAAGAAAAAACACAATTTAGTTATTGCGCCTCTCACTTTTTCTGGAAAAATAGAACGTATACCTATTGGTAGAAAGTGTTCCATTATAACATGGCAATCATGTGTCTTTACACTCTTTAACTTGAGGTCTTTCATAGAAATAAGTCTTCTAATATCTGAAGAGTATCCTTCTGGAACTTTAACTTCACTCAGAAACTTAGACAATATCTTTTTCTCCTTTCTAGATAAAGTATAAGCAGCAGGTGGTAGATATGTGCGATTTCCTTTCTTCAAGGGTCCTAATTCATTTCTTATTCCTGTTGCTACCAAATCCTTTCTTGCTTTAAGGCCATCCTTAGACTTTCCTTGTATATTGAGTAACGTACCAAAAACACTTTCAAATACATTTTTTTCAATATGCATAACATCAAGAAAATGTCTTACATACAACGACTTCAAATACGACAACTCAAACAAAATTGACCTCTTCTTCCACCCACGTGTGACAATAGTATGTGCAAAAGGCTTGCCAAACTGAGTACTCACATCTTTCACCTTTTCAAAAATTTGTTCCCCGGTCAATGTAGGTGGAGCTCTACATTGTTCTGAATTTCCATTGAATGCTTTTCTCCACCCACGGTAGTGATGACTAGAATTTAAGAATCTACAATGACCAAGAAAGACATTCTTCTGACGAAATTCCAACCGTGTCCAATCTGTGTTTTCTTCACAGATAGGACACACACATTGACCTTTAATGCTATACCCCGATATATTTCCGTATGCTGGAAAATCATTAATTGTGCCAAACAACGTCGCCCTCAAATTGAAACTTTCTTTCATATATCCATCATAAACCTCCACACCGTTCTCCCACAAACTCTTTAAGTCTTCAATTAAAGGTGTCAGGTATACGTCTATGTCATTCCCTGGTTGTTTAGGGCCAGAAATTAACATAGATAACATCATGTACTTAGGCTTCATACATAGCCATGGAGGTAGGTTATAAATCATAATAATTACAGGCCAGGTGGAATGTGAGATACTCTGCAGACCATGCGGATTCATTCCATTAGTCGATAATGCCAAGCGAAGGTTTCTAGCTTCTTCTCCAAAATCAGGATAATCATTATCAATTTTCATCCACTGTGGTGAATCTGCCGGATGTCGATACTTCCCATCTATAATTCTATCATCTGCATGCCAAGTCAAGTGTTTTGCGTCTGTTTCACTACGAAACATGCGTCTGAATCTCGGAATTATAGGAAAATACCATAAAACTTTTGTCGGTGACAAGTTTTTCTTATACCGAGATACACTGCATTTAGGACACTCGTTTAATGATGCATATTCATTTCAAAACAAAATGTAATCATTTGGACAAGCATGTATCTTATCATAGCTCATGCCAATAGAGCATAACATTTTTTTAGCTTCATAGGTTCGATTGGGAAGAACATTATCCTTCGGAAGCATCTCTTGAAGTAGGGCTAACAACTCTGTGAAACTTTTATCCGACCATCCATTACCCGCCTTTAAGTTGTACAACTTTAATACCGCGAACAATCTTGTGAAAGTAGTGAAACCTTTATACAACGGTTTCTTTGCATCGCTTACCAACCTCTCAAACATCTTGGGACAATCTTGAAGATCTTCTTCAAGTGCTTCTGCAATCTCTTTGACTCGATCACAATCATATGTATCCCTGCCATTTTCCTTTGAAGCACAGGTCGTATTATTCTGGGGTTCAACATTCTCGTTACTTATCTCACCATGTAATGTCCAACATGTGTAACTTCGATCAATTCCATGTCTCAATAAATGAGATTCCAACTGAACAACGTCAATTTGACGCCCATAACAGCAACCTAAGCAAGGACATGCGATCCTACTGGGGTCTTTGGCGTGTTCAACAGCAAACTTAACGAATTTCGATACCCCATTCTCGTACTCTTTTGACAATCGACTAGCAGACATCCATTTTTTATCCATACTAATTGAGTAGTCTAAACTAAACTATGAAAGTTAAACAAAAACAGAGAATACCTGTAAAGAAATCACTAACTTCTAAGAAAGCTACACAGTAGGATGCTTGGAAACGATCACAACCTTGCTCTTCACAGGTAACCCCTATAACAGACAAAATATAAATTTTATTAAAATCATATTAATAATTAACCAAACCAAAAATACTAGATAATCCACCAAAACAAATCATATTAAAAGTTTAACATGGGTCTCTCACTTTCTTTTTTGATTGTATTCATTCTCCATCGTAAGCACTATATATAGTTATACAGTGACATGAATAGTAAAAAACTGCATTAAATTTTTGGTATGACGGCGAGGAGCGGAGTTACAATGTTATCACTTAAACTTTGAAGTTATTGAAAGAATCAAAGTAATATAAAAGTAAGGATGAATTTGAATAAGTAAGAATAATTTTTAGTATGAATAATCAAGGGATATATTGGCAACCGACTATGCGAATAGCCAACAGCCGTTCAATTGATCTGAACGGTGGATGGTGCATCAAAAGATAGAATAATCTACTTAAGTCCAACTCATTTATACACATCTCTAAATAATTAAAAGTAAATATAGATCTTTCATACTTTATCAAATACTCTTAGGTGATGATCTCTACTTTCGACATAAAAACTAACAAGAATAACCAATGACTCTTTAAAGAAAATCTGTTGTTTTGGTTCGGCAGAGAAATAATTCTTCTAGTAACAATGCGAAAAATATGATAAAGAAAATAATTAACCAAAACAAAATATATAAACTATCTGAATATATCAGTTGAATCAAAATATATAAACACCAAACAGTTCCCAGGGCAATTCATTGGTTTCAATCTAAACTCTTGTTTATCAATCTAAAACATACAAAATATATAACATGCAATGCATACAGAAGTTTTTATACAGTAACAATGGTGAAAATATAAGTAAAAAAGAAAACCAGAGTAAAACTTCAAATACCGTAACAATGGCGGAAATGCAATGCAGACGGACGGAGGCTGTCGTAAACGGATGGTGAACGGCGGCGAAATGCAACAGAGGAGGCTGTCATTAGCGGACGGTGAACGACGGCGAAATGCAACGGAGGAGGGCGACAGTCGGATTGGGTAGGGCAACGTTAACGTTCGCCAGAGGAGAAGAAGGAAAGAAATACGAAGAGTACTGTTCTAATTCTTTTAAAAATTCTGGTGGGTATTTTAAATTTAATTCTAACTAAACCTACAGAAGCGCTTTTTAATGGCTTTAGCAGCGCTTCAGGAAAGCGCTCTCAAATGTGTGCCTTAGCAATGACAAATAGTAGCGCTTCCTAAAGCGCTTTCTTATGTACCCCCATATAGCAACGCTTTACAGAAAAAACGCTCTCGTAGGTAGGCAATTTTGTTTCTTATGTACCACCTACAGCAGCGCTTTAGAAAAGCGCTTTCATAAGACACCCCTTTAGCAACGCTTATTAAAAAGTGTTGTCTTTGGTAGGCATTTTTTTCTTTTTTTTAATGACACTGTAGCAGCGGTTTTTTAGCAGCGCTTATCAAAAAGCGCTGTCTTTGGTAGACAATTTTTTTCTTTTTTTTTAATGACTCTTTATCAAAAAGCGCTGCTAAAAGTCAACTCTGGCGTAGTGACTTAAACTCCAAATATGCAAATCTGTCATATTTTTGAGTTATTGAGCGCATTTGGGTGTTTGATTATGAGAAGTTTCAGATTCATATCTTTGGATGCAAGTGAGTTGAAAATAATAGTGACATACAAATGGATAAGTCATGATTTTTGCAAGTGGATCTTAATAAGGTGTACAAATATTTACAAAAAGTCTTTTACTAACCTTCCCTTTTTGAGTTTTGACCTCATTTTCCTCGTAAACTAGACAAAACTTGAAGAAAAATAAATATAATGAATATGCAATAATTTAGCTTGCTAGAAGAATAACAAGAGTTTTCTAAATTCATTCTCTATCAAGTAATTTATCTTAAATCACAAATAATCTTGAGAAGAAATATTTTCCCCTTTGTTCCATTTAAAACTTAACATTTTTTTGCATCCCTCTAATTTGTTTAATATGATAGGCAATATTAAATTTCATTTCCTTCTTTGTGAGATTTCTTCCAAAATTTTATTTGATGATTCTTTGGACATATGTTTTTTACACTTTTTCTTAATTTGGCATTTATTCTTTGATTCTCCAAAGCATTCACTTTCATGTAATTCTATAAATGTTTCTTCATTTGATGCTTTTAATGATGCTTCATATATTGTGACACTTTAGATGATATTTTTAATGATTCTTGATATGATGCTTTTGATGATTCTTCAATTGATAATCACACTCTTAAATAAAATAAATTAAGCACAACACTAATACAATACAACCCTCTAAAAGACTTTTCTGTCTTTTGACACTAAAATAACTCTACTGAAGAAAAGAATTTAGAAAGAAAGATAATACATTAATCTTCGAACTTTGAAGTATGTTTTACCTTTGCCAATCTTCGAACATATGTTCCCTAGAATCCTACTATAAAAATTCAATTAAGACGTCACATCAAGGTACATGCATTCTAACTTTGGAATATGTTTTACCTTTGGCAATCACTAACTTGGATAGCAAAGTGCTTGCAAATACCACCTGCCTGCGTGTCTGACACCAAACCTGATCATCAATACTCCATTCATGTATTAGAATTTTCCATTTGAGAACACCATCTCACTTATGAGTATCATCAGCCCTAGCAAGATCATTTAATTCACAAATATTTAGCTAATTAATAGTATATATTAAGATTTATAAGATAAATAAAAAAGTTAGATGAATTATGTTATGCTAACACTTACTTAAATTATACATTAACAAATTGGAGAAGATCTCGTATTTTTTATCATGAAATTTTTTTGATATATATATATATATATATATATATATATATATATATATATATATATATATATATATATATATATATATATATATATATATATATATATATATATATATATATATATATATATATATATATATATATATATATATATATATATATATATATATATAATCTTCTCTTAGTAATCATAGACTTTACCCCTTCCTCCCAGCCAAATAAGTGGTGGTGTGGTCACTTTAAAGACGGTTCTTATTATTCAGCTTTCAAGTATATATTTCTTCTTTCTCGTGAGTTTCTTAGAGATCGTCCAGTCTTAGTTTTGGAGTCAGTTCTCTCTTTTATCTGGTGTAGCTGGACCCCCTCAAAAGTAATTGTTTTTTATTGGCAATTCCTGCAATATATGATTCTTACTAGGGAGAACTTACTCAAGAGAGGGATCTTAATTGATGTGGAGGGGGTTTCTTGCCCTTTATGATTTGGCTTCTAGAGTTGTCTCCTCACCTATTTATGACTTGTGATGTAGTAGTATCTATTCAGTATAGAATTTTTAGATAGTTAGGGTGATATGTAGTTTTAACTAGGGATTTCTTGACCTTTTGCAAATGTTATCCGTGTTTAGTAGTACATCTAGGTTTAGGAGAGTGACTTTTGATTTGGCATGTTATGGTTTGGTCGGTATGGAAAGTTCGGAATGATATATTATTATTAGGTAAATTGATGTCAGGAAAGGATGTAGAAGATATGGACATACTCTTGATTTAGAAATGGTATATTGATAAGTCATTGAAAAACTCATGTGTTTTCTAGGCCTACCTTGAAAACCTTTTCAAATATCTGAGCAAATAGCAATTTTAGTGTCTTCGACCTCCTTCTAATGTGTTATTGCTGCTTAATGAGATTGGTGTCGTTTTTCATAGATTTTTTACTGAGGAGATCTAGCTTGCACTCGCTTCTAAGGCGCTTTTTTTTGTATTGGTGTTGTAGTTATTTTCAATTGCTGTTCTGGTGTTTTTTTTATCTTGGTGTAACTTTGGTTGTATGTTGTTTTTTTCAATTGCTATTTTAGGAATTATTTGATACCTCGTGTTACCGATCAACCTCTTCTTTTATATTATTGAACTTTAATATCTCCTTTTATATATATATATATATATATATATATATATATATATATATATATATATATATATATATATATATATATATATATATATATATATATATATATATATATATATATATATATATATATATATATATATATATATATATATATATATATATATATATATATATATATATAATTTAATTGAAATATATTGACAGTGTAAAATAATTTTATACTCTCAGTTAATTATAACTGTTGGATGTTAAAAAAAATTTAACTTTTATTTTAATTATTAATAAAATAATACCAATAAATGATGGTAATAAACTTACAATGTAAAGCTTTTTACAATAACAATGTATAATAGTTAATCTTTATATATATTGTCATTATAAAAAGTTTTACACTGTCAGTTTATCACCATCATTCATTGGTATTATTTTATTAATCTTTTATATATATATATATATATATATATATATATATATATATATATATATATATATATATATATATATATATATATATATATATATATATATATATATATATATATATATATATATATATATATATATATATATATATATATATATATATATATATATATATATATAAAACATACCGGGAGTTTTTGTTGCCAGGTTCACGTGCTTGTGTTGCAAAGGAATCTCATTTGTCACTTTTTTTTCCTCTCAAAGACAACCAAATTTGTCCTTAGTATATATACTTATATTTTTCATATTAAAGAACCTCTATTAATTAATATGTCTGCTTCCACGTTTAACGGGTGCTTTTATTTATTTTTCCATTTCTTTCATAAGATTCTTTCTTCAAAACTTGTCCAATATTTAAACGTATAATAGCACTTAATAATTATAAGTTACAAATCTAACCGGATTGACGAAGTGGATCCAGCCTTTTGGGCAATTCCCGTTTTGCACTCATTTTTTACATGACAAACTTAAGTTTAAATGTCCTTGGATTTGTTGTGATAGGATTGATTTTTGATATAGTAGTTTATTGGCCTTGTTATCTAGGACATTGTATTTGTATTTGTATGTTAAGGTTGGGATATCCTTTATATCTCTTTGAATTCAATTTGATTATAAAGTTTACACTTTTTAATATGTTCGTCTAACACGAGTCCCTTTTTGCGAACTTTTATCATTGTGAAAATTATAATTTATTTTTTACATTTTTAAATTAAAAAAATAACGTGTCTGCATATCTTTCTTATCCGGCCTTTATTTTTTTTACAAGGTAGATCAAGTTTATAAATCTGATTCTTACCTATATCCGTTATATACAGCTTCTTTTTCTCTGTAAGTTTTTGCAAATTAGGATTAAACAGAACGGACATGCACGGTTTTTCACACTTAAACTTGGTGCATATATAACTTATCGTTATTACCAAAACTTCACATCACCACATGGCTTTCTCATGCTCAAACCTTCCCATTCAAAAGCTATTTTCATCCAAATTTGTTTTACTCATCTTCACCACTTTCTATCTCTCGCTAGCAGCAACAAAAGCTAACTCACAAAAAACAGTTTCCTTCAACGTCACTGATGGGAAAAACCGATGGCCAAAATCTGATTTTATTTTCCAAGGCGATGCCTTGATTTTTCCCGATGGAGTGTTGTCACTGACCGATGTTGCCTATACTAGTATAGGTCGTGTATTGTACTCAACTCCAGTTCCCATTTGGGACAGAACCACCGGCAACGTTGCCAATTTTGTCACTTCTTTTACTTTTGAGATTTACACCTGGCCAGGTATTCAGCCTGGTGATGGATTGATTTTCTTTCTTACCGATCCAGCAAACAAGAAAATTCCTGCCAACTCGGGTCAAGGACTTTTAGGAGTTGCAGATGCAAAGAATAGTTTGAATAATTTTATTGGTGTAGAGTTTGACAATTATGTTGATACATGGGATCCCAAATTTACACATATTGGAATTGATCTCAACTCAATATATTCAACGAAATGCACGGAATGGAAGCTTGTGCCAGCTTATTTGGTTAAAGTTGAAATAGCATATGACTCTCCTACAAGTACCATGACTGTTGTTGTCACCGACGAATTTGGTAATACCTCCAAACTTTCTCAAATATTTGATTTGAAGTGTGTGCTCTCAGACACGGTTTTGGTTGGTATTTCTGGTTCTTCAAGAATTGCTCAAGCACATGATATCCATTCATGGTCTTTCAGTTCAACCTTGGACACAACTGCAAGGAGCAGCTCAGACAGGACCAACAACAATAAAGAAAGCTACGCATGACTTTATTTGGTTTGTTGTATCGTATGAATAAATCAACTTATGACAACTAGTATTTCTAAATAAATTAAGACCATCCTGTTAGCTTGTTTAGACATATGTTTGAGTATATTTTGTTCAATAATCATGTTTGAGTTACTTGTTTAATATTGGCTTGATCAACTCAAGGTGGATATTTCCTACTACAAAATATATATTTCGTAACACATTTTTATTTCTTATTTCTGTGATAATGTTCATAGTGGTAAATTATATTTATTTATTTATTTATTTATTTTTTTCATTTTTAAGCCACACTTATTACCATGGTCAAAGTTCTCAACCATGTGAAAAATGGCGCCGGATCATAGGTCTGAATCGATATCATACCGGCTATGGTTTGAATCCTAACTTCAATATTTTTATTTTTAAAATCAAAAAATCAAAACTTTAATGTGTTTAGTTTGATTTTTAAGTGAAAAATTGAACCAACCAACAAAAAATAATTGGTTTTATTTTTTGTAACTTTTTTGGAGAAATTTAAATTAATTTAAAATAAAACTTTAATGTGTTTAGTTTGATTTTTAAGTGAAAAATTGAATCAACCAACAAAAAATAGTTGGTTTTATTTTTTGTAACTTTTTTGGAGAAATTTAAATTAATTTAAAATAATGTTTAACCATGCTAAAAGTGGGTAGGTTGTCTTTTAGTGTGTTGGGCGGTGGAAATGAGTTATTTATTTCTATTGTGAAGTAGGGGAGGTACCTAGGGAAGAGGAAAACTTTTTTTTTGGTTTTGTGAAGTCACATGTGCATTGTTAATTATTGTAGGAAAGTGTGGTGGCGAGTGAGGAGGGGAAAAGTATTATGGGGTCAGACTCGGGCGGGGGCACGTGATAATGTAAGGGCAGTTGAGTCCTTTTTCGTTGAGTCATTTTGGTTTAATTGGGCGAATAATTATTTTGAGGCGGAATTAGCGTGGAAATATGTTATGTTTACATATTATCCTATTTTAACCGAGTTTGGGAGTTTTCGGAGAGAATAGTTTTGGAGGGTATTTTAGACATTTCCTATTTAATGATAAGTGGGATATTTTATGAGATATTAAATTAGTAGATGTTTTGGAAAAATAATGGAAAAGATATAAAAGAGGAAAATAGAAGAGAAAGAGGGAGATAGTAAGAAAGGGAGGAAAGAAAAGAGAAAGAAAGAAGGAGAAGAGAAAAAGAGGAGAAAGAAGAGGAAACTTCGAAAATCATCAAGAATCAACCAAAGCTTGCAATTAATCAGGTAAGGGTGAAAGTGTTTATCATCTTAATAATGTATAAGGTCATATATGTGTTAGATTGGAATCGTTTGGTAGTTTTCCATACTTTCCATTTTTAGGTCGAAGTTGGATTAATCGATAGAAATCGTTATTTAACGGTTAGAATCTAGTTTAGATACCGTATATTAGTCGATATATGTTAGGCTAAGGCTATTGGAATAACATTGGATTTAATCGGGTGATTTTGGTGAGTTTGGAAGAGTTGGAGCAGAACTGAATATTGTTGTTCGCAGGCGACTCGCTAGCAGTTCGCTAGGCGAGCACGCAGCGAACGTTCGCTAGCAGTTCGCTAGGCGAGCGTATAGCGAACGGTCCCAGACTTGGGACAATGGTGTTTTGGTCTCCTTCGCTAGCCGCGAAGGGAGTAGCGAAGAGCTCACTGGGGGTTCGCTGTGGCGAACGAGGTAGCGAACGAGGTCTGTAGCTTTTGTTTGTGCTCGCTAGCAGTTCGCTGGGCGAGGAGGTAGCGAACGCTCGCTAGCAGCTCGCTAGGCGAGCGTGTAGCGAACGTAGCAGAGTGAATTTTCTCTGCTGATTGTGTGCTGTTGTGGCTTGGGGTTCCGGTTGCGATCGACCCTTCTCTGATTTAAAAGTTGGTGTGCTGGTTTGTGATGTGCTGTGGGTAGCCGAATGGCGTGAATCCTAGAAATATATTTTTATTGGGAATTAGTGGCCGTTTGGCAATTTTAAGCGTTTGTCCGAATTGAATGGAAATGCATGATAGATTAGCATGAGAGCACATAGATCGTAGGTACCTATGTGAGGTGAATACGCATAGTAATGTAATTACGAATATGTATGCGCGTAGAGAAATGTCGTGAGTCATTTTGCATAAAAGGCATTATGATGGACAATCTAGAGATATTTGATCCCGTGTAGGATCTGCAGAACCTCGCTCAATGCGATGGTTATATTTGATCCCGTGTAGGATCTGCAGAACCTCGCTTGATGCGATGGTTATAATTGATCCCGTGTAGGATCTGCAGAACCTCGCTTGATGCGATGGTTATAATTGATCCCGTGTAGGATCTGCAGAACCTCGCTTGATGCGATGGTTATAATTGATCCCGTGTAGGATCTGCAGAACCTCGCTTGATGCGATGGTTATAATTGATCCCGTGTAGGATCTGCAGAACCTCGCTTTATGCGATGGTTATATTTGATCCCGTGTAGGATCTGCAGAACCTCGCTTTATGCGATGGTTATAATTGATCCCGTGTAGGATCTGCAGAACCTCGCTTGATGCGATGGTTATATTTGATCCCGTGTAGGATCTGCAGAACCTCGCTTGATGCGATGGTTATATTTGATCCCTTGGAGGATTTGCAGAACCTCGCTTGATGCGATGGTTATATTTGATTCCTCGGAGAATCTGATGAGTTATAGTGTAACCGCATAGGGGTGAGAGGAGTGATTCCTAGGAGAATCTGACGGACGAATGAGTCGATACCGTATGTTTCGGGGTGTGTGTGTGCGCACGTGTTGCGTGATTATATGTTGTGATTAATGGTGGGACAGTTAGCCCGATTGATATGCATGTGAAATGATTTATATAGATTCTTCCTTTTATTTCATATACTATTATACCATTATTATTTGATCGTGATTCTCACCCCTTTGTTGTTGTTGTTGTGGTCTGTGCTTCCTCGGAAGTACAGATAATCCAGGTACATAGATAGCTTGGATAGCGGTGTACAGGTCGAGTCTTAGGGTGCTCTGATACGTAACACGTGATATGGGTGTTTTAATTGTTTTGCGTCAAACTTGTTGTAATCCTGTGACGTATCACATTTTGGTGAATTATAATAATAGAGATTTTATGAAATCTGGCAGATGGCCAAGAATGTTGAAATGACAATTTCCGCTGTATTATTTTGAAAATAATCAATAAAGTATTTTGATGACTTATTGGTGATGTGATATCCCACTGTAAATGATGAAAACTCTGATGTTTAATTATAATGTTTATATTTTATTTGTTTTGGGAAGTGGGGTGTTACAAGTCTGTTTCCATGATTTTTTTATAAAATCTGGAAAAGCCAGTACCGGTATGTCGGTCATCTTTTTCTGTAATTTTGTAAAGGCTACGACCGCCTTTATATTCTATTCAAATTTAGTGGAATGTAACAAATCGGTGAGACGAGCGGTGAAAGTGGCATAATTGCATACAAATCGACGATAAAAACCAGTAAGTCCTCAAAATCTGCAGAGAGCTATGAGAGAACATGGTTGCAGCCAATCCAAAATGGGCTTCACCTTTTCTGGATTGAGTGCAACAACACCCACTAAGATCACATTGCCTAACTAATGAACTTGATTAACAACAAAGTTGCATTTTGATCATTTCACAACAATAGCATGTGAGCTTAAAATTCAAAAACAACCTGCAAGTGAATTAAGTGGTCGCTAAAAATTTGCACTATAAATCAGTATGTCATCAAAGAATACTAAAACAAACTTTCATAAATAAGGTCGTAGTAAATCATTCATAGCAGATTGAAAAGTAGATTGTTAGCCCGAAAGGCATTATGAGAAACTCATAATGGCCATTGAAATTTTAAAAATCTATTTTATTAGTGTCTTATGCAACACGAATCTGGTGGTAGCCTGAGCATAAGCTTAACTTGGTAAAAACTTTGGATGTGTCCAGTTTATTAATAGTGGGGGTTAGGAATTGGTCTTTGATGGTAATTGCATTAAGAGTGTGATAATCCACACAGAAGCACCATGCGCCATCCTTTTTTTTACTAGTAACAGCGGTGAGGAATAATTGTTGTTACTAGGAATAATGACTCCTTCTTTGAACATATCTTGGATAATAGTTGTCGTAGCTTTCTTTTGTGAATTTGGGTAACGGTAAGGTTTGACATTGATAGGTGGTGTATTGGGTAAAAGGGTAATGTGATGGTCGTGGGACCTAATCGGCAGAAGTCTAGTTTGAGGGTATAAAATTATTGGGTAGTTATTAAAAAAATAGTTAATTTATGGGTGAAGGTCAGGTGATAAAGGTTCTAATAGAGAATGAGTGGGTGTAATATTATTTGTTGAAGAATCTATTGGCTAGAAAATCATTAGATGAAGGGTGGAAATAAAGTTGGTGTGAATGAGGTGGTGGAATTGGTGAAAGGCGGTGTAAATAAGGTGAGCTGTAGGGTCTCACTTTGATATAAATGATTTTTCCTGGTGGGTAAAAGTGATGGATGGAATGGAGAAATCTTTTTGGATTGGACCTAAAGTTTGTAAACAAGTCATGCTGAGGACAACATCGGTGCCTTCTATTGGCACTAAGTAAAAGGGAATGTTGAAAGGTTTGTTTTGGGATAGCTTTGTGGTTTATATGATGCACAATTCGAGGTTGCATGATATTATGTGCGCTTCCGTTATCAACTACGACCATTATAGATAGGCCATCAATTAGTCCTTTAAACTTTAGTGTTTAGGGAGAAAATTGACACGTCATAGCTTGTGTAGATAGACTAAAGTAAGTATCACCAAGGCCTTACTCACTTTCGGGTTCAATGTTGTCATCGACATGATTGTAATCCATAAAGTGTTTTGTCAAAAGTATTAAAAATCTACTAGTTGAACATTTGTGTCTGATAACAAATTTTTCATCAAACATAAGCCTTGAGCCCGTCTTTCTTGTAAGAGGGCTTGAGATATGCATCTAATGGGTAGTCTTGTTGGAAGTGGGATGGTTTAAGGCCTGGAGGTGAGTGTCACTTGTAGATTAGTCGTAAGTGGAGGTTTTAAGGTTTTAAGGCTGGAGAAGTAGGGTTAGGTTTAGGGAAAGACTTTGAGAATTTGGGCTTTGAATATTTGTGTTTGGATTCGATGAGTTTGGCAATGCCAATAGCTTGGGAAATTAAGGTAGATCGATGAATGGCCATTTCATTTCAAATTTTGGAGGCTATACCATAGATAAAACAATTCAAAATTGCATCTTTAGGTAAACCAACAACCTGGTTACCTAATTTCTCAAACTTAGTTTGGTAATCCACAATCGAACCATCTTGTTTTAATTTCAATAACTCAGCTTGATGGTTATCATAAATCGAAGGACCAAAACGTAACTCTAAAGCTTTTGTAAATGAGAACCAATATGTTAATAATTAATTTTGATGTATTCATTTAAACCAACATAAAACATCATCTTTCATGTAAAAGGATATTGAGGATAATTTATTTTTCTGGTCGATAATTGTAAAAATTAAAATTTTTATCACCTTGAAATAATCATTCTAGTGAGTTTGCACCATAAAAAATAGCAAGTTCAAGTTTAGGGGCCTGAAAAGGGGGTAATGGAGGGATTTTAGGGATTTGGGGGTAGGGATTCTGTTAGATAAAATGAACATTATAATTTTGTGTGGTTGCAAAAGCTGTTGGGAAAGAGAGGTAGAATTGGAAAGGTATTGAGGGTTGTGAAAGGGTCTTTCTCATCACAGTTGTGACAGGTCTTTCTCATCACAGTTGTGACAATAGGTTGTGGAGGGGTGTTATAAAAGGTTGTTGAGTGTCTTAGCGGGAATGTTGACATGGGAAATAAAATGGGTAATAGGGGCTATAACCATAAATATAGAGGAAGGGTTTTGAGTGATGCATAAAGAGCTAGATGTTGAGTGACCAATAGCAGTATGATATTGTTCCTTTTGTGTAACTAGCTTGTTGAGAGTAGACCGATGGATTCATATCTAAAATCATAAATTTGTTTATCATTATCCATTCTTATGTGGATCTGTCCATAATGTTGCTTCAGATTTGCATTAACTTTGTTAAACCTTTTTTCTATTTGTTGTTGTTTTAGATTAATTAAATAATTAATGTATCTGGTCTGTATTGAAGGCTAAATACATTAATTATTTAATGAATCTAAAAAGTGAAGTGTTCCTTATAAAAAGGACAAGAAGTATTATTATTAACAATTTAGTAAACACATTTTATCAAAAAATAATGAAAAACAAAAAGGATGAGAAGACAGAAAGGACGTGTTTGTTTTAAATTTAAAAAATATATTTTTTATTATACTTTCAAAAATAATTTTTATAAAAATATTTTTAAAAATATTTTAAAAAAAAATTTAATAGGATTTTTTTTAATTGAAATACTAAATTTGTCATCTTATTGATAGATTTTAAAATAATCGAATAGACATAAATTATAGCATATAATAATATTATAGAATAATCAAGAACAATAAAATGGTGTATCTTGTTGGATTTGAGAGACGGTCGTCAGAAGAGTGCGTATGAAAGAATTACTATCCTCATTGTTGTTTAGAGTTTTCAGAGTATGTTAAATAGCTAAACGGCTGAGAGCAGTCTTTGTTGAGTGCAAATTCTACCGCCATTGTTTATGAACCTACTGAAAATAATTCCTTAAGATGAGTCGGCAGCGAAACAGTAAAACCCCGCGGTTTTACAATCCTTCAGGTAAAACCACGCGGTTTTACAGTCCTTTAGATGACCTCGCTATTTCACACCACAATGAGGGGTAGACCAAGAAAGTAGGTTTTTCTTCAACACGAGGATTGATGTGTAGATGAAGAAATGAGGTTTTTCATCAACACGTCCCTCCGTTCTTGATACGAATCAACCCTCGTGTTGACGATGATCCTTGTGAGCCAACAAGGGAATGAAGTCGACCCAGACAAGAGAAAATATATGAAGATTATTATATCTTTTTTGAATGCAAATTCTACTATCATTGTTTATGAACCTACTGAAATTAAAGCTGCTTCCAATACTTATTGTCAGTTATTGATTTCTCAGAGTGATAACAGTCTGAAACTTATTGTGTTTGATCGCCTTAATGAGCTTAAGAGTTCCAATAAGGAAATTATGGTGTTTGATTTCCATAGATATCTCCTGCCAAATATTTTCTAGCCTCTCATCTTCAGCATCAACCTTATTATATCTTCTAACCCCGTAACGTCAGATTATCTCGTTCTTGATGTACCAAATGACCACTTGCCCCGTTACATTGGAGTAAGAAGCAACTTCCACCCACTTGGTGAAGTAACCGATTAAAACGTTGCCAGTTTGAAGAAAGGAGGATCGTCGTCGACATTGGGGTTGATGCATAGATCAAGAAAAGAGGATCTTCTTCAACACGAGGGTTGATGCATAGATGAAGAAATGAGTTTCTTCATCAACACGGTCCCCCTTCTTGATACGAATCAACCCTCTTGTTGGCGATGATCCTTGTGAGGCAACGAGGAAATGAATTCGACCCAGAAAAGGGAAAATATATTAAGATTATTATATCTTTGTTGAGTGCAAATTTTACGGTCATTGTTTATGAACCTACTGAAAATAACTCCTTCAGATGAGCCGGCAGCGAAAAAGTAAAACCACGCGGTTTTACAATCCTTCAGGTAAAATTACGCGGTTTTACAGTCCTTTAGATGACCTTGCTTATTCACACCACAATGGGGGGTAGACCAAGAAAGTAGGATTTTCTTCAACACGAGGATTGATGCGTAGATGAAGAAATGAGGTTTGTCATCAACACGTCCCTCCCTTCTTGATACGAATCAACCCTCGTGTTGACGATGATCGAAACATTGTATCATACCAATAGAAAATATGTGGAATAGATCCTCTATATCACCTTGCCAAAGGGCACGGGTTTGATCCCCCCTTTTACCATTTTGAGATTTTATTTCATTTTTCAACCATTCATGACTTGTCTCACTATTTTACTTTCTGAATGGGCCTTAGGATTGTAAATAGTGCTTGGCCTAGTGGCTAAGGTTGCAAGCTATCACCAAGAGGGTTTGAGTTCAAACCTTGACAAGTGCAAAACCTTCTTTTTAATCACTATTTTTGTTGTTTTTCTTCATAACTTTGGTAATTTATTTAACCTATCAAATCAACTTATTTTTAAATGATTTTTTGTACACTCCTTATTTATGGGGTATATTTTATGAATATATTTTCAAAAGTCCAAAAATATTTTATTTTGACTAATTTTTAATCAACCCAAAAAATAGTATTTTAATACCTTTTTAAAAAATGATTTTCTTCAAGATGTTTTAAATAAACTTTTGTCCATTGACTTGAATATTTTTGTGTGAATCAATTAGGGTTAGGATAAGCTCCGCTTGAAGACATTAACATATTCCCCTAGTCAAATTACTTAGGGTTTTTGTTTAATCAACTTTAATTTGTTTAGTGTCGCACCTCGAAAAATCACAGAGACATTTCAGAGAAACGACCCTCGCGCAAAAGGCGCAGAAATGCGGTTCGACAGAGTCGCCACCAAACTTTATTTTCCCGAATAAATGGGAGAGGAAAATATCGAGAAAACCTATTAAAACGAAAGGGATAGGAACAGGGTTGTCGCAACCATGTTCCGGGTTCGGGAGTCGGTTACGCGAGGGGAAGGTATTAGCACCCCTCACGTCCGTGGTACTCGACGGGAACCTCTTAAGGTAAATGTGGGGAGTGTTGTTTAGGTTTACTTGTTTTCTTCTCGTTGTTAAAGGTAGAATTGGTAGGTTAAAAGGTTAAAGACGCTAGGGGAGATGGGTGGATAGAAGATGGGGTGCTCGCCAAGGATTGGGGTCCTTGTGCCTACGTATGCTCATTCGGACGAGAATGAGAAATCAGAGCGTCGTAGTTCGACTACGGGAAAGGATGGGGGAAAACGGAAGATGGATAGAAGTGTGCTCGCCAAGATCATCGCAATCTTGTGCCTACGTATCTTATATTCAAGAATGAATAAAGAATCAGAGCGTCCGTAGTTCGTGGTAACAACCACGAAAATAAGAAGAGGGGTTGAAATGGATTGAAGTTTGATTTTGAAACGAATGAATGAATGACAAGCAACCCAAGAGTGTGCCTCAAGAGCTTGTCACTCAAGAATTCAAGGAATGCGGGATCCCAAGAACTCAATTCTTTCGGAAATTGGGTTGAAAAGAGTTGGATGTTTTGAAATCGAAAGAGTGAATTAATAACAACTCAAGGACGCGCCTCGAGAATTACTCATTCGAATATCCAAAGAATGCTATATTCTAAGAATATCCCTCTTTCGTAAGTAAAAAAAATGTTTGTGAGAAGATTGAATCGAAAACGGAATGTGAGGCAAAGAGGAAGTTGTTTTGAAGTAGCTCGACGACGTGTCGAGGATTTGATCGAAGATGGAACCGTCTTGACGACGTGTCAAGGGTTAGATTGTGAGAAATGATATTGGTCCCTAAGGGTGCCTCCAATATCAAAACCACGAGGAGTTGTGAATGTGTGTACGAAATGTGGGTTGCAAATGCGTACGAGCATTCGACTTAGGAGAACGTTGAAAAATGATTGAGTTTGAAAAAAGTCGAAAGGTTGAGTGAATAACGACTCAAAGGGCGTGCCTCGAGAATTACTCATTCGAAGATTCAAAGAATGCTAGATTCCAAGAACCTCCTTCTTTCGAAGTTTGAATCGAGAGAATGTCGAGAAGATGTTTTGAAATAATTTGAATCGAAATGAGGGTATAAAGATAAATTGTGTGTAAGAGGATACGAGATTGGATTTGAAAAAATAGGAGAAATGACGATTATTTAGTAAATGAGACGTCGGCCTCACAACTAATCAATCGGGGTATTATCGAGATGCTAGATCTCGACGACACCTTTTTCATTCGAAAAAATGTTTGGATGAACAATGGAAATGTCACACGGAATGCTAGATTCCTATAATATTTCTTTGTCCAAAAGCCGATCAACACATTATTTAAGGTGTACACCTCAATAATGATCATTCCAAAATGCTAGATTTCAAAGATTCAATAAAATGAATAAAAAAGAAATGAAGAGAAAAAACGAAATAGAAGATGAATTAGTCTCGAATAAATCATCATCTATCAACATTTTGACCGATAATAATTCTTAAAAATTGTCATTGACCAAAATGAACTAGAAATGAATAGAAATCGATAAAAATCGAAAATGAAAAAGTTAAAAAGAAAATGGTATCGGGTTTGTTATTATTTGTCCATAATTTGACAAAGTTATAACTTGGGGTATCGTCATCGACCCTAATGAGGAAATATAAAAAATAAGTCCTCAAACAAAAATGAAAATGTTAAAATTTAACTACTATTAAAACTAATTATAAAAACTCATAAATATTATAAAAACTAAATCTTTAAAATAATATATTAACAATTTGAAAATATTTTCTTTTTTATAAAAAAATATTTAATATAAAATACAATTAATTTATACAAAGAAAAGATATTAAATCTTTTAAAAAGAACAAATATATTTACATTTTCTTAAAAAAAGGAAACAAATGGGTAAAGATTTGGGATGAAGTCAGATTTAAAGAGAGAGAATCATCTGGGCTGTTTGAGGAGGCCCATCATCCTCAACCGAAAATGCTCTGGCTAAACTTCATAATAATAAACGAAAACACACACGGGCCTAAGCCCATTACCCAGACAACATAGCCATCAGCCTAAAACTGACTAAAACTCAACAGTCACAGAGTCACGCTTTACTCAATTGAGAATATGCAGTTTAAAATAAAAATAAAAAGTTTCAAGATAAAAATGGATCAACACGAGAATTTCGTAGCGAAGACGAAAACACATCAAGCGTAAAAACTCCAACCTTCCGTCTCATCTGCGAGTCATCTTCATCATCGTATGGTGTCCAACATTTCTCGTGATTTGCCTTGGTTCCCCAAAGCTTAAACAAATCCGACCCAGGTTTGTGTTATGTTCGATACTGATTCTCGTTTTGCTCAAATCTCATTTCTAGGTTTGATTTTGATTTCGTTTCAAGATTCACTCACATCATTCTTCCTCTCTCTCGTTTCTGTCTGGTTTGATCCGAGAAAATGAAGGTCGAGCTTTAGTGATGAAGACAATGGTTTTGGTTGGTAAATGAAGAAAATATTGTGGGTTTGGGGTTTACAACGAAGAAAGTTTTAGAGTTTCTGGACCTGTTGTTCTGTTTCGATTTCTCGGATTTGGGGTTTGTCAAAGGTAATGAGGAAGAAAGAGTTTCGGCTGGTGAAGATTGAAAAAGAGAGGAGGGTTGAATGGTTAGGGTTATTTGATTTGAGGTTGAAGTTTGGGTTTGCTGAAGGTTGAAGATGGAAAAAAACTGAAGGTCGATTGTGTTTCGGTTTTGGTTCGAAAGAGGTGATTGAAGGTTGAAGAGTATTTGTTGAGAGCTGAAAAATGTTTGAGGTTGGAATTGGATTTCTGCAGCATAAACTTGGCTCTCCCCGCCTCCAGAATGAGAATGAATGGGTTCTCATTTATAAAGTGAGTGAGGGTATAACGGGATTTGTCTCTGAAATTCTGTTGGTGAAATTGAGAGGAATTATTGCAGTTGTTTTTGCTGATTTTGTGGCTCAGATGATGGTAAATACGAGCGTACCTCCTTGTACGGTTTGATGAAGGTGATAATGGCTTGACAAGTTGTATTTTTATTTTTTATCTTTTTACAAAAGTTGTTAAGAAAGTTTTGTCTTGGTGTGGGGTTGTGGTTACCGAAAGTTACCATGGTGTCTGGCTGGAAGATTTGTGTAGAGGGTGGTACCTCTTATCCTTTTCTCATTTCCATTATGCTGACAGGGTGTATTTGCTGGTCTACGCAGAGTGTGGCTATTCCGCAACAAATCGTACAATCTTTGTTGTGGTAGAGGTTGCGGTTCGTTTCTTGTATGGTATGGCCCCACAGGTTTTGTGCTTGGTAGTGGTATGGATGAATTTACGGTTTCACAAAGGTACGTAACGCGTAGCCTTGTGGGGTATGGCAGCTGATAGGATTGTTTGTGCTGCAGGTACGTTGGTAGTCGCAGTTTTTACGGTAGTACAAGTTGTTTTGTAAATAGGAATTGATAACTTTCTCCTCATTTTTTGTCAGTTTGTACGTAGGGAAATTGAAGTGGCCCACTAGATGATTTGTGCGATAGCAGTCGTTCCTTGTCATGGGGTAGCTAGGAATGGCTTGCAACATGTAGGACGGTTTCTGTATTTTGAATTTGGTATGTGAAAGTTAATGAGAGGCTTGCTTGAGGCTTGAAGCTCGTCACTCACGGTTCTGGTTTGCTTCTTTTCATTTTGCAGCAAGTGGTTTCCTGTGGGTATGAATTGTGAAAGGTTGTTTTATCAAAAGAAATCTGCTAGGATTCCGATAATAGCGGAACTTCATTGTGTCCTGTTTTTTTCTTTTGTTAGCAGCTATATGGAATCATGGATGTGGTTGCGTATGTTTGAAATGGGTGGAGTTGATGCAGAATGTCTTGGGTGAAAAGGTGAGACGTGATATTTTGTTGTATGGATCTTTTTTTTGCTTCTGAAAAAGTTGTTGCTACTGTCCTTTTTCTTTGCAAGTGGTTTGGTTAAAGATTGTACCATGGTATACGAAGAAAAGGCCAAAACAGTGTTGTGAGGAATGCGCTGTACGACTGAGTTTTGTTTGCTTGCTTATCACTTATTTTCTTGCACTAATATTATGACTTGCTTTTTTCATGAAATTGCAGCAGCTGATGGATTTATTTATGGGTGACTCATAAAACTTGATCCTGACGGTTGGAGAGGTGACGGTTGGAGAGGTGGTGTGTCCTTTCAAAACCAAAACGCAGCTGGATTGCAGCTTTTATTCTGTTTTGTACAATAATTATTGTGTGTGGTGCGAAGCTGGTGACAGAAGGCTGCTATATTGTCCTATTGTAATGTTTGAGGCAGATTTTGTCCATGGGTCTGCCTGGTGTGATACGAACTGATGTGTATTTAGCAGCAGCCTTTCCCATGTGCTCTCATGGCTCAAACTTCTTCTTTTTTATTGTTGTAATATAATAAAGAACTTATATTTCTTAAACATGGGCCATGGATAGAAATGGGCTTGAAATAATAAACAAAATTAATGACTTTTTTCTATTTTTATGATTTTTGCCCAAATGGAGTTTTTTTCGTTGAGGATTTTGTGCATGTATTTTGATAATTGGGGAACAAATTGGATAAAATTAAGAAAGGATTGAAAAAAAAGGTTTCTTTATTGGTGAATGAAACCAAAGTGTACCTATACACCTCTTAATAACTCTCAATTTAATCCTTTCTGATTATCAGTCATGAAACACTTGAATTTGCCACAGCCCTAACAACTGACCCAGATATCTATGATTTGGCACAAAACTTCAATTGTAACCTCAAAGGCACACCTTTTGATTCACACATACCTTGACCTGATCATGAAGCATTCTCTTGGCTAACTAACCAATTTAGGTTAAAAAACCACTGAATAATACTCATCACTTGCCTGAATCACCTTACACAAACTTGAACCGCAGGCAGGGGCAACATATTTTTTGAATTTCTGGATAATTGTCAAGAGATGGATGGGTGTACAGGATGAAAGTGATATATAAAGGTAGGACAAATTTGGGGTATGACATTTAGGTTTAGGTGTACATAACTAAAACCCTAAAACCCTAATCTTGTGATCTCTTGATCTTTTGATCTTTTAACAATACCATGTTGATATAATCTTGTTGCTATGATCTCTTCTTGTTTATATACTTGTTGATTCACATCCTTGTACATTTAATCTTTGGTTATGTTATTATATATATATATATATATATATATATATATATATATATATATATATATATATATATATATATATATATATATATATATATATTTATATATATATATATATATATATATGTATATATATATATATATATATATATATATATATATATATATATATATATATATATATATATGTATATATATATATATATATATATATATATATATATATATATATGTATATATATATATATGTACATATATATATATGTACATATATGTACATATATATATATATCTATATATGTACATATATATATATATATATGTACATATATATATATATATATATATATATATATATATATACATATATATATATATATATATATATATATATATATATATATATATATATATATATATATATATATATATATATATATATATATATATATATATATATATATATATATACATTGTTTACTAACCACATGCATGAGGGTATTTATCCATCCATCATCACATCATACTCATACATACATGATATGATCAAGGTATGTCATCCCTTTTATTCATAACCTCCTACACTTAAATTTATACATTGATATCTTTGGTATACTCACTTTGTTTGTATACACGTGTTATCACACACATCACTTGATTTATTCACCATGATTGATTACTTAAAGTTGTTGCTAAAATCCAAAGGAATGAGAATAATATTAACTAAAATTGTCAAGGTACTCAATCTCTTTTCCAAACTCTTTTATCTTTGTGCTTAGTATTGTTAAAGCTTTGCACCCCACTTGTTTTGAAATTGGTTTTGTATTGTTAAAACTCAACCAACCTCTTTTTAAATCAACCATTGGTTTTGTATTGTTAAAGCTCAACCAACTTCTTTCATTAAACCCTAGCCTTGTATTGTTAAAGCTTGGCTCCACCTTTTAAAACTTGTTAAGTATTGTTAAAGCTTAACATTTTGAAAAATCGTTGAGTATTGTTAAAGCTCAACACCCAAAAAGATTTTGCCACTTGGCTCTTTATTTTCCTTTTTTAGGGGAACTAAAAAGCTCTGGCTTCTCTACTGCACTGAAAGGGGTATGTAGACCTAAGACGCAATTTCTTATCAAGCTCACTTTTAAAAATCTCTTTTCCCATTCTCCCACTTTATTTAAACAAAAAAAACACATAAACCCTTTTTATAACAACAACAAATAATAATATACATTTCAAGGAGGTTCCTACGGAGTACCGTAGATGTGAGGAGTGTTAATACCTTCCCCTTGCATAACCAACCCTCGTACCTTAGATCTCTAATAAGTTTATTAGTTTTGATTTTAAGAACTTCTGTGGGTTTTATTTCGCTCTTTCTCCCATTTCCTTTGGAAACAATAAAGCGCAGTGGCGACTCTGCTAAAATTTGTTGCAAAACAATTTGGGTTGGAAGCTGCTGATCTTGTGGGTTCCTTTGATTTCTTGGAGTACCAAACCAAAATCAAGGCGAATGTGGGACCGAATATCCATATGTATTTCGAGCATTACAAAACAGAGACCAGTCATTGGAACCGTTGCGCATGTCTTTATCACATTCAATTTCCAGAAATGACTTTGCGACTCTATACATGTGGTACCAATCCAAAAACAAAACCAATGTTACCTCCAAAAATGCATCATCCAAATCCACACCACCCAACACTAAGAAGCTCAATTCCACCTCCACCGCCACCAAGTTCAAGAAGCTGAACTCCACATCCACATCAACCAAAAAGCCATTAGATCTTGTGAAAGCAAGTAACAAAACAACACAATCCACCACCACCACCGACAAAAACAACAAGCCACCAAAAACTCAAATCACGACACAAACAAAAAACCAAAGACACAAACACCGCCTAGTAGCACATTAGAAGAACAAGAAGATAAAGACGATGACGATTTCGCTTCATTCTCAGAGTTCAAAGATCTCCCAAACAAATTTCACTGCTCACTAATCCCAGACCTAGAATGAATCTCAACAACCTCTAAAGCCTACATAACAAAACACTGTTAAACAACTTCAACACCTTCACAAAGTTCTTTGATATTCATGGAACCAGTACCACCACCTAATATAGTTGCTCGTGCAGCAATTCATTTCCAACCGAACCTGATTAATAGAAAATTCAAAGAATATAATCATCGGAAGAGAAAATGGATGGTGGATTGAAGAGAAAGTACCTGTGGAATTAGTTTTGGTTTAGAATCAGAGAGGGAAACATGTTTTTCTTCAATCGGAATAGAAACTGCGTTTACACACATTCAAAATTCATTGTGTGGCTGCTAGGGTTTGTATGGCTGCTAGGGATTTGAAGATGGTTGAGAAAGAAAACAATATGTTTAACAATAATAAATAATAATAATAATATGTTTAATAATAAATTGATAATAAAAATAATAAAAAAACGAAGTAAGTGAATATATGCCAAGTAGGTTGCCACGTATGCACTTTTTAACGTTTTTTCTCAAAATTTAACGGAATGGATTAATTTGACTAACGTAATCGTTTTAAGAGACTATAATGTAATGTTTTTTAACCGATGGAATAAAGCGAAATAATAAATTAAATTACGGGACAAAAAGATGAATTAAGCCCAACCAATAAATAAAGTAGGAAAAAGAAACTGAATTTTAACATAGATAGCAATTAAGGAAATGCAATTGCAATAGTAAGATGGTTGAAAATGAAGTTATGATAAAGTAAACATAAGGCATCATATCATAAAAGGAGAAAAAGTACGAAGAAAAATATTAAAGTTGTAGAAACAGTGAGAAATATACATTACAACAAAACAAATGAGTTTAGACCTAGTCACAATGCACCACAATGCATCACAATCATAACTATAAAGTTCCAAAAGGAACTGAACAAAATAACATCAATGACAATGCTTGTTAGATTAACCAAGTTATGTATAAAAAACCAACAAATATCAACCTTTCTGCTAGACAAAGTACTAACGGTTTAATACTTTGACAACGATGTTATCACCACGAGGGTCTCGTACAATGAAAGCCAGGAGATCACCTCTTTTTAGACGCTTGTTTTTAGAAAACTGATACCAACCTTGTCCAATAAACATATCAACACAATATTTTCGGTTAGAATGGTGTTGTTCACATTCATACCCTTGGCGATTATCAACATCAAACAATGTTATAGGCCTTTCTCCAAAATGGTTGTAGTCCCTAATGACCCTTTGAGGGATTTGCTTAAAACAAAAGGAAACTAATATAATGAGTGACATGTAAAGACAAATTGGAAGAGGCATAAGAAATGATGTATAAAGGTTTTGACTCACAAGAACATTATTTTTGGTCGTCTTCCCACTCCTTATCTTAGAGCACCTCCAATGGTGCAACCCATTTTTGGGTTTTTTGTGGGACTCACTCTTTTAAAGCAACTCATTCAATTTTCACTCCAATGGTGCAACTTCAAAGAACCCATATTGGGTCCCACCACTTTATTTAAAATATATTATTTATATTAAATTTATTTTATTTAAAATTATAATTTAAATATTTAAATTTTAATTAATATAAATACAAATTAAACATAAAATTAAAATTAAACATAAAATTGAAAATAATAATTAAAATTAAATTTAAATACATGTCACATAATTAAAAACAATAAAAATAAATAACATCACATAATTAAAAATAATAAAAATAAATAACATCACATAAACAAATGTAATTTGAAATAAAAAGATGAAAATTTGGCCTAAACAAATGTAATTTGAAATAAAAAGATGAAAATTTGAAATAAAATGATAATGAGAAGAAATTGTTGGAAAAAAATTAAATATTTATGAATAAAATGATGAAATTGTGAGAGAGAAATTTGAAATTAAAGAGCAAATAAAAAGGAGAGAAAATAGGAATAAAAAGGAGAGAAAATAGGAATGATATAAATTTTTTCCAACAAACCTATATTTATAATAAATAAAAAAGTTTAAAAAATAAAATAAAGGTAAATAATTATTTTAATAATAAACCAAATGAAGAACCGTTGCTTATGTTTGTAACGTTCTACAGCTGGAATAACATTTTGTTGACATTTTCAATCTCAAACTGACAAACCAATTTGAAAAACCACCGTTGGAGTTGGTCTTATGTTTCCAAACATAATAATTGGGCCCCCATCCAACAACTTCAACACATGCACCCTCATCAGAACGATAAGGGTTAGAATAAAATAAATAAGTCATGTATTGGAAGAATTAACATAGTAAGAAATAATAAAAGTAATATTAAATATTCAAGCATAGCAATGCAAATATGAGATGAATAGATGAATACGACTGACTATCAGAGGAAATAGAAATGTGGGACGATTCAGCATCATTGAAATTTCTCTGGTTAGATTTTGTTCATTTGTCATGACGAAGCTTCACATGGTCCAGTGGTTGTTCCTGTCGAAGAACACGCTTACCCTTTGGATCACTATCAACATCTATGATCCTGTCCTTCAATGAAAGACGATTGGCTTCCTCAGCTTGGAGGTAAGCCTTGTCAAGAATAATTTTTCTTGACACTTTAGTTCCGTCGTCACTTGCAATGGGTAAAAAAACAACACATCAATCAGCAGACATTTTGAATAAGTGTAGTGAAAAATATAATAACTGTGGAAATGTTGTTGAATGACGAAGTTGGATATACCTTTGGATAGGGACAGATAGTGTATTTGACGATTGTCATTATTGTTGAAAGTAGTTATATTCTTCAAAGGACATCAGCTTATGTTTCCCTTTCGTCATCTCCTGTGTCTCCTGATACTCGAGGTAGTCAAGTTTCAACTTTAAGTGGTGACGTTTTGCTTCTCTATCAGCGCGTTGTGTACTGTATGAATAGAAGACATGCAAAAAACAGGAAAATAAAAAATCAAAATGGTTAAACCCTAACGAAAAGTAAAAAGACAAAAATACAGGTTTGCAATGTAATATTGAGCAGAAAAGAAGAGTACTTTCGAATGAAAAGCATAAAACTTCATACGAAAAAAGTAAGTGAACGAAGATTCTCCAGAACCCATTATTAACAAAGCATCATAGAGACAAACATATAATATGAACTTGGATAATAGGTCAAGAAATGGAAATAATTAAAACGACAAAAACATTATTAATGTAGTAGTTAAGAAGGAAATGGAAGATTTACCCAATGGAAGAAGATTGTTGCTTCACAATCATCATGTTCAGCGAGATGCTATTGGAAAGGAATTGCAGTGAAAATGAAATGGCCAGGTTTATGAAAAACAAAAGAAGGAAAATATAGAATATAAATATATTAATTAAGTTGGAATGGGCCAAGCTATACAAAAATGTGTCAAAATATAAGTAACTCCTTCAATAATACATGTATATATACCTGCAGCATGTCATCTTTTACCAGAGCGATTGAATTTATCTATTTGAAAAAGGAAGACAAAGAATATGTTAGGCTTATACAGATTGAATACGTAAGGTTAGATTTTTTATACCGGTAGGTGCAAGTGATGATTCAAGCTGTTTGACGACAATTTCATCCCAATATATGGAGACGACATATGCATTCCTCCATGATGGTTGCCACTTAACTTTGAAAGTCAGCTTCAAACCAACCAAAGCATCAAGTGCTAAAGGGTATTCAAGCGGGTCGGTGACTCCGGCCTAATGTCAAGAGGGTATAAATTATAACTGTCAGCTTAGTGTGTATATGATTAATGTATAAAGCAATATTAGAGAAATTTTTGTTATCGTAAGCGTATTGGCGCGCATTTGGTCTGTAGAAATTTCCAACAGCTCTGAACACTCACTGTCCCATAATACAAATGTCGCACGACATCCTTGACTAACTACTTCAAGCATAATCTTATACCTATGAATGCAAGTGGATAACGTCGATATAGTATAGTATATTATGAATGTTTAAGAGGACAACACAAAGTAATATAATTTTTGCATGTTATGAGGAAAACATAATTGAAGTAGGACCTGGAAATTTCAGTCTCAGTGTTATTCCCAGCACTACAGATATAAGGAGGATTCTGTCCCTTTGCAACTCATGGACATTCGTGACACGCCTGATAAAACCAACCCCCCTTGGAATGTTTTTAGTTTGTCGGTTGTTGCAACAGTAACACATTGAGTAATCTGATATGAAAAAAGACATGAATAAAGTCAAACGCATGAGTATATCAGACACGTTGGCATTAAAGGTGAATGTATCTTATTAAATAAGAAAAAGAAATTACGTCTTTAAGTTGTATAATCTGAGCAAGGGGAAGTACAACAGCCTTATACATGAATTTGTCATAAGGTGTTAGTTGTGAACTGGTTGGAGATTGAGACCAGATAGTGGATTGTTTCGTCAACGTCTGAGATGAGCCCTGAAAGTCAACCATGTTTCTCATGCTATGGTTGAAAAAAGATTTAAGGATTAGCACTAACTCAAACAACAAATTGGGGACAAAAGCTGCTTGTACATTTCGTGAGCCCTCAGTATAGGATGATGAATATCTAATTTATACGGCTTCCAAATTATTTGCTAATAACAACAATTAAAATTAAACTATTTATAATAGCTTTGAAATTCTATTGGTGAATAAAACAATAAAATTGACTTACCTTCTCGGTAAGAATGTATTTTGCTTAGAAAGTAATTCACTACCGAAGATATACTCCTTGGGAAAAAGGACTTTGATAGCAAAATCATGAACTGTTTAGTGGATCAGTAGTTTAAGAGGAAGAATAAAATGGACAATAGTGGGAACCTGAAGGGATCACAAGGAGGTTGCGAATAGATTGTGAGATGGGCTAGAAGGACATTGTCATCTGATAGAGGACCTACACTTGACATAGATGCTTTATATGATGGATTTGACTTCCATTTACTAGTGACTTGGTACATCATTAAATCAAAGTTTGTTATGAATATATGAGGTTAAGAGATTATTTGACTAGTCTTTAAGAAATATTCATAAATATTAACATTGAATGAATGATTATATATATATATATATATATATATATATATATATATATATATATATATATATATATATATATATATATATATATATATATATATATATATATATATATATATATATATATATATATATAAATTACACCGTTATTTTATATAACTACCAATTTGATAGATTTAATATATTTTAATTTATTTATTAATCTTTAAGTCAATTAAGCTACATCTATTGGTCAAAAAGTTAGCTACATCTTTAAAAAAATTGTTGTGGTCTAGAATTAAACGGAGAAGCCTGTAATATCATTATATATGAAAAACAATATGTGATTAAAATTTTATATTGGTATTTTAAAACTTATATATCTTTTTTAAATTTTAATCATATATCATTTATATTCTAATTTAGATTTTTTTTAGATATGAATATTGTAACTTAATAATTGTTATTAGAAAATGTGTAACAGCTCTAATAATTGTTAGCATGTAATTAGAATACAAGAAGTCTAACTATAAATAATGTATAATTCATACTGATAGAAATAAATAAATTCAAGTGTTACAAGATTTTTTTAATAACTTCAAATTTATTTTGGCTAGAGAATTTGTTTCAAAATAATTTTGTATAATGAGGTGATATCAAGGAGATATCCAGTATGAGGTATTTGTTTTGATATTTTTCTTAATTTTAAATAATTAATTTTGTCTTTCTCTGTTTTTTGGTTGAAAAGAATATGGAATTGCACGATAAAACTTTCTATAGATTTAACTTAGTTTGTAACAGTAATATCATCAACAACATGCGCGAGTTCGACGGTGAGTTAAACAACGACGACAAGAGTCTTCAGCGACGACTACAAAGGTCTTCGGTGTGAAACACAAAAAAAAAGAGAAAAGGTGCGCGATGCTAAATTGTTGTGTTTTGTTCACAAAATAATAATCCATTTTGTTTTTAAATAATTAGAAAAAAAAATTATATGATTAATTTTTTAATGACAAATCATTTTGTTAGTTGGTAATCCTTGTTTGAATATTTTAAATTTTAAAATTATAAAATTCTAATGTATAATTTGAAGATTCTCGACAATTTTATTTTATTTATATATGTTATTAAGCAGATATTTCCAAAAAAAAAATTATGCTATGTACTATAACAAGCATACTACTTAAATGTATTTATCTCATTTAAAAAATTGAAAAATCTATAAATTAATAAAATAATAACTCATATAAATAATAATCTTTTAGTTTTAAAAACAAGTATTACGTGATTAAATTTATTTATAACTAATATCTTATTTTATATATATATATATATATATATATATATATATATATATATATATATATATATATATATATATATATATATATATATATATATATATATATATATATATATATATATATATATATATATATATATATATATATATATATATATATATATATATATATATATATATATATATATATATATATATATATATATATATATATATATATATATATATATATATATATTCAATAAAATAAAAAAATAAGAGAAATAAAAAATTCAGTAAAAAATATATAAGTAAAAAAATAATAAATTCATAAAATAAAACAAACAATAAAATAATAAAAAATATATAATAATATATAATGAATTGATAAAGTAGAAAAATTGAAAAATATATTAATTTTATATGCAATTATTTCATTCATGACATGCTACGGAACAACAATAAAATAAAGAGATAAATAATCTAAAGAAATAGATATTTTATACAAAATATTTGAATATTATAATAAATTGATAAAATAGAAAAATTGAAGAATTATTTCATTCATGACATGCTACGGCAACAACAATAAAATAAAGAGATAAATAATGTAAATAAATAGATATTTTATACAAAATATTTGAATATTATAATAAATTGATAAAATAGAAAAATTGAAGAATTATTTCAACAACAATAAAATAAAGAGATAAATAATGTAAATAAATAGATATTTTTATACAAAATAATTAAATATTATAATAAATTGATAAAATAGAAAAATTCAAGAATATTTTAATACTATATTCAATATAAAATTTCTCTATCCATTAAATCCTTATATTTCTACAAAAACTAAAATTAAAACAAAAATTAAATAAAAATAAAGTATATGTAAGAAATAAAAACATATAATAATAAAAATATAATAAATTGTATGTGTATTTCCTTCCTTCATAATTGTAAAAAATGTAGCAAGATTTAAATAAGTTGATAAAATTGATACTACTTAATTGATATAGTGTATTAGATGCAATTGAATTAAAAATAGCCATTAAGTTGATGATATTTTGACCCCAATATATCATGTTGATTGTGAAATTTTAAATTACCATTATTTAATTAGTCTCTTTATAAATTTAGATTTAGATGATAAAATGTAAGATTTATTATCTTTTATTTTTCTAAAGATTGAAAAAAAATTAGTAGAAAAAAATTAATAAAATTAAATATAAAAATTGAGTTCAATCAATTTGATAAAAAAAAATAAGGGGCATGCACACCCTTAGGATTGACGGTAAGTTTGGTTGAATTATAATTTTGTTAAAGCTCCAAAATATAGTTTTCACCAAAATCATGTTGACCCATATTAATCCAAACATGTACTAAATAATCTTTAAAGAAGAATTGTTGTCACAATAAGAGTGTACTCTTAGTTTTTACATTTAGTGTTCAACAAACACAAAATCAACTTCTTTATGTCATGCATGCATTTATCAAACATTAACATAAAATTAATGGGTTTTAAAATAAGATTTGTGGCCTCAATTTGAACATCAGGTATTCAAAGTCTGTGCACGCAGCGGACCTTTATAATCCGCGCTCTACATTTACCATATTTGAACTTCAATAATAATAAAAAGTAAAAATAAAACAATGGATTGGATAAAAGATGAATAGAAAAGTTTAAAAAAAAAAGGAAAAAAATTAAAGTTAGTACCTTAAGAACGATTAGAAGTTTGCAAATCAGTATTAGACTGAGCAACATTAATTTTGATTTTATAAAAATAAATCTTTTTTTTTTTTTGAAAAATTCTTCTTCGCGAGGTGTGTTGTAAGTTAATGGGATTATAAATTTTAGAGTTAATGGAAGCTAATTTTTTTAGTGAGGTGTATTGTAAGTTTATGGGATTAGTGGGAAGTTAATGATGGGTTGAAAACTTAAGAATGAAAGAGGAGATGGGTTTATTAAGTATTTTATTTAATTAATTGAAGATTTAGGAAAAAGTACATTAATGGAATTGTGGGGATGAAGAGACCCAACATGGATAGTATGCATGGACAGTGGGAATCTCGTTAATCCGTGATCAGGACAAAAACACAAATAAGCACACTTATGCAATTGAATTAACACGTTGGAAGTAAATAACACAATCAATTGTTAACCCAGTTCGGTGCAACATCACATATATCTGGGGGCTACCAAGCTAGAAAGGAAATCCACTATAATAATATTAGTTTGAAGCCTAAGTAAACAACCTCCGATTTATTATCTTCTCACCTAATCACTACCCATGCTATTTCTATCTAAGACACTCCTAGATATGAGACCTCTCTCACTTCCCATCAATCACACACCAGTGATAAAAAACTAAAACAATGAAGAATAGAAGTCACACTTCTAAGACACAAATTCACTCTTGATTAAAAGCTTATGAGTGAGTACAATTACAACTCAAAAAAAGTCCAATTCAAGTATCAAAGAGATATATGAATGGCTCGCAATTAACACAGTCCAACTATAATATCAAGGAGATATTGAGTGAATCACAATTAACAATTAACACACTAAACCCTAGAGTCTTCTTCTTATGCACGGCTTAGCTACAAAAACAGGATTAGGGAAATCCTTTATATATTCACTAATAAGCATGAGCTTGGGCTCTTCAAAATAAAATGCATTCCACAATAGTTTGTTGAATAAGCTACACACAATCAATAGCATAAAAATAGGAACAAGATAAAAGTTTCCTAAAAAATCTCCAAGACCTTTTTATGAAACAAATATACTTCTGGCTAATAACAATCTTGACAACGTCACTTGGTCCTGTTCTAAAAGATTGCTTCCGTGTGAAAACCTGCAAGCCAATATCCTGTTTCACTTCACATGGTGAAGTTGTACAGTTTTTGGATTGGCATGTTTCACAAAACCAGTAATCTGGAATTTTAGTGAGATTATTTCACATGCAGTAACTAAAGTTCCAGGTAAATGGAAGATTTACCTAGCAGCTTCTAGAGAAAAAACAAATTCACATTGGTATGAGAGAGATCTTGAGGCTGTGCAGGTGTGGGACTACATGGTTGAAGGAAGGCTTATAAGGATTGATTGGTACTACCTATACTAACAAGATGCATCTTCTTTTCATGGAGTACATGTTTATGCAATTGAACCTTTATCACAAACATTGCATAACCGTCATTATTCACAGAGGTTGACCTCATGTCAGTTAACTGCCCAGGTGACATGCCAAGATATTCTTCATATAAATTCATAGTTACTAGATAATCCAACACCGAGTCTTCTAGGTATTCAAGTCGCTGATAGCATATAGGCACGTTAATCAGCATGTAAGAATCATATGTCATTGCTTCTACTATCAGATAATGATCCCTAAATGAGTACTTCAATAGGGATTCTAGAAACCTTACATTAACTATATTGTCGGCTATCAAGATTTGTGAAAAACTGCTAATCCGTAATACTCTTGATATCGTGTACATCGTGTAATAACATGAATTTGTTTCTCTTTTCTTATAGTGTATATGTATATTAGTATTTGTGTGATGCTTAATAATTCTGAGAATGTGGATATATCAACTTGTGTACCTAATCCTGCATATTTGGCAGTAAATTTAAATCATTATATTCTTTAGATGATTGTCGTGGAGATTTTGCTCGATGGTTCGTTGGAGAGAGGCTATAAATGTATTACTCGATGATTCGTAGAAGAAAGGCTATGAATGTATTAGGGAATTTTAACCTTTGCATTTAACCCGTCATTTTTTCCTTGAATGTACATTTGAAATATAGGTGTCCTATGAAAGTGTAATGAGGTAATGTTGATTTTTAGTAATTTTATATCGAAAGTTTTATTGGAAACAGAGCAACATTTATTCTTCACCCCGCGTTTAAATCTTTAAAACATCTAGGTACATAATATTTATAAAGGTAGAATAGTACTTAGTTGTACTCCCTCTGTCCTAAAATAAAAGTCTTTCTAGCCAAAGAAATTTTTCCCAAAATAATAGTCTTTTTATGTTTTCAATGCAATAATAATTAATTTTTACCAACTTTACCCCTATTAAATATTGTCTACACAACTTTCAAGATATTATACTCTATTATATTTTTATGATAACCAATAGTAATTAAGGAAAATTTTATAACATTGTTACATTTAATTATTTAGTCATTACTTTTCTTAATCTATGTACAATAACCTTAAAAGACTTTTATTTTGAGACGGAGGAAGTAGTATTTTTCCAATGGATATTGGAAACTTTTTCACTTTCAAAACGCATGACATTTACCTAGTGTTTATATTTATACTACTAGTGTTTGCATTTTCACATCATAAAGCTTAAACTACGGGAGTAGTCTGTAGGAAAAATTTAAATTATAGGAATTATGTCTCATCTGCGGGATGACATTGTCTTCTTTTCCAGGAAAGAAATTGGAGGGGGGAGTCCAAATTGGCTTGAACTTCCGAGGGATATCATATATAACATCTTTCAGCGGCTTGATACCATTCAAATCGTGACTATACTTAGTAGGGGGTTAGATACTTAGTATGAGGTTATTGGCTTAGCAGGGGTTATGTGCTTAGTAGGGGGTTAGTTGCTTAGTAGGGGTTAGGTGTTTTCTCATCATATAAATGTTAATATTATGATTTCATATTATTTGTTTTGTTCATGTAATCTGATTTCCTTGTCCAAAGTGTATTGGCTTCCTAGGGAACACTTCTCGAGTCATAGTTTTGGTGAAAAATATGGGAGAACTTATATATAGTTGAGGTATAAAATTGTTAATTTGGTAAACATTTTACTCATACAAGGAATTTATTTAAGTTTATTACTATTTATTTGACTAATCTTCACGAGACTTCTTATTTCCATTATTTTCCAGAATGTTCAATTAAGCAAGTTCATCCTGAATGAGTTTGCTGCAAAGGTGAATCAATTAAGGTAGGTATGTGGCAGCTTTACCAAAATGGTATTTAATGCATAATACAGGAAACCCTGATCGGGGTAACTTGGGACTAATGATTTGCTAGATGACCAATTCCAAAATAATGGATGGCAGTTTCCTTAAGGAAGGGTTTTATTAAATAAATAAATATTTTTATATTTATTAAACAAAATTATATAAATATTTTTATTTTTGCTGGAGCGGCCATATTGACGCGGTGTCGTTATGAATCCAAACCCATTATTGCCCTTCTTCCAGTCGAGTCACCTATATGTAACAGAACAGCACTGCGTGACGCAGTTTTCTTGATTTTGATGTTCAGTTCTAAGATAACGGCCGGAAAGAACGAGTTTAACAACAGAGCTTATGTTTAAACATGGATGGTGTTGTTCAGAATAACAATTCAACTGGCTGGGTGGGGGAGGGGGGTCTATTCAGAGATAGCTATGGTAACTGGAAGGGAGGCTTTAGCAAGAACATTGGTTCTTGCAATAGCTATAAAGCTTAACTCTGGGGTGTGATTACAGGTTTGAATCTGGCTGTGAAAAAGGGTTTCAGAAATCTTGTCCAAATTGATAACAAATCTGTTGTGGATTGGATTCAAAAGAAGAAAGTTCCGTTTTCAAAATATATATTTCAATTCAAAATAAGAAAACACAGACCCACTCTATCTATATGATTCGAAGTTCAAATAAGAAAACATAGACTATTGGGTATAAATAGCAGAGAGCAAATTTGTTTTACCTGTTCTCTCCAAACGGGGAGGGCCTGGATTCGCTTGGTGGTATTCCAAGTCGGCTTGGTCCAAAAATTGTTGGTTCTGATCTATGATAGCTTGAACCAGGCACACTTAGAGTTGTTGGTCTTCTACTTCTGCTTGAACCTTATGCAAAAGTGTTAGGACCATCACCACTTCGTGACGAAATTCCTATCAACTTGGACATCAAATTCAATTCTGGCATTTGATGGTTAAACAGACAATCGCAGCGGTTCCAAAGAATGATCTCCTTTTTGTAATCGTCGAAATAATTATGGGTAAATGGTCCCAGATTCTTCGTGATTTTGATTTGGTACTCCAAGAAATCAAAGGAATCCACAAAATCTGCAGCATTCAACCTGAATTGTTTTGCAACAAGATGTGGTTTATGATGAACCACAAGGTTGTTGCAAAAAATCGGGCTGACCTTGCTTGCTAACAAAGCATTCGACTTTAGCTCAGTTGGCAATTTTTCAGCCTCATATGGAAAGAATCGGATGTCATGTCATTAAAAAAAATTGAAAAGGATGAGTACACAAGAGAAAGTCTAAATGAGTTTCAAAGAGTTGATAGAACACAAAGATATCCTTAAAGAACTTACCCCTTCTGTGAGATTGGCCAAAACATTATCCACCGAGTCATGGGACTTTCTATGGTTATGGGACATATTATAGATGATATTGATGAACCAAAAAATCGGGCAAGAGAAGTCATCTTGCTTTAGTGGCTCAACTCCTACAGCATGCCAGAGTTTTGGAATTCTAATTAAAAAAAGTCTGCAGAACAATAAGAATATGCATTTAAAAAAGTATTTTAAAAAAATAAGTCAAGTAAATAGTTCAAAATAATACTTACCAAAAACACCCAGAAATTTCCATTCAAGTTCTTTTTCTTCTTAATTCTAAAAGTTTCTATTCCTGATAAGAGGAAAGAAAAGATTGCATCTCCCCATGCATAATTGGAAACAGAATCTACATCCTCCAAAAGTGAAACATATGCCCGAGGGAATAAATTGCCATCAAACGATGGCATAACAAATGCTCGAAGAATAATCATTAAAATAGCAACCTTCCGCTGCTTCGAAGAGAAGTTAGTGTTGCATGCGACCTTTTGGTAAAAATCCATGTTCCTCTTTTTATCACGGGGAACCTCTGGGTATACGCGCTTGAATGCTTCGTCACTTGGACAGTGTTCAATTAAAACAGGTTTCCCATCGATAGGCAAATGGCAGATAAATAGAACATCTAGTAAGGTTATTCCTAACCTTTGGTCATTTATCAAAAATGTCGAAGAATTTGCCTCAAAGTAGTTCAATAACGTTTGGACAATCGGTGTTAAAATATTAGCTTCCTGTACAAAAAGGAATTGATAGAGGTCTCCTTCGGCCCGGAGTTCCTATCTGAAATTATCATCTAAGGATTTGCATAGCGTGGACAACGTCTTAAGATGCCTACCCATTACACCTCTACTAATTGCTGGAAATCTTGCTTCTTCCATACTACTTCATAAATAATAAATAATCACTAAAAGAAAATGTTCACTAATGCTATAATTCAAATCTGTAGTTTCTGTCAACCCAACCACTCAGGAAAAGAAAAGAAAAAACAATTTAGAGTGGATTTAACTCTTTAACCCAATCAATATAAGGACTGCACCACTGTAGCAACAAGCCATGGACAAGGGCTTAACCACAACTGAACTCTAGCTTTCAAATCACCCCCTGCTGAACTCACTCAAACACAGTAAAATCAATCCTGATTCCAGCCCATCATATATGACATCAAATCCTTTACCACTCACTTTGGTTCTTTAAGACACCAACCACAAGGCTTATTATTTCCACATTAGTCCATATATAGGATACACAAGAAGTTCTCAGTAGGACGGAGCAGCAGCAGCTTAACATATCATCACAAACACCAGAACACTCATGTAGCTTCCTCATAGACATACTGTTCAGACATCCTGTCTGACATTACAGATACAACAAAGATACTTAAGCACCAAGTCGTTGAATCTTGAGTTCTTGCCTTGTCTGAAGTTGACCTTCAGGAGGGACACTTTTGACATCACCAATTAAGGGATAATCAATTAAATACTTGCCAAGTAGCAATTGATTTTAAATCCCCAATTTGAGACACAAAAATAAATTCTCCCAAACACAAACCAATTTTGTTTCCTAGGTCATTCATAAGAAGTAAGTACAGACCTAGTTCAACCCAATAGTCTTACAAAGCCAGACCCACAGTCACATTGTCAAGAAAAATTACACCAGACAACACAATGTCAGGACATCTTGTCTGATATTACAATCTCATCAGTGGTTAAAGAACACAAGCTTGCCTGAGATTCAATAAACTTTGTACATAGCTCCATATCAGCACAATGTCAACACAAGTAATGCAGCCACATATCAGACAGGTACGTAGCTCCTCCTATCATGCATAATCAGTACTCCCCCTAAAAGAGAGAACCCAAACACATGAAGAATCACTTCAACATCTTCATATTCACACACAGGAAACACATGCAACTCTGCACCCTTTGTTTCACAAACCACACCTGACCAAATAGTAGAAGTAGTTGCAGGATAGACATAACTATCTGTAAGATTACTCAGATTCAGCTTTGAAGGGATAGAAAATCTCCAAGATGACAGGGGTGAAAGTCCTTCCTTATGCACAAAATCAGAGCTAATGATGTCTTGATCTTCATCTTCACCAGCCATACAAGACAAAACACTTGGATAGAGGCCCAAAAATCTGATTTGATCCATTAATACCCAATGACAGAACCAAACAAAATACACTGTCAGGTTCACCATGAGCTAGAGCAGTAACATAACGTTACAACATCTTGTCTGAAATTCCATCCTCATAGAGGCATACAATCACAAACTACTTGAGACCACAAACAATCTTGAAACGGTACTATTGCAGCAACAGATCCTAGAAGTATAACTCCCCATATCAAGGATAACTAGTTCTCTTTTTCCAGAAGAACGTGAATGGAAAACATAAGACTCATCTTCATGTCTTCAAGAGCTCACTCTTTGTTCAACACACCTGCTGAACGCATTCACTTACTGCTTGAACCACAAGCAAATAGTACACCCATCAAACAGAAGTTCTCCCCCTATCTTTTATAAAAGATGCTCCAAGATCACCATAGTATCTCAAGACCAACCTCATGCTCATATAGTGAGAAGGTACCAAACTGCTCCACTTCTTACTAGAGTTACCACTTCTCCACAAGACTTTTGGCCCGGGTCAGAGAACAATATAGACACCCCATAATCCAAGACATTATTTCCTCATCATTCTCCCATATGATAAGTTAGAACACTTCTGGTTTAAGGTGAATATTCACTTCCATATAACACATCATAATCCATACTTTCATGCAATCAACCAATGCTCCACTCCAGTCTTGTACAATACCTTCACATCATACTCCAAGACAGTCCTTTTACCTCATCATTCTCCCGTATGACAAGATAGAGTACTTCTTAGTCAATATGTGAATCACAAGTTCCATAACAGATCTTCAAGTCCAAGGAAAAACAAACCAGATGATACATATCACAAACACAACATCCAATGGTTCTTTATATGCCCACAACTGGACTTACTACTGCCTATTAATCCAACTGAAGATCTTCAGAGAACACAACTCCACCAGCTTGATCAAATACATCTCCAAAATAAGGTAATCTTCCATAAGCAACTTAGGGCTTCTACCACAAGTGTTGCACCCTAAAATTTGCTCAACCTACTTCACTTGGTTTATGTTTCAATTGCATTGTCATTTGCATAAAAAGTCATGTATATAGTCTAATCATTTGCATAGCATAGCATGGGCAAGTCATCCAATAAGGGACCAAATGCAATTATTATGAGCATATCAAGAGGGTATTATTCAAGTTCAAGTACATCCAAGTCATCAGAAAGAAATTGAAATCTGAGAAGTTAGTGGACCAAACAGTGGATCTATCTCCTATCTTGAGGGTATTTGAAGATCATCAAAGAAGTTGTGAGTCATGAATTGAGGCCATGGAGGGTATATAGACATCATGGAAGACCTAGAGGGTCATTTTGAAAGTGAGGCAAGTCATTGATGTGATTACAAGAGCTGCAGTTGAAGACAGTCAACTAGGGTTTCATCTGGGTCAACCCTAGGTCAAATGCTTGATTGAAAGGCATCAAGGTCTATTTGAAAAATGTGGGGTTCATCATTTGACATGTAGATATGGATGTGGTGTTGTGCCAAGGATAAATCAAGAGGAATCAAGAAGAAGAGGAGTTTCTAAATTAGGGTTTCTGTGTAAAATCCCCTGATTTAGGTCAAACTTCCAAGCAAGATAATCCAAAATGCAAGCTTCAAATGGATCCTTGGCCAACATGAAACTTGTATAGGATCTCAAGACCTTTAATTTGAGTGGTGGAAGACATCAAGGAGATTTACAGAACTCAAGTTATGGTCCTTGCAAGTTACAGGTCGTCAGAGGCATCTGAAATTTGTCTGTGAAAATTACTAAACTTCCAAGCAACTTTTACCCCTCAAGGAGCTTTCAAATGGATTTCTGGTCAACATGAGAGTTGTTCCTCATGATCTTAGATTTCTAGAAAGGTATGATATGCCTTCATCTGATTTGTGGAACTCTACTTATGACTTTGGCAAGCAAAGGGCATTTTGGTCATTTGGCAGTTATAGGTCATTTCAAGCATATGGCCATATCTCCTACTTCCAAGCTTCAAATGAAAAAACCTTCAGCATTAAAGTTGCTTAGAATGATGTTTTAAGGCTAGTAGGGTGGTCATGAGATGTTGGAAAGGCTCATAAAAAAAAGTGATAAAAATAGCCTAAAAATGAGACATAAGTTAATTCAAGTGAAATGGAAAATCCTAAAATCCAAGTTCCAAATCCAAACCATGGCATATGATAGGTCATTTTGACTCCCAAGGACATTTTAAGAACATTGGTTCAGCCACAATTTTGATTTGAGGCTTAAATCTTGGGGTTGCTTTGTAAAAGTCTTACTTGCATAATGGCATACCAAACCAAAACAAGGAAAAGCTTCATAAACAAGGTGTTTAAGCTTTGTATCTTGTCCAAAATACCACTTAAGGAGAAAATCAAGTGAATTATCCAAGTTGTAAGGATTTTGTCATGATATCTCATGTGGTGGAAAGTGAAATGCAAAATATCAAGTCATGAAACTTCAAGTTCTTTCTAGAGTGATCTAAATGGTTCTAGATCTTTCTAAACATCTCTATATATGGATTACAATCTCCATTGGTGAGAGGTTGGTGATTGTTGATGTTAATGGTGGTAGAGAAAAGAGTTTGAACCAAAAATTCTCCATTTTGCAAATTGTATTCAAACTCCATTTTTCTCTTCATTACCCTTCCATTTTCTTCCACAAATCATCACTACAAACATCCCTGAACATGTTCATGCTAGAGGGAGCCTCCATTGTTGAAGAATTGAAGCTTTTCAAGTGAAGTTGCAAGAGAGCAAAAGGGATTGAATCTGAAGATACAAGCCATCTCCATCAAATCTTGTGCAAGTAAAGTACTATTCATCACATAGAGACCATTCTTGAAGATCCACAAGGCCTGGTTCGAAGCTTTTCAACATCTACCATTGCAAGGTTCAAGGTATGCAAAACCACTTCCACACTCTGTTTTAGGCATGGCTAGGATTAGTTCTTGTTGTGAAACCATTAGAGACCATTAGGTGATTCATTTGGATGAGTTTAAGACCAATTAGTGAGGTTTCATTGATGGAGGTTGATTCTTGATGGAGGTAGAACACACTATTTAATGGATGATAATGCACGAATTTTGGTTGGTTGTGATCAGCATAGCATGAGGATTAATTATATACAAAGATTGTTGAGTTTTATGATGGTCGAAAATTGAAGAAAGTTTGGATCCATGGAGTTGTGTGGTTCGGTTTGCATGATGTAGTTAGTTTCAACGAAATCCAAAGGCATGGTTGGATTCTACATAAAATTCTAGTCAAGTTTGGTTCTTGGATTGTGTCATTTGATGGAGAAATGAGAGAGAACAAGTGGTGGAAAGTTTCATGCATGGAGTTTGTTTTTTCATGGATTCTAAAACCCTAGATGAACCAAGGTTGAAGACATAATCTAGACCATTGATTGTATGTGGACTTGTTGACTTGGAAGACCATCCTGCGGCCGAGATTTTATTAAACTTCAAAAATTCATATAAAATTGAAAACTGCATATTTTTTAATGAGACTTTTTTTTCCATTTTCCATTTTCTATCTAGAAAAATAAAAAATCATAAAATAGCCATTTTATTTCAGTTTTATATTTTTTGTGCATTTTTACTTTTAATTGCTTTTTTTAATTCTTTTAGTTGGTATGCTAATTTGTAGAATTTAATTAGGATAGTTCCCTTAGGATTTTGAGTTCAATTTTTTTAGGATAATTAGATGAATGGTTTAGGGTCCCCCTGAATTAATGTCATAATTTTGTGATAATTTTTAGGGTAGTTTTAATTAGGTAGTTCTAAGTAGTGTAGAATTTGATTAAAATTTTAGTATAGGTCAATAATAATTTTAGATTTAGGTTTTTTAGGGCAATTTAGTCTATGGGGAATATATGGGACTTAAGCGTAGTTATGTAGGGTCCCCTAGCATTTATATTAGGAATTAATAGAATAATATACTTTTTTTGGTTGATTTTTGAATTGATTGATTGTGTGGTGTGCCCTTTCTAGGGTTATTGTTTGATTGTGTGGGGTATTGGGCTTGTTTGGGGCTTGGGTTTGAGTTGAAGACTTTGTTGATGAAGCCATTGAAGACTAAAAGAATGAAGACCAATTTCCAGAGTTGATGAGGAGTATATCTTGCTGGCAGCTGTTGAAGGTTATAGGATCTAGGAGCTAGGTAGAGCTCTAGAATAGAAACTTGATTCACAAACATAGAAGGTCTTGTTTGCCTCCATTCTTTCTCTATGATTCAAAGTCTCTTTTAAATATCCACCTCCTTCCTTTGGAAGGATTAGTGAATGTATTTAAAAGATAGAACTTTTGAGAGAAAACTGTCTGTATCATGTTAACAGTCAGTAGGCCACCCTTGGTAGGCAACTGACTGCTTAACATCCAATTCATCTTGTTGACTGATACTCATCTTGGAGAGTGGGACTTGAAGAAAAGCCACTGAAATATTGAAGACAGAGACCTTGCTTGAAGGTTGTGAAGATGAAGACTGATGTTTGCTGTTTATTTTTGCTGTTCATAATTTTTGATGTATTGTTTGAATTTCTCTGATTGTATTGCTTGCTAATTGATCTGTTAGGTTGAAAGCGAATTTTGTTCGCTTTTGCCTGTTGTTTTCTAGGTTCGAGGTTGAGTGGGACTCCATTGCCTCGCTTGTATTGCTGCATTCATGCATATTTTACTGCTTTATTGTATATTTGCTTTTGTTTCTGTTTCCGTTTATCCCTTAGGATCTCTGTTTCTCTCTGCGCAAGAGAGGAGCATGATAGACATTAGGTCTTAACCCATGCATGATAACATTAGGTTAGTTTAATTCCCTCGTCAACCATAGGTTAGAGTTCTGTCTCTTCTTTCTCAAAACAAACAGAAAAACACAATAAGATTTCATATTCAATAAAAGACACTTCTTCTGTAAAAGAATGTGAACTCATCAAAACGTCATTTTTCGTCCGCTTGGACCAGTAATCAGAAAAACCTTTTTTTTTAAAAGGAGATAAAAACAATCGAGACAGACTTGTGTCGTGCGTAGCCCGAACTACGTTTTCTCTGATCTTTCATGCTGTATGAAAGTACGTAGGCATAGGATGCGATATCCTAGCGAGCAACCTTCCCCTCCTTTCCAGTAGGTAGGCGAACTACGTTGACTCTGATTTCTCGTTCCAGACGGGAATACGTAGGCATAAAGTGCGATACTTTGCCGAGTCATTTTATTTTCTTTTAACCCTAGACCTGTAGAGTAGATAGAATAACAATCCGTACCAGAAAACAAGCGTGGATCCCGTCGAGTACGACGGACGTGAGGGGTGCTAATACCTCCCCCTTGCGTAACCGACTCCCGAATCCAGGATTTGGTTGCGATGACCATTCCTTTCCCCGTTTTGTGGTAGGTTTACCTCGAGTGTTTCCTTTCCCTTCGTTGGGATAAATAACGCACGGTGGCGACTCTTCTGTTCAGCCGGCGCCGATTTTCGCAGTAGCGACAACTGGTGACTCTGCTGGGGACTGCGATGGTTCCCTATGCGAGTCTCGCCTTAGGTTTTTTCTCCTAGCTGTCTGGGTCATCCCCAGCAGCTGGCGACTCTGCTGGGGATCCAACGTCCCCTGGATGCTAAGGACTGCGATAGTTCCTTATGCATTTGGGATCCAATGTCCCTTAAGCGAGTCAATCCTAGCGCTTGTTTTCCCGTCGAGGATTTTGTATGGATTTACTTTTTCTGTCATTTACTTTCAGCATTATATTATTGTTATTATTGCTGTATTGGGGTTGTGACGGGTGTTCTATGATTGAGAGATAAGTCGGACCTGGACTTGAGTGCACTTAGAATTAGAGTAGAAAGTAGTGGGCGCGTGCCGGCTTTGCTTGCATTAGTGTCCCACAAAATCTACACTCGGACGAGGTTCTTCTGGTTGACTTCTTTTTCTACCCTTTGGGTCGAAGGGGTTGTTGGTTAGTTGGATTGTCGACTCCGGGAACCGATCATTTGGAAGTTGGCTAAGTGAGGCCTCTTCAGGATTTGATGATGCCACTCCTTCTGGGAATCGTATCATCAACCCTGAAAGTCTGTGACACCGACGACCGCATAGGATGTCATACCTTGTGTCAGTTATTAGGACACCTACCTGTGAGAGGGGTTTGGGCATGCAGGTAACTTGACCTCCAGATTATCGGTTTTCTTGATTGAGATTCAATGATATTTGAAGACAGCATTATGAGGTCTGTTGGAGGCCAGGTTCGAGTACCGTTTTGATTTGCTGACACCAGGTTCGAGCAGTGTTATGGGTCTGACTAAGACCAGTGCAGTGGATTCTTCTCAGCCAGGGGCACTTGGTCCCTTGTGTGTGCATTTTGTATTTTTGCATGACTGTTTGCATTTGCATTTCATTTTGCATATTCATCCTCATCCGGAACAGGGAGCTTACCCGTTTTTGTCCGCTTCATCAGTTGATTTCCTGACATTCGCATTGGACTTGAGTTAGCATTGGGATAGATCATGGCTTCAGGGGAGCAGAACTTGGTTATTACTCAGGTGGAGTTTGAACTGTTGAAGCACCAGTTGAGTCAGTTCATGGAAGCCATAGCAGCTATAAATGGAGGAGGAAACAATGGTCAAAGAGCTCAGATGAGTAATGTTGCCCAGCCAGCGCAAACCCCTCTCAGTGGTCCATATTCTTTCAATGACGCCGAGTATCACAATTTCACTTTCTCTACGCCAGATTCTCCAGGGATTTGGCCACCTCCAAGAGTTGTTCCACAGGTTGATATTCAGAACCCATTGACTGCTGAGTATATGGGAAGACTTCAGACGTTGGAAGACCAGATTGCTGCCTTGGTGAATAAGGATACTCTCAACTTGAATGCTGTGAGCATGTGCTTGGTGCCGGGTCTTGTGTTGCCTCCGAAGTTCAAGAGCACCGAGGTTTGAAAAGTACAGAGGAGATAGCTGTCCGAAGCAACATTTAGTGATGTTCTGCCGGAGAATGACTTCGTTTGTGCAAGATGACAAGCTAATGATTCACTGCTTCCAAGATAGTCTGACTGGGGCATCTCTGAGTTGGTATATGCAGTTAGAGAGTGATCAGATCCGATCATGGGCGGATTTAGCCGATGCTTTCCTGAAGCAGTATGACTACAATCTTGATGAAGCTCCTAGTCGCCTGCAGCTGCAAGAATTGTCTCAAGGGAACAATGAACCTTTTAGGAAGTATGTTCAGAGGTGGAGAGAATTTGTTGCTAGAGTGCAACCACCGCTTCAAGACCGAGAGTTGAAAGGCATGTTCGTAAACTCCTTGCAGAGCCCGTGCTTCGAAAGAATGCTTGGAGTTGCACCAAATTTATCTGAATTGGTAAAGGCAGGAGAGCGCATCGAGTATGGTGGAAGAATCCAGAATGTTTCAAGCGGCCAGGCTAGCGAAACAGAATCTTTCTATAGCTTTCAAACTGAAGAAGGAATTGTGGTCAATGCAATCATGAATGATGTGGGGTATCCTCAAGTCGAATCGGTAAAATCTGTTGGGTCTCCGTCCTCTCAGCGGTCAGTATCTTCTGTGTCTTGTTATTCTGGACAGACAATTGTGCCTAGGGCATCCCATCGGGAACTTTATGTCGCTCCTCATGCTAATCAGCAAACTCGCGGCCGAGGTTATCAGAATCAGCGTCAGAATCAGAATCGACCTCGCAACAATTTGGAACGAAGGAAAGCTCCTTCTCACCCAGTGCCTATGCCGTATAGCCAGCTGCTACCATCTTTGATCCAAAGTTCTTTGGTGGAACCTAAAGCTCTTAAGCCCGTGCCAGAGCCTTACCCTCCAGGGTACAATCCCCATGCTCAGCGTGGTTACCATGGTGGATCTCCGGGGCATTCAACCGAAGATTGCAAAGCTTTTCAGGCGAAAGTGCAGCAGTTGATCGACAAAGGGTGCATTTCCTTTCCAGAAGGAGTTTTGTTTGTTCATGCCAACCTCTCAACTATCTAAGCTCGTAGATTCAGAGGGTCCTTTTCAAAAAGCCAGTGGTCCAGACAGGCAGGCACCCTCAGCATTGGCAGTCCTCGGACTTTTTATCATTTGCATTTGTAGTTTCTTTTCTGTTAGTTACTACTTGCTGTTAAACATTGTATGTTGCGAATGGTGATATTAATAAAGTGACTATGCATTTTTCTGAATTAATCATGTCGCTGTCGCTCATTTATTGCATTGCATTGACAATTGCATTTTATTTACTCCACTTTATCACTGTGATTAGCAAAGATTGGAGGGAGGATGACGAAATAAACTTATAACCGATGATCGTATGCTTTCAGATAAAACCTTGCCGATGACGTACAAGGCATTGTTTCAAATCCCCAAACACTGGAGATATAAGGAGTTAGTCCCTTGTTAACCATTTCGAGCCAGGAAGTAGAAGTTTTTTCGGACTTTTTAACCCTCACATCTTAACCCGGGGCAGGGTAGTTGTCAGTTAGCTTGACCGAGTGTTCAAGTCTTACAGAGGAGTGTTGTCTTTCGAGGACCAATCAGTTTATACCTCTCAAGAGGTCGTACATTGCCAACCACAATGGTTAAACCTCACCAACCAGGAGTGAGATAGTTACAATCCTTTCGGAGCAATCAAGACAATCAGTGTCACACGACTTTGTTCCAAGAAAAAAAAAAAGAAGAAAAAAGAAAGCCCGCTAAGTAAAAAGAAAAAGAAAAAGCTGGAAAGCTAATACTTAGGCAAAAATTAGGGCATCCCGCTGGACTTCAAACGAAAAAATCGAAAAGAACTCAAAAGGAGTCAGTCCAGGCAAAAATTAGGGAATAAAAAAAGAATGAAAAAGAAGGGATAGAAAAAAATAAATCCCCAGCGAAGAATAAAGTCGTGTATACAGACACCGAAAACGAGAAAGGAGTAACTGCTACTCCGAAAAACCTTGTGAGTTCCTTAACTATGGTTCTTACCATTCAACATACCTCTCGAAGAGGCGAGCGCTTGTGCCAAGTTAATTGAACTTTAGGATCGGAGATCATCACGTAGAAGGGGTGGGTACAAAACATAATTTGAGCCAAATATCCTTTGTTTCACGAACCGTGAACCCGACCACGATACAACCCTTAAAAGACCTAATTGAGGCAGGGTTTATTCTGAAAGCGCACTACGATAAGGTTGAGTAACCCGACTCCTTCTTGATTTGCTAATCATATCCCTGTTGTATTTTTCAATGACCATGTAAGCACTACGTTTGAACTTTGGTTCATTCATCACTCACAATCATGACACGTAAATGAGTGACAACACATTTTTTTCAAAATTTGCATGAACACTGCATTAAAATTACCATTTGGGATTGAACAATTTTACTTGCAGGTTAGTAGTTGACAGGAAAGAAATTCCAACAGGGAATAATTGATCACACTAAAATTCACCGTATTTCTGACTCCGATTTCGCATGCATTCTTAGCTTTTATTGTTGTTTTGCTTTGTTATTGCTTTGTTTTCTTATGTTTTCAGGTTTTTATAATAATCGGAGCTGGAATCGGGAAAAGGAGCGAAAAAGGAGTGAAAACGGACGAAAACCTAGAAATTCAGCATTTTGCACTTACGGCACCCACTGTGGCGGGCGCCATGGGGTTAGCCATGACGTGGCCACGTCTCAAGACCACTCCTCAACCTCCAAGACCCACGATCCCCACTACATCATCCCCTGTAGGGACCGTGGCGGGCGCCATAGGCCTGTGGCGGGCGCCACAAGGCAAAAAAATCTTCAACCTCCACTTTTTAGTGGAGGGGCGTCCCGGTCATTTCGCGCTTCCAGTTCTCCTATAAATAGGACCTTAGATTTTCGTTTTTCTTCATCCAGAATTAGAATTCTCTAGGCATATATCAGTTATAAAGCAGTTGCCATTCCACATCGGGGTGCCTCTGCAATCGAGTGATCGAGTCTGTAATCTGTCTGTGGTTCGAGTTTTGGAGCACTCTGGAGGAAGTTAATCCTGCCGCCATTTTAATTCCAGTTAGTATTTTATTTTTCCGCATTGCTTTACTTTTATTTATTTTCTCGCACTTTACTTTGTTTATTTCCCGCACTCGCACATTTACTTTGTTTATTTCCCGCACTCGCACATTTACGTTGTTTATTTCCCGCACTCGCACATTTACTTTGTTTACTTCCCGCACTCGCACATTTACTTTGTTTACTTCCCGCACTCGCTTTAAATTACTCATATGAAAAACTATAAAAAGAATATTTACTTTATCATGTCTAACTAATCCCATAAAGGTTAGAATGTAAGGATCGTAATTAGACCAGTAATCAGTATAATTGTTCGTGGAAACACCTAAGGGCTATTTTATCTTTCAATTCAAGTAATTGTTTTTAACTATTTCAAAAACAGCCAAAAGCGCTTTGTATAGTTCATTAGGAGTTTTTAGATTAAAAAGAAAAGAGATTTTAAAACGATTTTCGGACGCGTTATGAGATTTAGAGTCTGGTTCATAAGAACCTCTTTTTGCTAAGAAGTCCAGGTTAAAATACTTTTCAACTTTGTTAAGAAACTATATTTCTTAAAAATAGGTTTACTACTCTAACGCAGTACGCACCTTTTTATCCGTGACAATAGGAGGGGTTGATTAGAGAGTACAACTCGGTTCTGAATACGCGAAAGCGACAGTTCCTGTTAAATTAGTTCTTTTCAAAGGAGAAAACATTGCCCATAAGTAGTTCCATTAACAAGTACTGGATTATCATTGATTACGTGAATTACATTCGAGCCTGTCTTTTATTTATTATTTAAAATTATAATTTTATTTACCATTGCACCCTTACTAAAACCCTTAAAAATAGTTGCCTTAGATAAACACCATAACAACAGGTACGATAGATTGACACTTGGTCTCTGTGGATTCGATAATCTTTTATATTACTTTGACGTGATTCGTACACTTGCGAAAAACAGCACATCAAGTTTTTGGCGCCGTTGCCGGGGACCAATATCGTCAAATTTCATTACCCTGTAGTTATACCGTTTAGACTAAGGTTGTTACCCACCGGTCAATGCGAAAGACTCGCAGTGCCGGAAGTTTAGTAGACCCTCTAGCTGAACCTGAACGTTACGCTCGCGCACGTTTATTTTTTTCATAGGAATAGGAGAGCTATGGCCGAAGATCAAAATCGAAGACCTCTTAAGGACTTCGCCCAACCATCAAACGAGGAACCTAGTTCCAGTATAGTAAACCCCGCTATCCCAGCCAATAATTTTGAACTTAAGCCATCCCTGCTGCAATTAGTGCAACAGAGACAATTCGCAGGTCTCGCTACTGATAACCCGAACCAACATTTAAAAAACTTTCTTCAATTAGCAGACACCTTTAAAACCAATGGAGCTTCTCCTGAGGCAATACGCTTAAGATTATTTCCCTTTTCCCTCAGAGATAAAGCTCTATCATGGTTAGATTCCCTTCCACCCAATTCAATAACAACTTGGGATGACCTTAGAAAAGTTTTCCTTGCTAGATATTTTCCCCCAAGTAAGACCGCTCTTCTTCGAAACCTAATAACTAGATTTACCCAACACCAAGGAGAGTCGTTGTTCGAAGCCTGGGAGAGATATAAAGAACTATTAAGAGCATGCCCACACCATGGCTTAGAGAATTGGCTAATCATCCAAACCTTCTATAATGGACTTCTTTATAACACTAAAATGACCATCGACGCTGCCGCTGGTGGCGCACTGATGAACAAACCTTACCCTGAAGCTAGTGCCCTTATCGAGGATATGGCCCAAAACCATCAATCATGGGGAGTAGAACGAGCGACAGTGGAAAAGAAGGAAGCCCAAGGAGGAATACATGAGCTAAGCTCTATAGACATGATGCAGGCTAAAATGGACGCGTTGGCCCTTAGAGTCGAACATATGTGTACAACTCCGAATACTGTTGCCGCAGTTTCGCCGAATTGTGAGATATGTGGAACGCAAGGACACCAATCCGCCGAATGCAATCTGTTGAATAAAACCAACACTGAGCAAGTGAACTATACCCAAGGGAACCCATTTTCAAACACATATAACCCTGGATGGAGGAATCACCCAAACTTCTCCTACAAAAATAATAACCCTATCCAAAATACCGCACCTCCGAGACAACAAGGTTACCAAGCCCCTAGAACAAATCAACCTATGCAACCTGTACCACCTAGCCCGAGCTTTGAGGAAGTTGTAAAAGATTTTATCGTTGCTCAAAAACAACAAAACAAAGAGTTCATGAACCATAACGTCCATGTTAACGAACTAATTACCAAGTTAGGAACCAAGGTTGATCAAATTATTACTCATAATAAGATGCTTGAAACCCAGATCTCTCAGGTAGCGTTAAACCAAGCCCCACAGACTACACCTGGAGGACAGTTCCCTGGACAACCTCAACAAAACCCGAAAGGGCAAGCTAATGCCATTACTCTACGAAGTGGAACCGCTTATAAGGAACCTTTAAACCCTAGATTAAGTGAGCCCGAAACTTCTGAGAGGAATGAGGAAAAGGAACCAGAGAAGCCTGAAACCCCGGAAAGTCAAGAAAAAGGAGAAGAACCTAAAAATAAAACCTATGTACCGCCACCGCCATACAAACCACCAATACCTTACCCTCAAAGATTAAAGAAAACCCAAATCGATAATCAATATCAAAAATTCGTTAAGGTTATAGAAAAACTTCACGTAGAAATCCCCTTTACAGAAGCCATCACCCAAATACCTTCTTATGCTAAGTTTCTCAAAGACATACTTACAAATAAACGTAGACTCGAAGATCCGAGACCCGTGGAATGTAATTCTATTTCCGAAAATAGGTTAGCAAAGAAAGATAAAGATCCCGGAAATTTTTCCATTCCTTGTGTTTTGGGGAATCATGTCATCGAAAAAGCTTTTCTAGACTTAGGAGCTAGTGTGAGCTTAATGCCTTTAGCAGTTTGTGAGAGATTAAACTTAGGAGAATTACAACCTACTAAGATGTCACTTCAATTAGCCGACAGATCCGTTAAATACCCTATAGGCATACTTGAAGACGTCCCTGTTAGGATAGGTCAGCTGTTTATACCTACTGATTTTGTTGTCATGGACATTAAAGAAGATGACGACATACCAATCCTCCTAGGTAGACCGTTCTTATCGACTGCTGGAGCCGTAATAGATGTTAAAAAGGGAAAACTAACTTTTGAGGTAGGTGGCCAGAAGATAGAATTTATATTGTCAAAATTTCTTATGGCACCTGTGATAGGAGATTCTTGTTATGCCTTAGATATCATCGAAGAATGTATTAGGGAATTAGAACAAGAAGAAGAAACTGAATCTATAAAATTGCCATCAACCCTTATTTTGGAAGATGACAATTATAAAACACCCTACATTGATGATAACCTTCACGAATGTTTATCTCTTACCCCAGATCCTATGCCTTGCCCTATAAAACCGACCGTAAAACTTAAGGAACTGCCTAAAAACCTGAGATATGAATTTCTTGATGAAGATATGAACCGTCCAGTTATAGTCAGTGCTACCTTAAACCAAGAAGAAACCGATCAATTATTAGAAGTTTTACGTAGGTACCCCTCAGCCCTTGGATATAAGATCTCTGATCTAAAAGGAATAAGCCCATCCGTATGCATGCATCGGATTTTGCTTGAAGAAGATTCAAAACCTTCTAGAGAACACCAACGTAGAATAAATCCTATAATGAGTACTGTAGTTAAGACTGAAGTTCTTAAGTTACTAGAGGCAGGTATAATATATCAGATCTCGGACAGTAAATGGGTGAGTCCTGTGCATGTAGTACCTAAAAAGGGAGGCATCACAGTCGTGCAAAACGAGAAGGGCGAACCTGTAGCAAAAAGAACTGATGGAGGTTGGCGTATGTGCATAGATTATAGAAAATTAAATAAAGCAACTAGGAAGGACCATTTCCCATTACCATTCATAGACCAAATGTTGGAGCGCCTAGCCAGACACTCTTACTTTTGTTATTTAGATGGATATTCAGGATTCTTCCAAATACCTATTCACCCCGAAGATCAAGAAAAAACTACCTTTACGTGCCCAGTTGGAACCTTTGCCTATAGAAGAATGCCTTTTGGACTTTGTAATGCTCCTGCAACTTTCCAACGCTGCATGATGTCTATCTTTGCTGATTATTTAGATAGAATTATGGAAGTATTTATGGACGATTTCTCAGTTTGTGGGTCAGATTTCAAAAATTGTCTTGTCAACCTTGAGAAAATCCTGGAGAGATGTGTGGAGGTAAACCTTGTGCTAAATTGGGAAAAATGTCATTTCATGGTCACCGAAGGGATTGTTTTAGGACATATAGTTTCCGAAAAAGGTATAGAGGTAGATAAAGCAAAAATAGAAGTCATAGAGAATCTAAAACCGCCGAAGACTATCAGGGAGATAAGAAGTTTTCTTGGACATGCCGGATTTTACCGACGTTTTATCAAGGATTTCTCCAAAATAACAAAGCCCTTAACTGGTCTTTTAATGAAAGATGCTGAGTTCATCTTCGATGAAAAATGTACTGAAGCATTTAATCTTCTGAAGCAAGCTCTGATTTCAGCACCTATAATGAAACCCCCTGATTGGTCGGAACCGTTTGAGATAATGTGTGACGCCAGTGATTATGCTGTTGGAGCCGTTCTAGGTCAGAGAAAAGATAAGAAGTTACATGTGATTTATTATGCCAGTAGAACCCTAGACGCTGCACAGCTCAACTACGCAACAACCGAAAAAGAGCTCCTAGTTGTAGTTTTTGCAATAGACAAATTTAGATCTTATCTAGTAGGAGCCAAGATTATAGTTTACACTGACCATGCTGCCATTCGTTACTTACTAAGCAAAAAGGATGCCAAGCCTAGGTCACTTCGATGGATTCTATTATTACAAGAGTTTGATTTGGATATCCGTGACAAGAAAGGCACTGATAATGTGGTAGCTGATCACCTATCTAGGCTAGAATACCTGAAACCTGATCCAGTACCCATAAATGACGATTTTGCCTACGATAGACTGATAGCCCAACTAGAAACCATTGAAGATGATAACCCAGACCCTCATGAGCAATTTCATAAATCCTTAGCTATAAGCAATGTACCTTGGTATGCAGATTTTGTTAATTACCTAGCCGCTGACATCATACCCCCTGATCTAAACTACCACCAGAAGAAGAAGTTCTATAGTGATGTGAGAAACTTCTATTGGGACGATCCATTTCTTTTCAAGAGAGGTAAAGATGGCATTTTCCGCCGTTGTGTTCCAGAAGAAGAGGTAAATAATATAATTGAGCATTGTCACTCTGCACCCTATGGTGGACATGCAAGCACATCTAAGACCTACGCCAAGATTCTTCAAGCTGGCCTATTCTGGCCTACTATGTGGCGTGATGTCCATGCTTTCATTGTCAAGTGTGACAGATGCCAACGCACAGGAAATATTTCAAGACGTAATGAAATGCCGTTAAGAAATATCCAAGAAGTAGAACTCTTCAACGTATGGGGTATGGACTTTATGGGACCGTTCCCACCATCTTTTGGAAATCAGTACATATTAGTAGCTGTTGACTACGTGTCTAAATGGATTGAAGCTATCGCCGCACCCACAAACGACACCAGAGTAGTCATCAAACTATTCAAGAATTATATATTTCCCAGGTTTGGAACACCCCGTTTAGTCATAAGTGATGGAGGATCACACTTCATATCGAGAATATTTGATAAACTTTTAAGCAAGTATGGAGTTAAGCATAGAGTAGCAACACCATACCACCCACAGACCAATGGACAAGTGGAAGTATCTAATAGGGAGATAAAACAAATCCTCGAGAAGACTGTCTCTATATCTAGAAAAGATTGGTCGCAGAAACTTCAAGAAGCATTATGGGCCTATAGAACCGCTTTCAAAACTCCTATAGGAACAACCCCTTATGAACTGGTCTATGGAAAATCATGTCACTTACCATTTGAGTTGGAGCATAAGGCCTATTGGGCCATCAAAACTTTGAATTTGGATTACTTGACAGCTGGTGAGAAACGTATCCTTGATATCCACAAATTAGAAGAGCTCAGACAATCTGCCTACGAAAATGCCATCATATACAAAGAAAGAACAAAAGCTTGGCATGACAAAAGAATCATAAGAAGAGACTTCAAAATAGGCGATCCTGTTCTCCTGTTCGATTCCAGGTTACGACTATTTCCAGGTAAACTCCGTTCGAGATGGACTGGCCCTTTCGAAGTATCTAAGATCCTGAGATCCGGTGCTATTGAAATCAAGAACCAAACATGTAAACCGTTCATAGTCAATGGACAGAGGTTGAAGCCCTACGAAGGAGGTGACATTCCAACAACAGACACCTGTCATACTCTGAGTGATCCACCATATCCTTCCAATGATGTTTAAATATCGGTCGTCGAGCTAATGACGTTAAACAAGCGCTGCATGGGAGGCAACCCATGGTTTTTCTTATTTTTGTACTTTTTATTTTTATTTTTACTTTATTTTAATTTGTTTATTTTATTATTATGTCAGGACTCACGATTGAATGTTTTATGTGCTTTCAGGACTTGTTTGCTAACCTTGTACAGAATGCAGAACCCTGATGACATGCACGTGGCCTTTAGAGATGATGCACAGAGAGAGCGTTACTATGTTCACATGAGACGCCCTATGGCTCCTACCAGGTACCCTGACCATGACTGCATGGATGCCTTGGGGATAGAGCCAAGCGTCAGATTTTTATGCCATCAACTCCAGTGGGACCAGTTTGACGACAGGAACAACACTTATAGGAACTTGACTCTTGAGTTCCTCAGCTCGTTTCATCATGACCCTTGGGCTGGACCCGATGGACTCGCTGTTTTCAGGTTGTTCGGGGTTGACTACTCATTCTCTCACAAAGAGTTTGGTGATTTACTAGGTTTCCAGACTACTCCTGATGCTATTCCAGACTACTCCTGATGCTATTCCAGAGACTCCGATGGGGTATTTTATGAGCAGAGAAGTGGAAAAGTTTTGGACTAAAATATCAGGCGGAGGGAGCCAAGATCCTTCTACCCAGTTTTCTCAGGTAATCCACAACCCTGCATTGAGGTACTTCCAGATGATTCTAGCACATTCTTTCCTAGGTTTTCCAGATACAGAGACACTGCTAAGTGAAGAGGAGATTTTCCTACTGTTTTGTGCGACTCAGTCTCGCCCTGTTGCTTGTGGCAATTTTCTACTGAAGGGCCTTGCTAGTGTTGCCAGATCATCAGTAGGAATCATCCATGTCGGTGGGATTGTTACACAGATTGCTACTGCATTGGGTTTGTCCCGCAAGCTATTGCACCTCAGGACCTTCTGCTGCTACACCACCCTGGATATAGATTTTTGTCTTGATAGAGGACTGATGAGGAGGGCTTCTTTTGAGCCCAACATGTTTAGATTGCTGATCGACGGTGAAGCGATACACTACTTTACATTACCAGATCCGCTGATGACCAGTGTCCATGATCCTGCCAATTGGAGTTATGCTCTAGAGGGTTATGGAGAGACTGTCGAAGAGCCGAAATCGCCTCCCGCCGCTGAGTACACTCCTACACCTCTTACTCCCCGAATCACTGTTATGTCTAACAATATGTCTCTGCAGCCACCTGACCTACAAACACAGATTTATGAGCTCCGCAAGGAGACTGCCCTGCTCAAGCAGGAAGTGGCAGACTTAGAGTTACAGATGCAGGTTTCTGATCTCACTCATGCCTCAGAGACCGATGCTCTACATCAGGCGATCGACGAGCTTCGGAGGGAGATAGCTGAGATTCGTGGATCAAGCCAGGATAAGAAACCTACCACATGACTCATTCCATCCTGACAGCACTACCCTAGTATTTAACTTCGTTTTATTTATCGCATTTCCACTTTTATATTTTCATGCACTTTGAATTCCTTATATACATAATGCACTTTGAATTCCTTATATACATATTATGCACTAATTTTTCTTTTTCTTTTTTGATTTTTTTAGTATTTTATTTTTTGTCGTGCAAAAGAAAAAAAATATATAAGACAAAAATATTTTCATTTTTGTCTTTACAAAAAAATATATGCAAGCCTCAAGCCTTGAAAAGAAGAAGAAAACGCTATTCAGACCCCCCGAAGACCAAGGTGCAAGGAAGGCCCAAAAGGAGGATCCAAAACCACAAGGCCCAGGAATTGGCCTTGTGGCGGGCGCCATAGGCCCTGTGGCGGGCGCCACACCGTGTCATCACCAAATACGGGATTCAATCCCCATTTCCACCATTTTCATCCCTTTCTTCACCAAAAACCCATTTTTCCAACCTTCCAAATCCTCCTTGAACCCCATTAAAGCTCCCCCATTTCCAAAATACCCTCCATCCATAAAACATATCCAACATCCATTTCCATTTTCATCCATCAAAAACCAAAAAAATCAAAACTTTATCATTCCCCTCATAAACCACTTTTCTACCATTTTCACTACCTAAGGAGCTTTTCAACAATGGAGTTCAACGGATTTATTCTTCGTGATGGAAGACCGGGCGAAAGGCAACGGAAAATTATTCAGAGGCTTCAAAGTCGAGAAATCCTCTCGACTAGGTACGTCGACGATAACTGTCTGTATGCTTTGGGTATTTATCATAGTGTTTTTAATTTATTAGAATTTCTAGGCTTGCATAACATTTTCATTAATCAGGAACCTACCTATGAGAGGCTGACAACTGAGTTTTTAAGTTCTTTGATATACACTGTCAGTCCTGACACTGCTAGCACTGTCGGTACTGTTATTTTTAGATTATTTGGAATTGAATATGAATTCAGTACCAATGAGCTAGCAGATTTGTTAGGAATCCCTCATAGGGAAGGTTCGATTTGTGAGGCACCTTTGGATGCTGAATGGTCGGCCGAGGTATTTACCTTCTGGCTAAGGCTTTCAAGTACTTCAATTAATTCTTTTGAAGGGATACTTGCGTCGACCATTCACAACCCGGCCATAAGAGTTTTTAGACTTCTTTTGGCATGTACTATTTTTGGCCGGGAAAGTCCAAACAAGGTTAATGCTCGTGAACTCCTATTTTTGCAAGGATGCCTCACTAGAACCCACATCAATCCGGTCCCGTTTATGCTTGCCCACATGACCTTATTTACTAATAAAACAGGACCGATTGTTTTTGGAGGGCTTGTTACGTCTATTGCTCGGGCTCTTGGCCTGAATGATGAGATAGCTACACTTGAACCACTACCTCCTCGCACAATTAATTTAAAATTTATGAAAGACATGAAATTGTGCCGAACAAGGAGAGAAGGTGGTTATGAGTTGATGATTCATGGGGTAGCTATCCCATCTGTTGCTTTACCATGCAGTAGACGTACTGATGTACGTGATGAAAGGAACTGGACCTATGATCTTAATGCTCCACGTGTTTTAGGTCCACTTCCTCCTAATATTCCCGATGGGGAGGCACATGACACTGATGATGAGTATGATCGGAGAGAGCAGTCTCCCATCCCTCACATGTCCCCCCATCGTCCTTCACAGTCACACACTGCACCATCTTCCTCTAACCCTGTTGCAGGTACTGCTCCTGGATTCTTTGTCACCGAGGAGATGTGGCGTGATATGACAGCTAGAGAAGAAAGGCGTGATGGCCTTCTCTCTACTATTTCACAGCAGCTGACGGACAATATGAGCTTCATGCAACAATCGCGATTGGTTTCGGATCGTGCTTATAGCAACGTTTGCCGTACCTTGAACGATATTTCATTAGAGCAGAACCGTCAGAGAGAGTTCAACAGCCGACACTACCAGCTTGTAGAGGCTACTCAGGGTTCCATCTTGGGTAACCTTCGAGAGGTCCGGAGTGCTCAGGCTGCTTTATCAGCACGACTCGACCGGAGGGACCAGCATCGTAGTAGATCCCGTCGTTCCAGACCATCACATCAGGACGGCGAAGGCACCAGTGCCCCTCCTCAGTAGTCTTTTTCCAGGTTACCCCCCTTATCTTATCTCGAAACATTGGGGACAATGTTCGATTTAAGTGTGGGAGGGGATTCTATTGCTTTCTGTTATTTCCCTTTTTAGTTAATTTCCTTTCAGTTATTTCCCTTTTCAGTAATTTATTTTTCTTAGATAATGCATGAGTCTGACGAGTCACCAGTATAGTGTCTTTTTAGTTCATTTTCATTTTTTCCCATTTCCTTAGCCTTACCAGAAAATTTTTAAAAAAAGAAAACAATGTTGTTTCACATGTTTTTTGGGCTTTGAGACAGGTTTAGATTAGGATGTGGTGACTTAGGTCAACTTTTTGAAACATCAGAACCATTTTAGCACCATAGACCTCTTGAATATAGGAATCACTCCTAAACCCCACCACCATGGCCTTTACTATCATTCAAAAAATTGTCCTAAGTAGTTTATTTTAGCAGTCAGCTCCGGCCTAAGCATACTCTACGTAGGGGGCCGATGAATATAAGTGAATGATCCAGTGCTAATAAAAAAGAAAAAAAGGCAAACTCTGGTATAGGTGACCCTCACAAAGTCATTTAAACCGAAAAAAGAGAAGAAAAAATTTTTTGCCACAAAAAGAAAAAAATTGCAAGTCACCTATTGTTAGTTGGTTCAGAGGTATCTGGCACTGAACTTGGTAGGGCGGATTACGATCCGATCCCCCGCAGCTACATTTAGGCGAAATAAAAACAGGTTTACACATGCTTATGTGCCAGAAACCTTATGTTATGGATCAGAATCACTAACCGGTCACTCTACTATGAAGCATGTACGGATAACGGGCTTAATGTGATTGCGCCTGAATGAAAAGGACACAAAAAGATGAGAAGATAGGCCTAGGTATCGTGGGATGACATGGAGTGGTTAATATAGGATTGAAGTTTGTGTTTGTGTTACTATGGTACCCTTGGTTCACTTAGTTAGTATCTGTCACTGCATCCTGACTTGAACTTAGAATCCCTTTAGCCCAAAGACAAGTGTTGACACCATATTTTCTTAAGCTTTAATGTTTGCTTGAGGACAAGCAAAGGTTTAAGTGTGGGAGAATTTGATCACACTAAAATTCACCGTATTTCTGACTCCGATTTCGCATGCATTCTTAGCTTTTATTGTTGTTTTGCTTTGTTATTGCTTTGTTTTCTTATGTTTTCAGGTTTTTATAATAATCGGAGCTGGAATCGGGAAAAGGAGCGAAAAAGGAGTGAAAACGGACGAAAACCTAGAAATTCAGCATTTTGCACTTACGGCACCCACTGTGGCGGGCGCCATGGGGTTAGCCATGACGTGGCCACGTCTCAAGACCACTCCTCAACCTCCAAGACCCACGATCCCCACTACATCATCCCCTGTAGGGACCGTGGCGGGCGCCATAGGCCTGTGGCGGGCGCCACAAGGCAAAAAAATCTTCAACCTCCACTTTTTAGTGGAGGGGCGTCCCGGTCATTTCGCGCTTCCAGTTCTCCTATAAATAGGACCTTAGATTTTCGTTTTTCTTCATCCAGAATTAGAATTCTCTAGGCATATATCAGTTATAAAGCAGTTGCCATTCCACATCGGGGTGCCTCTGCAATCGAGTGATCGAGTCTGTAATCTGTCTGTGGTTCGAGTTTTGGAGCACTCTGGAGGAAGTTAATCCTGCCGCCATTTTAATTCCAGTTAGTATTTTATTTTTCCGCATTGCTTTACTTTTATTTATTTTCTCGCACTTTACTTTGTTTATTTCCCGCACTCGCACATTTACTTTGTTTATTTCCCGCACTCGCACATTTACGTTGTTTATTTCCCGCACTCGCACATTTACTTTGTTTACTTCCCGCACTCGCACATTTACTTTGTTTACTTCCCGCACTCGCTTTAAATTACTCATATGAAAAACTATAAAAAGAATATTTACTTTATCATGTCTAACTAATCCCATAAAGGTTAGAATGTAAGGATCGTAATTAGACCAGTAATCAGTATAATTGTTCGTGGAAACACCTAAGGGCTATTTTATCTTTCAATTCAAGTAATTGTTTTTAACTATTTCAAAAACAGCCAAAAGCGCTTTGTATAGTTCATTAGGAGTTTTTAGATTAAAAAGAAAAGAGATTTTAAAACGATTTTCGGACGCGTTATGAGATTTAGAGTCTGGTTCATAAGAACCTCTTTTTGCTAAGAAGTCCAGGTTAAAATACTTTTCAACTTTGTTAAGAAACTATATTTCTTAAAAATAGGTTTACTACTCTAACGCAGTACGCACCTTTTTATCCGTGACAATAGGAGGGGTTGATTAGAGAGTACAACTCGGTTCTGAATACGCGAAAGCGACAGTTCCTGTTAAATTAGTTCTTTTCAAAGGAGAAAACATTGCCCATAAGTAGTTCCATTAACAAGTACTGGATTATCATTGATTACGTGAATTACATTCGAGCCTGTCTTTTATTTATTATTTAAAATTATAATTTTATTTACCATTGCACCCTTACTAAAACCCTTAAAAATAGTTGCCTTAGATAAACACCATAACAACAGGTACGATAGATTGACACTTGGTCTCTGTGGATTCGATAATCTTTTATATTACTTTGACGTGATTCGTACACTTGCGAAAAACAGCACATCAATAATCGAACAGGATTGAATAATTCAACAGTCTGGATCAGAATGGTGTATGTTGTGAAACCCTGTAAATCTGGGGCATTGACTTCCAGAGAGTTCGGAATCAATTAGTCTGAGGAAAAGTCCCGAAGCATTAGTTGATTATGGGGCAGAAGTTGATCAGAAGCGAATCTTCTCGAGAGCCAATCAGGGGTAGTTATCCAGAATGCTGTATCAGGACAGGTTAAGTCGCTCAACGCTCGTTCAAGGGCAAGTCACGATGTGGATAGTTGTTGAGTTAAGGGAGACACCGGGGTAAGCCACCGCAAGGTCGTATTGTAGCAAGGTGCTTTCGGTTCAGAGTGAGTTTTTCCGAGAACTAGATTGAGTCAAAGTCATTACATACAGGGGCATGCCATCCCAAGAGTGCAGGGATTATTCTTTATTCGAGAGGCGTTCGATTCGAAGTATCTCGCGGAAGTTCAGAATGCTGGGGCAGTTCATATTAAACCGCCAGGGTACAGATTTTCAGACTATCCCACAGAGGGGCCTGCAGGCCGGGGCATAACAGAGGCGAAAGAATTGTTCTTCTCAGTGTCATCAGAGTTACTCAGAGCTACTTGAGCAGATTCAGCCGATCTTCAAGTTTGAGACAAATATCGGGAAGTCGTGCTGCCCTCTATTGACCCTTCTACTAGAAGCCGTGAATTCGGACAGGGTATTGTCCAGCATCAGGAGTGTATGACCTATCACGGATGTACAAAAGCCCCAGCCTACTTGGCGCGTTCGGTTATCCCCAGTAAAGTCGTACATCCGAGAATCAGTAAATCTGGGGCAATCAGGTCGAGATTTGGCAAATCTCTCGTAGCTATGGGCACTGCTCCACGAATCAGTCGACCAGGGGCAAAAGATTATCGCAAGACCGGGGAAGAACACCCTAAAAACAAAAGATGTTGTTGGGACATTCTTTTGGGGTTTGACGTACAGAAACAGTTCAGATCTAACCGTCAGGGTACAGAGATCGAAGAGTCCTAACCAGAAGCTCGTAACGAAAAGACTTGATCGTTATGTGAAGTGAATCCCCACGCAGGTCGCGCTTCTGAGATGACAATGTTCCTTACTAAAGAAGGATCAAATTCCCCAGCTAGTCGCAGCTTATCCAAAGGACATTCTCCAGCAAGGTCGTTTATCCTCAGCAGAATTGACGATTCCAAGATCGAAGGCTGTAGTCAGATAGTGTGGTATCCCCCAAAAGGATCCCCCATCCCGAGCAGAGTGGTTTAGCCTCAGAAGATTAATTTCCAACTTGTGAGTTGTACTTAGACAGTTTACCCTTCCCAGTAGGGTCATTTACTCTCCCCCAGCGGAGTTAGTTGATTTTCCCCAAGAGAATCGTTTCGTCCTCAGCGGAGTCCTCTCTTCTCAGCAAGCATTTTCTTTCCTCCCAATGGAACTCGAAGAAAACTCTCCCCAGCAGAGTTGGCTGTGTGTCCTGGCATTTATTTTGTCGGAATACCATGTGATACCCGTTCACTCCCCATCAAAAGTCCAATTTTCATTGGCACGGGTAAGCTCCCCAGCAGAAGTCCAATCATGATTGGCGCATTCAATTATCCCTCAGCGAAGTTGACTTCACTCTTCCAGCATTTATTTTGCTGGAATAATTCTGTGGCACCTGGTTACCCCCAGCGGAGTTGGCGTTGTCTTCAGCATTTATTTTGCTGAAGCGGTTTTCTGTATCCCAGCAGTTCGAGTCTGCATTTGCATTGGCATATAGTGTCATATTTGCACCTACCAAATAAAAACGCGTAGCATTTCCATGTCGAATGAAGCATTACGCCATTGTCAAACATATGCATTTTGAAACATAAGCCAGGTTGGTTAACCCGTTTGTTTTCAAGTGTTGTTTCCCATGCAGGGGGAGAGAGCTCTTGCTCAAATTAATTGTCAAACATTCAAGATCTCGGCGTGAGACATGTAATGATAATGTCAATCGTGGCATTATTCCCCACAGAGTTGCTTGGTTAAGTTTCTCTTACCCCTCCAGCGGAGTATTTCTTCAAGGTTGTTGTTCGGTCGTTATCAAAAGATTTCGTGAATCGATTTTTGGAAGTTGCCGCCTATGTTAAAATAGGTGTCTGGCAGTGTGGATTCAGAAAATCCCCAGTAGAGTCCTTCTCAGATTTGCTGCCATGTCAGCATTGAAAATTGGAGGACTAGACTTATATTGTGTTACCCATGTGATTGATGGAGCTAGCTGCTGCAAAGATAGGCAGAGGACCTGTATTTGACAGAGTATTTCCCGTAGCAAAGGCGGAGTTATTTTCCTGTATTTGGCAGAGTTATGTACCCGTAGCAGAGGCGGAGTTATTTTCCTGTATTTGGCAGAGTTATGTACCTGTAGCAGAGGCGGAGTTATTTTCCTGTATTTGGTAGAGTTATGTACCCGTAGCAGAGGCAGAGTTATTTTCCTGTATTCGACAGAGTATTTCCCGTAGCAAAGGCGGAGTTGTTTTCCTGTATTTGACAGAGTATTTCCCGTAGCTGGCAGAGTGATTTCCCGTATGGATAGGCGGATGAAATTTCCTGTGTGTCGCCAGATGATTTTCCCGTATGGATAGGCGGATGAAGTTTCCTGTGTTTAGGCAGATGATTTTCCCGTACGGATAGGCGGATGGAGTTTCCTGTGTTTAGACAGATGGTTTGCCCGTATGGATAGACGGATGGAGTTTCCTGTGATTAGACAGAAATGTTTCCCCAGCGAAAGCGCCAGGATTTTTCCGTGATGTGAGTCCTGACGTGGACAGATTTGTGCTTATTCGTGATTTGGCGAAATTTGGGTCCAGATGTGGACAAGGTTACTCCTGTGACAACAGAATCTCTATTCGTGTTGACGAATTTGTCTCTCTTCTTGTGTTGATAAGGTTAGTCCAGTTGTGGACAGAGGTGTTTTGCGAAAAAGTGTTCAGTACCTGTGGCGTTACATAGGTGGTTGAAGTTGAAATCAGAATTATCAGACGTCGGATCAGTTGTTGCCGTAACAACCAGATTCAGTTGGTGGATGTCGTTCCCTAAACAGTGGTGCAGTTTATTTCTGCGGTTGGCAAATTTCCGGGTTCTTAGTATTCAACCGTCTTGTACCTCGAATGTCTGAAGGCTCCGGGCGTTTCACCCAGTCGGGTCCAAGTCGCTTGAATAGGGGCAGCTGTTGCACCCTAAAATTTGCTCAACCTACTTCACTTGGTTTATGTTTCAATTGCATTGTCATTTGCATAAAAAGTCATGTATATAGTCTAATCATTTGCATAGCATAACATGGGCAAGTCATCCAATAAGGGACCAAATGCAATTCTTATGAGCATATCAAGAGGGTATTATTCAAATTCAAGCACATCCAAGACATCAGAAAGAAATTGAAATCTGAGAAGTTAGTGGACCAAACAGTGGATCTATCTCCTATCTTGAGGGTATTTGAAGATCATCAAAGAAGTTGTGAGTCATGAATTGAGGCCATGGAGGGTATATAGACATCATGGAAGACCTAGAAGGTCATTTTGAAAGTGAGGCAAGTCATTGATGTGATTACAAGAGCTGCAGTTGAAGACAGTCAACTAGGGTTTCATCTGGGTCAACCCTAGGTCAAATGCTTGATTGAAAGGCATCAAGGTCTATTTGAAAGATGTGGGGTTAATCATTTGACATGTAGATATGGATGTGGTGTTGTGCCAAGGAGAAATCAAGAGGAATCAAGAAGAAGAGGAGTTTCTAAATTAGGGTTTCTGTGTAAAATCCCCTGATTTAGGTCAAACTTCCAAGCAAGATAATCCAAAATGCAAGCTTCAAATGGATCCTTGGCTAACATGAAACTTGTAGAAGATCTCAAGACCTTTAATTTGAGTGGTGGAAGACATCAAGGAGATTTACAGAACTCAAGTTATGGTCCTTGCAAGTTACAGGTCGTCAGAGGCATCTGAAATTTGTCTATGAAAATTACTAAACTTACAAGCAACTTTTACCCCTCAAGGAGCTTTAAAATGGATTTCTGGTCAACATGAGAGTTGTTCCTCATGATCTTAGATTTCTAGAAAGGTATGATATGCCTTCATCTGATTTGTGGAACTCTACTTATGACTTTGGCAAGCAAAGGGCATTTTGGTCATTTGGCAGTTATAGGTCATTTCAAGCATATGGCCATATCTCCTACTTCCAAGCTTCAAATGAAAAAACCTTCAGCATTAAAGTTGCTTAGAATGAGGTTTTAAGGCTATTAGGGTGGTCATGAGATGTTGGAAAGGCTCATAAAAAAAAGTGATAAAAATAGCCTAAAAATGAGACATAAGTTAATTCAAGTGAAATGGAAAATCCTAAAATCCAAGTTCCAAATCCAAACCATGGCATATGATAGGTCATTTTGACTCCCAAGGACATTTTAAGAACATTGGTTCAGCCACAATTTTGATTTGAGGCTTAAATCTTGGGGTTGCTTTGTAAAAGTCTTACTTGCAGAATGGCATACCAAACCAAAACAAGGAAAAGCTTCATAAACAAGGTGTTTAAGCTTTGTATCTTGTCCAAAATACCACTTAAGGAGAAAATCAAGTGAATTACCCAAGTTGTAAGGATTTTGTCATGATATCTCATGTGGTGGAAAGTGAAATGCAAAATATCAAGTCATGAAACTTCAAGTTCTTTCTAGAGTGATCTAAATGGTTCTAGATCTTTCTAAACATCTCTATATATGGATTACAATCTCCATTGGTGAGAGGTTGGTGATTGTTGATGTTAATGGTGGTAGAGAAAAGAGTTTGAACCAAAAATTCTCCATTTTGCAAATTGTATTGAAACTCCATTTTTCTCTTCATTACCCTTCCATTTTCTTCCACAAATCATCACTACAAACATCCCTGAACATGTTCATGCTAGAGGGAGCCTCCATTGTTGAAGAATTGAAGCTTTCCAAGTGAAGTTGCAAGAGAGCAAAAGGGATTGAATCTGAAGATACAAGCCATCTCCATCAAATCTTGTGCAAGTAGAGTATTATTCATCACATAGAGACCATTCTTGAAGATCCACAAGGCCTGGTTCGAAGCTTTTCAACATCTACCATTGCAAGGTTCAAGGTATGCAAAACCACTTCCACACTCTGTTTTAGGCATGGCTAGGATTAGTTCTTGTTGTGAAACCATTAGAGACCATTAGGTGATTCATTTGGATGAGTTTAAGACCAATTAGTGAGGTTTCATTGATGGAGGTTGATTCTTGATGGAGGTAGAACACACTATTTAATGGATGATAATGCACGAATTTTGGTTGGTTGTGATCAGCATAGCATGAGGATTAATTATATACAAAGATTGTTGAGTTTTATGATGGTCGAAAATTGAAGAAAGTTTGGATCCATGGAGTTGTGTGGTTCGGTTTGCATGATGTAGTTAGTTTCAACGAAATCCAAAGGCATGGTTGGATTCTACATAAAATTCTAGTCAAGTTTGGTTCTTGGATTGTGTCATTTGATGGAGAAATGAGAGAGAACAAGTGGTGGAAAGTTTCATGCATGGAGTTTGTTTTTTCATGGATTCTAAAACCCTAGATGAACCAAGGTTGAAGACATAATCTAGACCATTGATTGTATGTGGACTTGTTGACTTGGAAGACCATCCTGCGGCCGAGATTTTATTAAACTTCAAAAATTCATATAAAATTGAAAAATGCATATTTTTTAATGAGACTTTTTTTTCCATTTTCCATTTTCTATCTAGAAAAATAAAAAATCATAAAATAGCCATTTTATTTCAGTTTTATATTTTTTGTGCATTTTTACTTTTAATTGCTTTTTTTAATTCTTTTAGTTGGTATGCTAATTTGTAGAATTTAATTAGGATAGTTCCCTTAGGATTTTGAGTTCAATTTTTTTAGGATAATTAGATGAATGGTTTAGGGTCCCCCTGAATTAATGTCATAATTTTGTGATAATTTTTAGGGTAGTTTTAATTAGGTAGTTCTAAGTAGTGTAGAATTTGATTAAAATTTTAGTATAGGTCAATAATAATTTTAGATTTAGGTTTTTTAGGGCAATTTAGTCTATGGGGAATATATGGGACTTAAGCGTAGTTATGTAGGGTCCCCTAGCATTTATATTAGGAATTAATAGAATAATATACTTTTTTTGGTTGATTTTTGAATTGATTGATTGTGTGGTGTGCCCTTTCTAGGGTTATTGTTTGATTGTGTGGGGTATTGGGCTTGTTTGGGGCTTGGGTTTGAGTTGAAGACTTTGTTGATGAAGCCATTGAAGACTAAAAGAATGAAGACCAATTTCCAGAGTTGATGAGGAGTATATCTTGCTGGCAGCTATTGAAGGTTATAGGATCTAGGAGCTAGGTAGAGCTCTAGAATAGAAACTTGATTCACAAACATGGAAGGTCTTGTTTGCCTCCATTCTTTCTCTATGATTCAAAGTCTCTTTTAAATATCCACCTCCTTCCTTTGGAAGGATTAGTGAATGTATTTAAAAGATAGAACTTTTGAGAGAAAACTGTCTGTATCATGTTAACAGTCAGTAGGCCACCCTTGGTAGGCAACTGACTGCTTAACATCCAATTCATCTTGTTGACTGATACTCATCTTGGAGAGTGGGACTTGAAGAAAAGCCACTGAAATATTGAAGACAGAGACCTTGCTTGAAGGTTGTGAAGATGAAGACTGATGTTTGCTGTTTATTTTTGCTGTTCATAATTTTTGATGTATTGTTTGAATTTCTCTGATTGTATTGCTTGCTAATTGATCTGTTAGGTTGAAAGCGAATTTTGTTCGCTTTTGCCTGTTGTTTTCTAGGTTCGAGGTTGAGTGGGACTCCATTGCCTCGCTTGTATTGCTGCATTCATGCATATTTTACTGCTTTATTGTATATTTGCTTTTGTTTCTGTTTCCGTTTATCCCTTAGGATCTCTGTTTCTCTCTGCGCAAGAGAGGAGCATGATAGACATTAGGTCTTAACCCATGCATGATAACATTAGGTTAGTTTAATTCCCTCGTCAACCATAGGTTAGAGTTCTGTCTCTTCTTTCTCAAAACAAACAGAAAAACACAATAAGATTTCATATTCAATAAAAGACACTTCTTCCGTAAAAGAATGTGAACTCATCAAAACGTCATTTTTCGTCCGCTTGGACCAGTAATCAGAAAAACCTTTTTTTTTAAAAGGAGATAAAAACAATCGAGACAGACTTGTGTCGTGCGTAGCCCGAACTACGTTTGCTCTGATCTTTCATGCTGTATGAAAGTACGTAGGCATAGGATGCGATATCCTAGCGAGCAACCTTCCCCTCCTTTCCAGTAGGTAGGCGAACTACGTTGACTCTGATTTCTCATTCCAGACGGGAATACGTAGGCATAAAGTGCGATACTTTGCCGAGTCATTTTATTTTCTTTTAACCCTAGACCTCTAGAGTAGATAGAATAACAATCCGTACCAGAAAACAAGCGTGGATCCCGTCGAGTACGATGGACGTGAGGGGTGTTAATACCTTCCCATTGCGTAACCGACTCCCGAATCCAGGATTTGGTTGCGATGACCATTCCTTTCCCCGTTTTGCGGTAGGTTTACCTCGAGCGTTTCCTTTCCCTCCGTTGGGATAAATAACGCACGGTGGTGACTCTTCTGTTCAGCCGGCGCCGATTTTCGCAGTAGCGACAACAAGCTCCAATATATGAACAGAACCAGAACCTTCTTTGATCTTCAACCAAATATCCTTCTGCACAAGAGTAATTAATTCCAAGCTCCCTGCTTGGAATCACATTACAGACCAACCAAATGCCACTGTTTGGTTAAATCAGCTTCTTTCAAAGCTCTAGAAAATCTAAGCAAACTTGATCTTCATATCCTACATGCTCCAAGGAAACTCAGATACACCAAGATATGAACCTGTAACATCTACTCCTTCACACAGCTCCTGCAAACTGCATGAGATAGTATTAATTCCTATCTTACAATGATGTGCCGTAACATCAATTAAGGCCCTGAAGTTTGCTTGATGTCACAATATCGGATATGACATCCTGCTGGTGAATTTATTCCTTCATTATGCCATTTAGAAGAACCTCATCAAGAGTTCCATATTCACATAGACTTGATTACTGATAGCAAGTTTGAGTAGACAGCCTGTATGCTTCTTCGCAACAAAATCCCTTAAAATGCATTTGCTTTAGAAACTCCTCTTTTAGAGAACCTAAACATGCCAAAGCTTGATTCTTCAGAGAGGAAGGGTCATCAAAATCTTTACAAAAGGACTCCCACTTTCCTTAAGTAGAGACTTCTTCAGGAAGTCAAAGATAGCCGCCACTTATCCTTGTCACCTACTGCACTCCAATACTCCTAGATTAGAAATAAACAGATCTAAGAGAAAAATATTCATCCCGTCGCAACTGCGAAAAACCACTGGCGGAAAAACAGAAGAGTCGCCACTTTCTTTATTTATCCCAGAGAGAGGGAAAGGAAACAATCAGAAAAACCTAAAGAAAAAGGGAAAGACAAGGTCATCGCAACCATGTCTGGATTCGGGAGTCGGTTACGCAAGGGGAAGGTATTAGCACCCCTCACGTCCGTCGTACTCGACGGGATCCAGCATTGTTGTCTATCTAAAAGAGTGTGTTATTACTATCTAGCTAAAGGCTTAAGGACAAAAGAAAAAGAAAAGAGAAGTGACTCGGCTGAGCATCGCCGCTCTGTGCCTACGTACTCCCTCGTGCAATGGGAAAGTTAGAGTCAACGTAGTTCGGCTAAATACAGCTAAAGAAGGGGGAAGGTTGCTCGCCAAGACATCGCGTCTTGTGCCTACGTACTTTCCTCTGGTATGAAAGATCAGAGAAAACGTAGTTCGGGCTAAAAAGAACCACAGGTTGGTACAAACGTTTTTAAGCCCCAGTAGGGTTAACAGATAGTTCTAGCAGTTGGTGTATGCAGCTCGACCATTGGAGACTTAGGTGTTACCGTTTGCGGTAGAACTAAGAGTTAACGACACTCTTTTTGTGAAAATGATTTCCAGATTAAGAACCCCAAAGGGTGAAAAAGGTTTGAAGTGTTTTTGTGTTTTTTAGAGAAGAAGTGTTTTGAATTTGATTTGTAACTCATTGTTCCACCCCAAAATTTGCCCAACCTCTTCTTTACTTGGTTTATGTTTCATTACATTGTTCTAGCATTTGCATTGGATAGAATTTATTCTCGAGGCAGGGGATCAAGGCATTCAGGTGGCTCCAGGTGCAACTTTCAGTGCAAGAGGCTAAACAACAAACATCAGAGGCTTCAAAACTTGTTTTGCCCAGCGATCGAGCGACCGATTTTATTTTATTTTGCAGGGAATTTTTCATGTCAGAAGCAGCATTCAGGTTATGTACAGTGTTCCCATGGTCAGAGCAATCAAGAATGGCTTTCAGCAGCTAAACAGAGTTTAGAACGGCAGGAAATGGGCAAAGGGGCAGATTTCCCTCCAAAAGGCGCCAAATTCAAAATTTTGAATGTGTTAATCGATTAACACATAGGGTTAATCGATTAACCATTGGAAAATCAGTCCAGATTTGAATTTTTAACAATGTTAATCGGTTAACCTATATGGTTAATCGATTAACCACAGCAGGTTTTGCCTTGCACGTGAATTTTCAAGTCCAGCCACTTTTAGGGTCCAATTTTGGTCATTTAAATTGCATTTTCACACTTGGGAAGGATCTAGAACACTATCAAATTTCATTTTCCCTCCAAATGCCCAAACCTCATTCCATACCACATTTTCCAAGCCATTTTCCAATCCTTGCTTTGGATCCAAACCAAGAGTGTATATATTTGATTCACTCCAAACCTCACCATAAAGTCCTCATAATTCACTCTCATTTTCAGAATTGCTCTCATTTTTTTCTCAATTCTCTCTCAATTTTCCAATCTCAAAAACCTCACTCAAAGATCTTCTCCTTGAGATCATTGATTCTTCATTGGAATCATTGATTTCTAAGAGCTAAACCTCCATTAGTTCACTCCATCAATTCCATTTCATCATCCAATTCTCGTGCACAAGCATATCTAAATTTTGAAGTGTTCTTGGAAGTGATTATTTGGCTTATTTTGAGTTGTTATTGGTGGATCTACATTACTACTACAAGAATTGGTGTGGATCTTGAAGAATTCTGGTTTTCTTTGCTTAGATCTACTCATTTACAGTTGAATCAACAATTACCGGATCAAGTCTCTGATCCGAAGGTTGGAATTCTGATCCGATTTTGTTTTCGAACTTATTTGCACAACTTGCATGTGGATCTTTGCATTTGATTGAATATGTTGATTTTGATCTATGATCTTGTTGTGTTATTGTGTTTACATGATGTTTAAATCAATGTTTGTTGGTTTAATTTCGTGCATGATCAATCACATGATAATTGGAGTGTTTGCTTAAGTGATAAGCTGCTGAAAAGTGATTCTGAACTGCTGTTTTTTACCTCTAGCACAGTGTTAATCGATTAACCAACTCAAATATTCAAATTTTCAAGCGTTTTTCAATGGTTAACCGATTAACCTCTGGCGTTAATCGATTAACACTGTAATAGAGGGTCTGTTTTGCTGTTTTGCTTGCTTGTTCGCGTGTCGGTTCGATCCGAATCATCATAGATCGTTGGGTTGCATTAGGATTGAATTATTTTGGATGTTTGTCACTGTTTTTGGCTGTTTAATCATGATCTTGTGTGCATTTTCCACTCGCATGTTTGCATTTGCATGTTGCTTGTTTTCTCTTCTTCTTTCGTAATTCTTCCCTCTTTTTGTTGATTTTTGTTCTAGTGATTAAAATAGAATTAGGAGGAGATCTTTTGCTGGCTGTTAGTAGACATATTGATGAACCCTTAGGATTTTTATTAGATTTTTTAGATAATCATAAGTTCTGTTTTAGGTTAGATGTTTAGAGCCTTCCCAACTTATGGTTTATTTAGAATGTTAAAACATGCATGTTCCCCTAGGAAATTTCTTAGATTTTTGCAACTTAGTTTTCTATTTTAGGTAGAATTTGCAAGTTGGTTGTGTTTGTGGTGTTCCATCTTTGGTGCCTTGCTTGGTTTAGTCTTGTTGGTGGCTTTGGAGCTTGAAGTGCTTGGATTCCTTTTTGGAGGAGCTTATAGACATCTTGTAGTTGTTGGGGCTTGGCTTGTGGAGCTTGGAGTTAAAGATATCTTTCTTTTTAGGAGCTTATAAGATTAGGGTTTAGGAAGAGCCATTAGAACTAGTTTTTTTTCTTTCATCAAACATAGAATGCATTGTTTGCTTCTATCCTCATCCCATGATGCAAAGTCCTCTTGAGGAAGCTCCATCTCTCCTTTGGAGGGATGAGCGGCATGCCTTAATGAGTAGAACTTTTGAGGATGCACTTTCTTTCATGTTGGTTCCAGATGAATTCCTTTGGTTTTCATCAGGTTTCTTAACATTGTAACTTGATCTCAATGGTGATTTCTCTTCCTGTGGAGCTTGCTAGAGTTTGAAGATGAAGAATTGAAGAAGCTTGAAGATAGGAGCTAACTTGAAGATGAAGACTCTTTGCTGTCAAGTCAATTCCTTTGTTGACCAGAGCTGTTGTTGAAGGTTGAAGTTGTTGTCTGTAGATTATTGCTGCTGCTTGGGCTGCTTCCTCTGTTTTTCTTTTGTTGTATTGTATGTTTGCTTGTGTTGCTTACCTTTGGGTTTGAGGTGGTGCTTGTCTCCCCTTGCCTGTTGTTTTCTTAGGTTTGAGGTTGAGCCGGACTCCCTTGCCTCACTTGTACTGTTGCATATCATGCATTTTACTGTTTACTATTTACTGCTTGCTTTCTTTTGCTGTTTTCCCCTAGGATCTCTGATTTCCTCTGTGCAAGTGGGAATTATGACAGACATTAGGTTTTTAAACCATGCATGATAACTGTAGGTAGATTCCTTTCAACCATAGTTTTAGGGCGTCTTTCTCTTCTCATCTCAAAATAAATCAAAAATACAGTAATAAGGTTAATTGAAGTCGTACGTTACGAGCCTTAAGCTATTTGGGAAAAGGTTGGTGGAGGGTCTCTCTCCAGTAATTTAGATGTTAGTGTGGTACCCTTTGGGTGACATACAAAGCATTCACTCCTGGGTCATAGTCTTTAGTGCGACTGAGATTGCGAACATCCTAAAAAACAGTGCTTTCGTAAAAGATTCAAACGAACACTCAAGCTCTGTTTTTGTCCTCTTGGACCCTTAATCAGGAAAACCCTTTCATAAGGAGATAAAAAACTGTCAGACAAACTTGTGTCTTCCGTATCCCGAACTACGTTTGCTCTGATCTTTCATGCCGTATAAAAGTACGTAGGCACGAGATGCGATGTCTCGACGAGCAACCTTTCCCCCTTAACCCGTAGTTAGGCGAACTACGTTGACTCTGATTTCTCGTTCCAGACGGGAATACGTAGGCATAAAGTGAGATACTTTGCCGAGTCATTTTCTTTTCTTTTAGACCAGACCTTTAGAGTAGATAGATGAACATACCCTTAGACAGAAAACGAGCGTGGATCCCGTCGAGTACGACAGACATGAGGGATGCTAATACCTTCCCCTTGCGTAACCGACTCCCGAATCCAGGATTTGGTTGCGATGACCATTCCTTTCCCTCTTTGCGTTAGGTTTGTCGCGGTGAAATTTTGATACCAAACTATTGATTAGTTTGAATCTTATATTCATTTTGCAACGAACTTTGATTTGTCCAAAGGAAGGGATAAAGATCGAAATTCCCACAATGCAATGCAAATGCAAGGATAGAGAGTTTTAGGTTCGGGGGTTGGTTAAACTTAGGGAAGGTACTAGCATCCTAAGTTTCTGTAGTACTCTACAGGAACCTCTTGTTTTACGTTTGTTTATTGCTAAGTGTTTATCTGCTTAAGGGATAAAAGACCCTAATGGTTTATATCTAAGTATACTCGATAAGATGTCGCATCTTATGCCTACATATCCTTACGGGAGTGGAATCAGAGTATCTGCAGTTCCCCTAAAGGGTTAGAGGAGCTCTTTGACTGTGGTCAAAGTTCCTACGGGTTTAGGGTAGTTGTTTTGATTGAGTTTAGGAGAAGAGATGAGTCTTCATGTTAAGGGAGATGTAACCACCACAAATGTAAGGGGGGGGGGGGGGGGGTTGTAGGAAAATGGTCTTTGCATCGTCTTAAGAAAAGGGCTTAAGTACTCGGATTGTTTGACGAGTGTGCCTTTATCGCTCTTAAGGCAAAGTCCCTACATGTTTGATTGTATTGTTATTATATCTCACTTAAGATGATTAACATCTATTCTCAATTGTGTTTGAAAAGTTGTATTGTTGATTGTTTGTTTGTCTAAGTTGTAGAGATAATGGTCCTTCCTATGGGGTAGGATCTATCTTAAGCGATCAACTTGAATGGAATCAAGGATCGTGGGGAAATGATGCAAATGACGTGCAACTACACACGATTGTTGAATCATGTGTAGGATTTTCCTTTGGACAGAATGCAATGCAATAATATAGATATGATAATGTAAATTGCGGTAAATAAATTGCGGAAATGTAAACCATACATATACGCATGAAAGCGCTGAAGTGTGGGTGAATGTGTCGTGAAGTGGGTGTGCACGATTTAGGTTGTATTTTGCGCCATTGATTGTTTGGTTAAATTGATTTTAGGCAAAGTTTTTTATTATTAAATTACTTTGAAGGGTAAGATTGATCTTTTTGAGAAAAAGTTGTATTGATTATTAATAGTGAGATAGACTAATTTGGTTAAACTACTTATGAGAAAATATATTTAGTGAGATTAATTGAGAATAAATTGTGATTATGTGAATTGATTTGTGAGAAAGAGTTATTATAAGCTGATTGGTTTAATCAAAAAGATTTATTTATCTATTATCAAATAAAGGTTAAACTAAACAAAATATAAAGAAACGAAATAATTTTAATTAAAGGTATTGAATAAGATTTATATATAAAAAAAAGTTAATAAATAAATAAGTATTTTCTTTACAAAAGGTTCACCAATTATAAATAAGAAGGTTGATTATAATAAAAAAAAATTGAGTTGATATTAGTAATCCAAAAAAGTTTATTAAATTTAAATTAAAAGGATTTAATTAATTATTTTAATGAAAAGATTAATTTACTGACTTAGGATTAATTAGGTTCCTAAGTCAGGATGGAACCCTAGGTTCCTCCCCCCCGCGACGGCGCATCTCTCTCTCATGATCGCATCCCTCTCTCACGATAAATTTTTGTACTTGAAAACAAACATCAAAACATAAGTCATTCAAGAAATTCAATTTGGAGAAGAAGGTTACCGAAGGCTGGTATAGCGGTGAAGACGCGTGCGGAGGAGCGGCGGTGATAGCAATTCGAGACAGTGAAGGTTGAAACGGCGCCGACGTCAACGACTTTCCCTCCAAGGCTTGTAGCGGATAAGTTTTCTCTTTCACTTTTTTTTAGGTTTACGATAGTGATCTCTTCCCCCCTCCTCTTTCTTGTTCACTAGTCTCTATATATAGGCTTTAATTTGGGATTCTGGATTGAATTTGCTTGATGTCGTTTGACTGCTAATTGATTTGGTTTAGGGATTTCCTTTTTTGAGTTTATCCGATTTTGAAAAGTTTCCTCTTTCATTCGATTGCAATGATGGTTTGATTAATTGATGTTCAAATCTTGTGATTCAGATGAGATGGGATTTGATTGTAGGATATTCTATCTGTGGAATATGCTTTAACCGTTATTTTTTGTTGACTCTGAGTGTCACTTGGCAGGTACAGGTGGCAATTAAGTTTGGGCCAAAGAGGAACTTACAGCCCATAGCAAATATGGTGAAAGGGCAGGTGTACGTGAAGATGCTCAAATTTCTCTCTTGCGAACAAGAGAAAGAAGAAGAGCGAGGTTATGTTCTTGATTACAGTTACTGACGTGTCCGGGTATTTTCTATGTTGGATCCTGAATATTGGTTGATGATTGTTGCCTTCATTCGTGGATTGAGAAGTAAAGGCATGGGGTGAATTCGTTTCAGGATGCATTGTTGCCAGGGTAACTTGCCTCTTAGTCTGAAGCTGATGAGCTGGTGGTTTCGCAGCAAAAGAGACCCTTCTGACCGTGCTTCTTAGCAGGCTGCGTAATCTGCTATTAAGCTGTTTGAGGTATCTAGTTTTTTTTTTAGCAATAGCTCGATGAGCTCAACCATACGAAAGCTTAAAAATGCTCATGATTTTGATATATGCTTGCTGAGTTTTCTTTGCTAACAAAATCTGCAATACTCTAACAGGACCAATGTTTTAATTATGATCAGGTGGAAGTATAATGCCCAATGTCTGGTATCTTGACGGGTCAAAGCGTTAGCGCCTTCGAGAGCTTCGTGTGATTTACGACCAGTTCACGGTTGATGCTTGTGCCAAGCCGGTAATGGGCTGTTGTTGCTGCATACCTGCTCCGTAGGTGACGTCCTTTTGTTCAGGGTCTTTTGACATGGATTCATAGGGCGTGGATTCGAGAACCAATTTTCTGTTGTAGGTCTGGTTTTGTTCTCATTATTACTTCTCGTCTTCTTTTCGGAAATTGTCGATTATTAAGAAGAATGTGATTTTGAGCTTGCTTGTGGTGTAACAGGAACAAACGAAAAGGCACGCAGATGAAAGTGACTAGTAGAATGAGGATCTAGGAACTATGGATCCAAAGGGGCAAAGTTTTTAATCCAAGCTGCCTGCTTAGTAAACTCATTATAGTATCAAAGCTGCTAGCACCTGTATGATCGGCAGCAAGAAATGACTTCTGAGCCCGTGCCTGGTTAAACGCCATCCCAGGTGCTGGCGCCACAACAACTGATGACTGTGTAGGTTTGTTATGCTAGCACTAATTATCGACTCATAGCCATTCTCTTCTATCAAACTGGCTGGCTGCAGCTGATACCAACGGGTATGATGCGCGAGACTTTGTTTTGATCATCCCCTTGTTTGTCCTGTATGTTGTTGTGGCGCTACCTTGCTATGAATTTCTAAGACTTATGTATTTGTTTGCTTACTTCAAGTCTGTAAAAGTTTGATAACTATTTCTCAGTTTCTTTCATGTGCTTATGGTGATGAGGGGAACCAGAATAATCCATCGTGCAAGTTGTTGCTCTTATCATGGTTATCCTTATCTGCGCCAACTGATCAAGATCAAATTGCATGGGAGCTGGTGACTGTGGAAGCAAGAGAATAATGTATCCATGAGAACATACGACACTAGGTGCATCACCAATCTCTATGTCATCTTCAGCTTATCAATTACTTGCAATTTATAACTGCTTCAATCAGAGTTTATGGCATCACGGCCACCGACATTCCAACAACAACAATACAATCTTGTTACTTAATGGAAGTAATGCTTAGGAGCTCTCACATGCACCAGACTTGTAGAGGTATTCTAGTCCATTTCCATCATCTTATTGACATTAGAGTGTTGCAGCAAAACCATCTCGCAGGTGTTATCTTCATTAGCAATTACAGTCATCACTTTAAGTTTTAACCTATTGGCATAGGGTGGGGCAGTGTAATGGTGATGTTGATTTCTTGGTAAGTGAATTGATATCTTGCACATACTTGTTTGCTGTTTGTTGTATACCGCTGTTACGATGTTGATGTTTGCAGATGGTGCACTGGCATTGTGATGCTTCGCTGTTGTGAAGCTATTCCGTCGTGTTTTGCTCTTCTGCAGGTGCTGCGGATGTGCCTTAGTCATGATTGTTATGAATTGTTGAAGTACTTGTTATTTGCTTTGCCAGTGTGGCTGTTATGCCATTGTGGATGCTTGCTCGCATCTGTCATTGTAATGCTGTTTGTACTACTATCTACAGCTGACATGTTGAAACTACCGTGGCATATTGCTTGCGAAATCTAAAATATGTGCTGCTGTCACTTGCGAACGTTTTGCCTGTTGTTGTTTGCAGCTGATATGCTTCCTCTTCTTCTTCCAGGACACCGTTAGCGGTTCCGAAAATGCCGGTTCTATGCTACTGCCGGGAAAGGTTTCTGGTGGGTTCGGTGACAAATAAAGGAATAGCTCAAATGCAGCTAGGACGCGGTAGCTTGAGAAGGCATGTTATGTTTTTCAACGCGGCTTAATGAGTATTTTCTCAAACCATCTTTGCATGTAATTGAATGCTTGGTTGGTGATGACAAAATACCAAGCTTTGGACTTGAATAAACCACCTCGCCATTAAATCTCAGGAAACTCACAAACAACTTAGGCCAAATCCTTCAACCAAATAGAATGCTTATGAACTTGATGCCACTTGAAATTACTCCCGAATCACGAACCCATTAGTTAGTCACAAATTAATTATATTCATTTTGATAAGATCCCCATCTATAATCAGTGTGAAGCACTTTTGTCTTAATGAAGCTTTAAATGACTACGATTAGTCCTCAAATGAATATGCCAAAAAAAAAATCCCACTTCTCCTCAGGGGTAGGCGTTGATGATTTTAAGAGGTGCCGAGGAAAACCAATAAAACCCCGCAATCATTCTGAAACAGGCTCAATTGACCACGTCGTGGAGTATTTTAAAATGGGAAGAATGGATATTATCTCCGTATGAAATCATTGCATCTGCACGATTTGGTTAACGCAATAAACATATACAAAAGTAACATGATAAAACACACAAGGAGGTGGGATCTTATGGTAAAAAATTAGGGTGTGACAGATGCCCCTATTTAAGTTACTTCTATCCGGAGATATGTAGATAGAAATCTTCGTCTCGACGAGATAGGAGGGACTTAAATATAAACATTGCACGAATTTTTGGCCCTAAGAGCCACCAAATGCAAAATGATATGCACGGATATGGAAATGCAAGACACAAGAATTCTGTGCGGAGATGAGGTTACGGGGGGGATGAACTGGACACAACATGCTAGACCAAAGAGCAACAGACCCAACGAGGCGGGACTCCCCGAGGACAGGAATTAATCACCAACGGGACATCTCTAGAAGTGCAGCAATCACTCGCACACCGAGGATGCGGTAATTTAGGCAATTTTGTGGTCGAAAAATGCGTTTACTACTAGAGTGGTGGTTAGTAGTAACTCCAAATGGATCTTCTTGATTGGGGTGCAATGTATTCTTTTCTTTTCTTTTTCATTTTTTTGTATATTATTTTATTATTTTGGTAATCCGACTGAAAATAGTAAAATGTATGAACCTCCCCGAGCGTCATGGTACGGGGACCATGGGCTGGTATCAGTCTCTGAAGTAGAACTTCCCCTTGCATCGTGGTATGGGAACCATGAGCTGGTCTCAGTTTCTGAAGTAGAACTTCCCCTTGCATCATGGCATGGGAACCATGAGCTGGTCTCAGTCTTTGATGTCGAACTTCCCCTTGCATCATGGTATGGGAACCATGAGCTGGTCTCAGTCCCTTCCCAAAATGATGGAAACTCGTGAGAGCATCTTCACAAAGACGGGTTGTAGATTTGTTGTAGATTTTCGGCTGTGAGCCATAGTGTCATTGTAGATTGTATGTTGTGATTTGTAGAACTGTAGAATTGTGAATGTAAATATTGTCGATGTAATTTGTAGTTGTGTAACTTTGTAGATGTAATCTTGTAAATGTAGCATTTGTATATGTAGTTTGTATTGTATTGGCAATTTGTAGAATATGCACCGGGGATGCTCAAAGGAGTTGTAAGCCGGTTGATCTGTGGAGTGTCCTCTTGTACGGAGATATGTTGTTGATAGTACTCGTAAACTCTCTGGGGAAAATAATTTTTGAGGCGTATCTTTGTTGTAATTGTAAGATATGTGAAATTGTTGTAACAGAAATCCTCAAATGGGGAAGTATCTGTAATGTCCTTTGCTTTGACTTGATAATCTTGAGATAATCCACTGGGGATGGACAGATTGTCTTGAGGAAATTGTTGTTTGTCGTTTTGAGTGTGGATCAGCCGAAGAACGGGTTGCTCAAATAAAGAGATCTTCTGTCATTCAGCTGTAAGTTGTTGAGGAAATCTTGTAATATTGCTGAAGAGATGTCCCATCTTCAATGGTGATCCTCATAATGTCAAAGTGCAAAATAAATGCACTCTTGACTTGTGTTCAAAAGCTGGAGATGTTCATAGCGTGATTGCCAAAGACCGAAGTTCAATTCGGGGAGTAACCGAAGAGAAATTGTCAAGCAAGACTCGACCATAGAGGTATAAACTCCAATGGGAATATACTGAAACAACCGTCTTCCACGAGGATCGAACTTCGTGGGGAAATAGAAATATTGAGCTTTTCTCTGCCTAGGGTTGACAACTCTAATTGGAAAGAGAAGACACGCCCAACCACTTGGGGATAAACACAAACAAAGCGGCAGAAGAACACACGTACAAAGATGCACAAATGCAAATGTTATGCTATCCATTTATATGATATGTATATGCTTATGCTGACAAAACAGACGAAAGCAACAACCGGCGATGGGATAAACATCTCGAAACAAACATCCGACCAATCTTCAAAGATAGAAGTATCACTGGGGATAGATGGAGAACCAAATATGGGGTCACACTCCTGCTTCAAGGCTTCAGAAGTTCTCTTGGGGAATAGAGATCAATCCCTTTGGGGATGTAACATCTCGATACGTCTGAAAGATTACCCTGTTGAAGACGAGGATAAAGATCCACTAAGGGTGGATCAAACTCATAACTGTAGAAACTTCCTGGATAAAAATAAATATCCAATTCATTGGAGAGGCTCATGCTGGAGAAGATCGATGTTGAAGAAGGTCCATTGAGGAGTAAAATATTTCCACTTCGCTGGGAATGTGAAGTTGGAGAAAATTTATTGAGGATAAAATATCATCCACTTCATTGGGGAAATGAAGTTTGAGCAAATCACTGGGAATTCTGCATCGAAAGCTTCATCGAAGAATTGTCATGACCACCAAAAATAAAATTTATTGGGGACATGAAGAATATTGCAAGAACAAGGTAATTCTATCTTGATGAACTGCGTAATAGTCGCCATTTGAACAATAGGTGTTGTGAATGGATAAGATAATCTTTGCTTCTCAAATGCACCAAGTTATATGGTTATGAGAAGAAGTCAATCCAAGAGGATCTTACAGAAAACATATGGCGTCCCATTGTTTTCAAACTCTCTGGAGAGATTCGTCGAATCTCGACGTAACGGACCCTGATTGACGGTATTATAAATAAGTCTTCAGAAATTGATCTCTAGATGAAGTCGAACTTGCATATAATAACCACTTGGGAATAACTTGCCCCAGGTCAACAGAGTCCTTAATGCGGATGTGTAATTTTCTTAAGACATCAAACAATGTTAGCAAGTCAGAAATGTTAATTTCGAAACTGTTAATGCAACACACGTTTGTCTTGAAGTTTTGAAAAAGGCTATCGCAGTAACTTGTGGTCGAACCCACTAGTTAGGATATAAATTTATTTTTATAAAGCCAACAAAAACTGAGCGTAGCTCATAGGAGTCAGGAAACGTTATCTCATCGAGTATGCTTTCGAAGTAACCTTATTTCAATTAGGTCTTTGAAGGTTATATCAGGGCTTAGTTCAAGGTTTGTGAAACAAAGGAAATAAGGGTCAAAGTATATTTGCACCCACCCATTTTGAAAGGTGTTCACTATTTTGAAAGAGTCTTAAATGTTCAATCAAGCTGACTGAAAATTGCCCCAACTTGAAAATGAGGTTGAAAAATGGTTAAAAAGGAATTAACCGCTTTATATCTTTGGTGTTTAAGAGATTTTGAAATAGTGCCTTACATCATCAGTAAGTTTTGTTCGAAAGCATACCACGAGAGGTTTTGCGTTTTATTTCGCCATCCTCCTCCCAATTTCATGCCTAAGCAAGAGATCGGGTAGCATTGGCATTATCATTTATGAAAAATAATTTTGAGTGAAACGAATGGGTTTCTTCAAGACAACCATTTATTGCATTACTTTATTCAAAATAAACAAGTTCTCACATGCTAATTATGCTTTTAACCAAAGAAAATAACAAGAGCAAATAAGCAGAGAAAATGAACAGCTGATCAACACAACAATGTTCCATTCACGATTGGGCTTCCTCCTTTGAAAGTCAGCTCTTCATTATCAATCATTTCTTGAACTTTCCCTTGTAAAACTTTACATTCTTCAATCGAATGCCCCAATGCTCCATCATGAAATTCACAGCTGGTATTTGAGTCGAACCACGGTGGACGAGACTTCATAATTCTAGTCTTCCTGGGAGTCATTAACGAGTTTCTAGCTAAATAGGACCATAGCTGACGGTAAGTCATTGGGATAAGATCAAACCAACGAGTTTCTTCTTTCGGAACACTCAGAGGTGTCTTCTGATTTTGAAACCATCTTCGAACCTGACGATCTTGACGCTGATCTGGAGGAGTCAATCTTCGCTTATGAGGTAGTCGCTGCTTGCGTTGAGCAGTCACTTCAAACTGATGTTGAGGACGAGGTGCTGGAACTAGATCTGACAGGATTGCATCAACATTTCCTTTCTCTAGGGAATCATCAACTGAAATCTCTTCGTCAGTTTGGTTATTCAAATCATCTTGAATTCTTCCACTTTTGAGTGCATTCTCAATGTTTACTCCGACTTCCATAATTTTGGAGAAATCTGATGGTACAGCGCCTACCATCCTAACATAATAAGAGTCTGGCAGTGTTCTTAGAAACATCTTGCTTAAATCTTTCTCTGGAAGCGGTGGCTGAACTTGGGCTGCCAACTCTTTCCATCGCTGAGCATATTCCCTAAAAGATTCATCATCATTCTTACTCATGTTCATCAATTGATCACTGTCTGGAGCCACGTCCAAATTATAGTACTGCTTTATAAAAGCATCGGCTAAATCTTTCAAAGACTGAATGTGATTCCTTTGTAGCTTCGTATACCATATCAAGGATGCCCCAGATAAACTCCCTTGAAAGAAGTGAATCATCAGCTCGTCGTTGTCAATATAAGCATCCATCTTCCGACAGAACATCGTCAAATGATCTCTTGGACAACTAGTACCCTTGTACACTTCAAAGACAGGCATCTTAAACTTCGGAGGAATGATCACGCCTGGAACCAGACATGACTCACGAGCACTAAAACCAGATGTATCAGCTCCTTTTGTCATCTTTAATTGCTCTTTGAGATCACGAAGTTCTTTTTCCATGACATCCACCTTCATCTTAGTACGATCATTCTGAAGATTAGGTACATGCTGGGAAACTATTTTTCAACTTGAACAACTAGATTGTCTTGCACAGGCTGAGGTTGTGTAGAAACATCCACTTGTTGAACATTGTCATCAGAAGGAAGATCGAATAACGGATTAGTCACAACTCTGAAGTCAGTCATAGAATCCATATCCTTGTTCTCTTTCCTTATCTTTTAGTAATACTTCAAGTTCGATCAGATGGTCGAGATGTCAGCTGACAGACAAAGACAGCAGACGGGATGAGCCACAGAAGAGGAGAGACACATGCATATGCGAATGCTAAATGTAGGATGCTAATGCAAGAATGAAGAAATGAAAGGTTTCATGGAACTCCAGTTCTTTATAAACGTTACAGAATACCAAAGAAAAATTTTTATTTGTTATTTTTTGATATTGATTATGGATGAATATTCTTATAAGAGTCCCAACTAAATAAAAGCTAAATAAAGCCCTAAGGAAGTCCTTCATCGTGCTTGTTGATCTTCTCTTCTACTTGGATTTTCTTGAATATAAATTGTCCATGATCAACGTCTAAAGATTAATTTGATAGAGGAAAATAAATCCTCCATCTCTTGTTGGAAAGTGAGGAATGAATTCTTTGTTTTCTTGGATTTTCAATATGGATGGAAGTATTTTTGAACTTCTAACGATCCTTCATGACAAGGGAAGTCTCTCGTATCTCTTGAGTTTTCTTCAATCTGAACTCCTACTTCCTTAGGCCATCCAAGTTATGACTCTTAAAAGAATATTTCCAAAATATTTTCTTTTACAATACATATTGGTTTCTGTAATGTTTATAACTAAACTAGGAATCCCATGAAACCAATGCAAAATGATGCTTTATGAATGCAACAAACACAAGTAAGCACATAGATAGACAAGGATAAAAAAACAAAGGGTACCCTAAGTTTGCAACGAGCATGGAGCAAAGGTGTACCCATTCCCAAAGGTTAAGGACTAAAGGTGGATGGTACCTGCAGAACTGGGTTCTAAAAAAAAGGTCCCAAAGTCATTAGTCCATCTATTGGATATTATCAATTTCTCAACTAACTTGAGGATTAATAATATTCTCAAGAGAACTTCTTTTGAGTGTAGCTTCGCGTAGCACTATTTCAGGACTTACTCCCTCATAGCCTCGCACAACTTCCTAATAAAGGCCAAAGTGGGGTTGAAGGTAACTACGGTCCTTAGCATCATGGACTCCAATTGAGAATAGTAAAAGTTTTCACGACTAAACTCGTTCAACCGAACCATTTTCAAAAGGGTCTCAACTAAGCGGGATTCTCGAATCAACTTAGTCGGGACTCACTCCCTATAAGCCTCATCGAATATATCACCATCCTATCTTAATTTCTCTCATGTTCGGGTGTAGGACTTTGTCTCACCACTCAAGGATAATAACCCAATAAGAGATAAAGAATACAAATAAACAAATAAACAAGTAAGCAAATATATACAATAATAAACAAGAGAAAACAAGTTAGGGAAACCCACTAAGGAGTCCCCAGTGAAGTCGCCATTTCTGTCGCGGTGAAATTTTAATACCAAACTATTGATTAGTTTGAATCTTATATTCATTTTGCAACCAAACTTTGATTTGTCCAAAGGAAGGGATAAAGATGGAAATTCCCACAATGCAATGCAAATGCAAGGATAGAGAGTTTTAGGTTCGGGGGTTGGTTAAACTTAGGGAAGGTAATAGCATCCTAAGTTTCTATAGTACTCTACAGGAACCTCTTGTTTTATGTTTGTTTATTGCTAAGTGTTTATCTGCTTAAGGGATAAAAGACCCTAGTGGTTTATATCTAAGTATACTCGATAAGATGTCGCATCTTATGCCTACATATCCTTACGGGAGTGGAATCAGAGTATCTATAGTTCCCCTAAAGGGTTAGAGGAGCTCTTTGACTGTGGTCAAAGTTCCTACGGGTTTAGGGTAGTTGTTTTGATTGGGTTTAGGAGAAGAGATGAGTCTTCATGTTAAGGGAGATGTAACCACCACAAATGTAAGGGGGGGGGGGGGGGGGGGGTTGTAGGAAAATGGTCTTTGCATCGTCTTAAGAAAATGGCTTAAGTACTCGGATTGTTTGACGAGTGTGCCTTTATCGCTCTTAAGGCAAAGTCCCTACATGTTTGATTGTATTATTGTGGGGGTGAAGATTATATCTCACTTAAGATGATTAACATCTATTCTCTATTGTGTTTGAAAAGTTGTATTGTTGATTGTTTGTTTGTCTAAGTTGTAGATATAATGGTCCTTCCTATGGGATAGGATCTATCTTAAGCGATCAACTTGAATGGAATCAAGGATCGTGGGGAAATGATGCAAATGACGTGCAACTACACACGATTGTTGAATCATGTGTAGGATTTTCCTTTGGACGGAATGCAATGCAATAATATAGATATGATAATGTAAATTGCGGTAAATAAATTGCGGAAATGTAAACCATACATATACGCATGAAAGCGCTGAAGTGTGGGTGAATGTGTCGTGAAGTGGGTGTGCACGATTTAGGTTGTATTTTGCGCCATTGATTGTTTGGTTAAATTGATTTTAGGCGAAGTTTTTTTATTATTAAATTACTTTGAAGGGTAAGATTGATCTTTTTGAGAAAAAGTTGTATTGATTATTAATAGTGAGATAGACTAATTTGGTTAAACTACTTATGAGAAAATATATTTAGTGAGATTAATTGAGAATAAATTGTGATTATGTGAATTGATTTGTGAGAAAGAGTTATTATAAGCTGATTGGTTTAATCAAAAAGATTTATTTATCTATTATCAAATAAAGGTTAAACTAAACAAAATATAAAGAAACGAAATAATTTTAATTAAAGGTATTGAATAAGATTTATATATAAAAAAAAGTTAATAAATAAATAAGTTTTTTCTTTACAAAAGGTTCACCAATTATAAATAAGAAGGTTGATTATAATAAAAAAAAATTGAGTTGATATTAGTAATCCAAAAAAGTTTATTAAATTTTAATTAAAAGGATTTAATTAATTATTTTAATGAAAAGATTAATTTACTGACTTAGGATTAATTAGGTTTTTGATTATCGGTAAAAAAAGTAATAATTAAACTTGATTAAAAATAAAAAGGTGGTTAGTTTTATTTTAAAAGGGGTTTATTATGGTTATGACTAATTAAATAAGACGGATTAAGGGTGATTAACGATTTTTAGGGGGTTTGGTGCATGGTTAGTGTAAGTGTGTGTGATTAGTGTGTGTTTAATATAATTACTTTACCATAATACACAGATAATAAAAATCAAGACAAAACAACAAAAAAGGATGGGAAATGTCAGGATGGAACCCTAGGTTCCTCCCCCCCGCGACAGCGCATCTCTCTCTCATGATCGCATCCCTCTCTCACGATAAATTTTTGTACCTGAAAACAAACATCAAAACATAAGTCATTCAAGAAATTCAATTTGGAGAAGAAGGTTACCGAAGGCTGGTATAGCGGTGAAGACGCGTGCGGAGGAGCGGCGGTGATAGCGATTCGAGACAGTGAAGGTTGAAACGGCGCCGACGTCAACGGCTTTCCCTCCGAGGCTTGTAGCGGATAAGTTTTCTCTTTCACTTTTTTTTTAGGTTTACGATAGTGATCTCTTCCCCCCTCCTCTTTCTTGTTCACTGGTCTCTATATATAGGCTTTAATTTGGGATTCTGGATTGAATTTGCTTGATGTCGTTTGAATGCTAATTGATTTGGTTTAGGGATTTCCTTTTTTGAGTTTATCCGATTTTGAAAATTTTCCTCTTCCATTCGATTGCAATGATGGTTTGATTAATTGATGTTCAAATCTTGTGATTCAGATGAGATGGGATTTGATTGTAGGATATTCTATCTGTGGAATATGCTTTAACCGTTATTTTTTGTTGACTCTGAGTGTGACTTGGCAGGTACAGGTGGCAATTAAGTTTGGGCCAAAGAGGAACTTGCAGCCCATAGCAAATATGGTGAAAGGGCAGGTGTACGTGAAGATGCTCAAATTTCTCTCTTGCGAACAAGAGAAAGAAGAAGAGCGAGGTTATGTTCTTGATTACAGTTACTGACGTGTCCGGGTATTTTCTACGTTGGATCCTGAACATTGGTTGATGATTGTTGCCTTCATTCGTGGATTGAGAAGTAAAGGCATGGGGTGAATTCGTTTCAGGATGCATTGTTGCCAGGGTAACTTGCCTCTTCGTCTGAAGCTGATGAGCTGGTGGTTTCGCAGCAAAAGAGACCCTTCTGACCGTGCTTCTTAGCAGGCTGCGTAATCTGCTATTAAGCTGTTTGAGGTATCTAGTTTTTTTTTAGCAATAGCTCGATGAGCTCAACCATATGAAAGCTTAAAAATGCTCATGATTTTGATATATGCTTGCTGAGTTTTCTTTGCTAACAAAATCTGCAATACTCTAACAGGACCAATGTTTTAATTATGATCAGGTGGAAGTATAATGCCCAATGTCTGGTATCTTGACGGGTCAAAGCGTTAGCGCCTTCGAGAGCTTCATGTGATTTACGACCAGTTCACGGTTGATGCTTGTGCCAAGCCGGTAATGGGCTGTTGTTGCTGCATACCTGCTCCGTAGGTGACGTCCTTTTGTTCAGGGTCTTTTGACATGGATTCATAGGGCGTGGATTCGAGAACCAATTTGCTGTTGTAGGTCTGGTTTTGTTCTCATTATTACTTCTCGTCTTCTTTTCGGAAATTGTCGATTATTAAGAAGAATGTGATTTTGAGCTTGCTTGTGGTGTAACAGGAACAAACAAAAAGGCACGCAGATGAAAGTGACTAGTAGAATGAGGATCTAGGAACGATGGATCCAAAGGGGCAATGTTTTTAATCGAAGCTGCCTGCTTAGTAAACTCATTATAGTATCAAAGCTGCTAGCACCTGTATGATCGGCAACAAGAAATGACTTCTGAGCCCGTGCCTGGTTAAACGCCATCCCAGGTGCTGGCGCCACAACAACTGATGACTGTGTTGGTTTGTTATGCTAGCACTAATTATCAACTCATAGCCATTCTCTTCTATCAAACTGGCTGGCTGCAGCTGATACCAACGTGTATGATGCGCGAGACTTTGTTTTGATCATCCCCTTGTTTGTCCTGTATGTTGTTGTGGCGCTACCTTGCTATGAATTTCTAAGACTTATGTATTTGTTTGCTTACTTCAAGTCTGTAAAAGTTTGATAACTATTTCTCTGTTTCGTTCATGTGCTTATGGTGATGAGGGGAACCAGAATAATCCATCGTGCAAGTCGTTGCTCTTATCATGGTTATCCTTATTTGCGCCAACTGATCAAGATTAAATTGCATGGGAGCTGGTGACTGTGGAAGCAAGAGAATAATGTATCCATGAGAACATACGACACTAGGTGCATCACCAATCTCTATGTCATCTTCAGCTTATCAATTACTTGCGATTTATAACTGCTTCAATCAGAGTTTATGGCATACGGCCACCGACATTCCAACAACAACAATACAATCTTGTTACTTAATGGAAGTAATGCTTAGGAGCTCTCACATGCACCAGACTTGTAGAGGTATTCTAGTCCATTTCCATCATCTTATTGACATTAGAGTGTTGCAGCAAAACCATCTCGCAGGTGTTATCTTCATTAGCAATTACAGTCATCACTTTAAGTTTTAACCTATTGGCATAGGGTGGGGCAGTGTAATGGTGATGTTGATTTCTTGGTAAATGAATTGATATCTTGCACATACTTGTTTGCTGTTTGTTGTATACCGCTGTTACGATGTTGATGTTTGCAGATGGTGCACTGGCATTGTGATGCTTCACTGTTGTAAAGCTATTCCGTCGTGTTTTGCTCTTCTGCAGGTGCTGCGAATGTGCCTTAGTCATGATTGTTATGAATTGTTAAAGTACTTGTTATTTGCTTTGCCAGTGTGGCTGTTATGTGTTGCACCCTAAAATTTGCTCAACCTATTTCACTTGGTTTATGTTTCAATTACATTAACATTTGCATATAGAGTCATGTACATAGTTTAATCATCGGCATAGCATAGCATAACAAGTCATTCAACAAGGGGCCAGGTAATATTCTCATTTCTATGAGCCTATAAAGAGGTTATTGTTCAAATTCAAGCACATCCAAGTCATCAGAAAAGAAATTGAAATCTAAGAAGTCAGTGGATCAAGCAGTGAATATATCTCCTATCTGAGGGTATCTGAAGATCATAAAGGAAATGGTGAGCTGTGAGATGAGCATGGAGAGTATGTAGACATCATGGAAGACTTAGAAAGTCATTTGGAGAAGGAGGCAAGTCATTGATGTGAGCACAAGAGTTGTAGTTGAAGACAGTCGACTAGGGTTTCATCTGGGTCAACTCTAGGTCAACTCTAGGTCAACTGGTTGATTGAAAGGCATTAAGGGCTATTGGAGAGATGTGGGGTTCATCATTTGACATATGAATAAGGATATGGTGATGTGCCAAGAAGGAATCAAGAGAAATCAAGGAGAAGAGGAGTTTCTAAATTAGGGTTTCTGTGTAAAATCCCCTAGTTTAGGTCAAATTTCCAAGCAAGATAAGTCAAAATGCAAGCTTCAAATGGATCCTTGGTCAACATGAAACTTGTAGAGGATCTCAAGACCTTTAATTTGAGTGGTGGAAGACATCAAGGAGATTTATAGAACTCAAGTTATGGTCCTTGCAAGTTACAGGTCATCTAAGGTATCTGAAATTTTGTCTGTGAAAGTTACTTGTCTTCTAAGCAACTTTTACCCCTCAAGAAGATTTCAAATGAATTTCTGGTCAACATAAGAGTTATTCCTCATTGTCTTAGATTTATAGAATGGTATGGTATGCCTTCATATGATTTGTGGAACTCTACTTATGGTCTTGGCAAGCAAAGGGTATTTTGGTCATCTGAGAATTACAGGTCATTTCAAGCCTATGCCCAAAACTCATACAAGGAAGCTTCAAATGGAAAACTACACAACATCAAACTTGTTCCAAATGACATTTTGAGTCTAGAAAAGTGACCATGAAATATTGGAAAGGCTCATAGCTCAAGGTTTCAAAATTGGTGAATTTAATGAATGAAAAATGACCTAAAATTGAGATTTTTCATAATTTGGCCAAATGGGGTGAAATTATAGGTCATTTTGATTGGAAAAAAATGTTTTAAGAACATCGGAAAAAGTGGATTTTTGAGTTTGGTTCAATATTTGAGAGTTATGCTTGGTTACTTACAAAAGAAGTTACATAATCCAAATCCAAGGGAAAGTGTGCATGGGAAGTTTCTCCAAAGTTCTAGGACTTTCCAAGGTCATCTATATATTGAATTGAATAGCTTCATGCCATGGTTGGTGATTCATTTTGTGCATGATACCAAGTTTGACATTATTCTTCCATTTTGCAAAACCCTCTCAAACTCCATCAAATCTATATCAATTTCCATTTTTCTTGATTTGATCATCATCTAGATCATTCAAGGATCAAAATTCACACAAGAACTTGGTTGAATTGAAGAGAACTCGTGCCATACAACTTCATCATCCAAGGTGCAAGAAAGTTTCAATTGCAAGATCCAAGAGGTTTGAGCCATAATTTTTGCATACAGAACTCATAATCAAGTTCACTGATCAAGTTCAGAGCATTGAAAGCATTGGATCAAGAGAATTCTACAACTGTTTTCACCATTTACACCAGGTTGGTTTCTCATTCGATTTGCTTGTTTTAGTTAGAATCATAGAGATTTGTTAGGTTAGAACTGTTAAGATAGTCTAGATGATGGATTTCACAAAGTTTGAGGAAGTTTCATGAGGTTTGCCATAGGTGTACCAGGACTGTTAGGGTTTGTAAATCATGGTTTATTGCACTATAATCTTGAATGAATAGCTCAGGTTGATCAGCATAAGGTGTAGATCATGTTAGGATAGAATTTAGCAAGAATTCTCAAGTTTGATGTCAGGTGAAAATGGTGGAACCGAGTTGTTATACCTATCGGGTTTGAAGCTTGGCTGAGTGTTGGAGAAAACTAATGGTATGGCTGTGTAGAGGGAAGAGAATGGAGTGTTTTTGGTCTTTGCATCGTGTTATTTCATGGAAGATTGAGGGAGAACAAAGGGGTATAAAATTCGTGCATGGTGAGGTTCTTCTGGTTCTAGGGTTTGCCCAAGGTTGAAGATGAAGGAGGACCCTACGATTTGGGTGTTTGACTTGACTCAGATTGCAATCCAATGGCCGTGGTTTGAAATGAAATTTGGAGGGAGAGACTGTGCATAGAACGCACCGTTTCACTTATTCTTTCTGCTGGGCTTTATGATCGCTTGCTAATGCCACCCCCTCAAATCAGGCCCAATGTGTTTTCCATTAAAACTTTTACTTAATGCACCGTTTCTGGTTTTTAATTTTTGTTATATTTTCTGAGTCATTGGGCCCAGACACGCTTGCTATGCGCGCCCCCCAGTCTGGGCCCACCTTGTTTTTTTAACTGTTTTTATTACTTGATGCACCCCTCATCTCATTTAATTCCACATTAATTCCTTTCATATTTTTTAATTCTTTGAAAATTCATAAATAATTGAAAAATACTAGTTTTTAATTGGTTGTTTTTGCATATTGTTCATATTTTTGTCAAGAAAATTATCACATAAAAAAATTAATATTTCATTTTATTTTCATATTTTTAGCATATTTTTCTTTTAAATGGGATTAAATGATGTTTAGTTTGGTGCATGAAATTGTTAATTTTGGTTTGATTAGATGCTTTAACATTTTTGATCCATTCTTTTTAGGTTGATTAGCTTAGACCTTTAGCTTGTGTATAAGATTTAATTCATGATTTTAGGATCAATTTTTAGGTGAGTTGTTTAGGTGTGATTAGTGTGATCAAAACTAGGGTTTAGGAGATAATATAGGTGAATTAAATCATTTCCCTTAGGAGTTGTAGATTGAATCTTTGGGGTATGGGAATATAGGGGTTATGGGTAGATAATATATCCCTTAGAAAATATTAGGATTCCCCTACTGCTATTTAGTATACTGCTTATATTTGTTTGACTGTGTGGTGTGCCCTCCCTAGGGTTATTTCATTTGTCTGTGTGGGGTATTGGGTCTGCTTGGGGATTGGGAGAGCTGAAGACTTGGATGATGAAGGCCATTGGAGATCAAAAGAATGAAGACCAACTTCCAGAGTTGATGAGGAGTATCCTTTGCTGGCAGCTGTTGAGGAGTATAGGATTTAGGAGCTAGGCAGAACTCTAGAGTAGAGAACTTGCTCCACAAACATGGAAGGCCTTGTCTGCCTCTATTCTTTCTCTATGATTCAAAGTCTCTTTCAAATATCCACCTCCTTCCTTTGGAAGGATTAGTGAATGTATTTGAAAGATAGAACTTTTGAGGGAAGATTGTCTGTATAATGTTAACAGTTACTGAGTCACCCTTGGTAGGCAATTGACTGTTTAACATTCATTTCATCTTGATTGACTGATATTCATCTTGGAGATTGAGACCTGAAGAAAAGCCATTGCAGATGGAAGACTGATGACAAAGACCTTGCTTGAAGGCTGTGGAGATGGAGACTGAGGCTTGCCTGAAGCTTGTAGCTGTTTGGAGATGACTTGAAGACAGATGTTGATGCAGAGTTGCTGTTGCTGTTTATTTTTAGCTGTTTAATTTCTGATGTATTGATTGGTTTTCTTTGACTGTATTGTTTGCTGATTAACCTGTTAGGTTGAAAGTGAATTCTGTTCACTTTTGCCTATTGTTTTCTAGGTTCGAGTTTGAGTGGGACTCCCTTGCCTCGCTTGTATTGCTGCATTCATGCATTTTACTGCTTTATTATATATATGCTATTGTTTCTGTTTCCGTCTATTCCCTTAGGATCTCTGTTTCTCTCTGCGCAAGAGAGGAGTATGATAGACATTAGGTCTTAACCCATGCATGATAACATTAGGTTAGTTTGATTCCCTTCGCAACCGTAGGTTAGAGTTCTGTCTCTTCTTTCTCATAAAAAAACAGAAAAACACAATAAGATTTCAAACACAATAAAAGACACTTCTTCCGTAAAAGAATGTGAACTCATCAAAACGTCATTTTTGTCCGCTGGGACTGTTAATCAGAAAAACCCTTTTTCAGAAGGAATAAAAACAATCAAGACAGACTTGTGTCGTACGTGGCCCGAACTACGTTTGCTCTGATCTTTCATGCTGTATGAAAGTACGTAGGCATAGGATGCGATATCCTAGCGAGCAACCTTCCCCTCCTTTCCCGTAGGTAGGCGAACTACGTTGACTCTGATTTCTTGTTCTAGACGGGAATACGTAGGCATAAAGTGCGATACTTTGCCGAGTCATTTTATTTTCTTTTAACCCCTAACCTGTAGAATAGATAGAATAACAATCCATACCCGAAAATAAGCGTGGATCCCGTCGAGTACGATGGACGTGAGGGGTGCTAATACCTTCCCCTTGCGTAACCGACTCCCGAATCCAGGTTTTGGTTGCGATGACCATACCTTTCCCGTCTTTGCGGTAGGTTTACTCTGAGCGTTTCCTTTCCCTCCCGTGGGATAAATAACGCACGGTGGCGACTCTTCTGTTCAGCCGGCGCCGATTTTCGCAGTAGCGACAGCTGGCGACTCTGCTGGGGATCCAACGTCCCCTGGCTGCTAAGGACTGCGATAGTCCTTATGCATTTGGGATCCAAAGTCCCTTAAGCGAGTCAATCCTAGCGCTTGTTTTCCCGTCGAGGATTTTGTATGGATTTATATTTCTGACCTTTATTTTCAGCATTGTATATATTTTTATTATTGCTGTATTGGGGTGTGACGGGTGATTCTATGATTGAGAGATAAGTCGGACCTGGGCTTGAGTGCACCTAGAATTAGAGTAGAAAGTAGTGGGCGCGTGCCGGCTTTGCTTGCATTAGTGTCTCACGAAATCTACACTCGGACGAGGTTCTTCTGGTTGACTTCTTTTTCTACCCTTTGGGTCGAAGGGGTTGTTGGTTAGCTGAATTGTCGACTCCGGGAACCGATCATTTGGAAGTTGGCTAAGTGAGGCCTCTTCAGGATTTGATGATGCCACTCCTCCTGGGAATCGTATCATCAACCCTGAAAGTCTGTGACGCCGTCGACCGCATAGGATGCCATACCATTGTCAGTTACTAGGACATCCACCTGTGAGAGGGTTTGGGGTTATGCAGGTAACTAGACCTTCAGATACCGGTTATTTCTTGATCAGAGATCCTGGATATTTATGGAGAGTTATGAGGTCTGTCAGAGACCAGTTGGAGTTAGGATATGGGGTCTATCAGAGACCATTCAGAGTTATGTTGTGGGGTCTATCAGAGACTAGTGTTGGAGCTTTGTGTGGGGTCTATCTGAGACCAGAGTTTGAGGAATTTTGGAGGGTCTATCTGAGACTTTTGATGTGGTTCAGGCTTTTCAGCTATGTCATTTGGTCCCTGTTGCATGTACTTGCATTGCATTGTTTGCATAACCATTATCATTGCATCCCATTAACGTGTGTCTGTGCTGCAGGTGCATTTGCATATTCCCCGGTTCTAGTGCCCGGACTTTTGCTTATTGATCATGGCTGGTTTGAGGAAGACAGTTGCGTACAAGCTGCCTACACCTGACATTACCCCTTTACTTGGTCTGATGTCCCTTGCTGATGAGGAGGTTAGGAGAAGTTTCAGAATGAGTCATGGAAGATTGTTGAGATTGGTCTGCAAGCCAACTGCTGTTGAGATGAATGGGCTGTACACGCTGATGCAATTCTATGACCCGACTTTGAGATGTTTCACATTTGCTGACTTTATTTTGGGGCCTACCATTGAAGAGTATGTGGAGTTTACTGAGCTACCGGTGCAGAACAAGGTTCCCTTTATTCACTCAGCCGCTGAGCCCAAGTTGGAGGACTTAGCTAAGGCCTTGCACATGAACGCTGCTGAATTACTAGTGACTTCTTGGCTTGGGGTTCCCGGTTTCTCCCTTGATTTTCTGGTTGGCAAAGCTCAGGAGTATGCCAAGAACGGGTGCTGGATAGTCTTCAATGCTATCTTGGCCCTATGCATTTACGGAATTGTGATGTTTCCCAACTTACCTAATTTTGTGGACTTGGACGCTTTCCATCTGTTTGCTGCTGGCAACCCGGTGCCCACTTTGATTGGAGACTTCTATCATTCATTGCACTACAAAAATGAAAACAGAAGGGGAAAGACTGTTTACTGTTGTGCGCCGCTGTTGAACATGTGGTTTAAGAGTTATCTTCCCTTGAAGGGACCTTTTGTGGATAGTGCAACTACAGCTAGCTGGCCAGAGCGCCTGATGAGGCTATCTTCCGAAGACGTCGAGTGGTTTGACCGAGACTTGTTGGGATCTGAGCTTATTTTCAGTTGTTCTGGGTATCCTAATGTTCCGTTGATGGGAAGAAAAGGGTGTATCAATTACAACCTGTCTCTGTTTGTCCGCTAGTTTGGATACGCGCTGAAGAACCCACCTCAGGAGGAAGAAGTGCAGGAATCTCTGTACTTCACCGGTGATTTGAAGTGAGAGTTACTAGCCAAGCTTCAGCATGCATGGACGCGTATCAACAGAAGAGGGAAGCCACTGTTGGGAAAGAATGATTGTTAGGCTTATGCACCCTACAAGGTTTGGATCCAGGAGAGAGCAAGTCAATTACTGATGCCATTTCCAGCTGCACCAGTCCCCGTTCATATTCCGGTAGAAGAGCCAACTACTGTTACTATGGAGGCCTACGAGCAAGTTGTTAAAGAAAAAGAAGCCTTGATGAAGATTAATGAAGGGTTAGAGCAAGAGCTGGCTCAGATACGTAGTGAGAAAAACAAGGTTGTGCATGCTTTCCAACAGCAGATCGAACTAGTAAACAGGCTAGGTGCTGAGTTGACTGAGGAGAAAAGGAAGCGCGAACGTCTGGGTCAAGAGTTCAGAAGCTCCCACGACATGTTGGAGTCCAAAAAGAAAGCACTCGACGCCGCACACCGAGAAATCTCTTCTTGTAACAAGACTTGGAATGCTACGCTAACCAACAATAAAAAGAGGGAAGATAAATTGAAGCAGCAAATTTCTGACCTCGAAGAGCAGTTGAAGGCTAGCATTAAGAAGTATGAAGAAGAGGCGATGACCAGGTATAGTCTCCAGAATGCATTAAACAAGGCCATCGAAGGCAGGAACGAAGCTGTGTCTCAGAAGCGGAAGCTAGAGGATCGCTTCGGAGAAGGGGCATGAGAGGAAACCGTTGGTGACGTGCGACGTGTTCTCAAGAGAAGAAACCAGCTTGTTGAGGGTCTGCTTATCCGACCAGGTCATCCAGAGACCAAGAAGTTACTAGAAGAGTATCAGGCTTATGAGTGTCCTTGACCATTTCATGTATTGATGCTTTATTTGCATAGTGCTGACCATCACCAGGATTGTTGGTTGAGGTCATGCCTTCTTATTGTACACTCAGTGATATTGTATTTTTGGCTTATTGGATTTCTCTGCAATATATGAGGCGTTTTCTATAATTCAGCTCCGATCTTCGTCACTGCAATGGCACATTCGCACTAGAATCGGGGAAATGACATTCCCTAATGCACAGACACATTGCATTGCATTCATATTTGTTGCACCCTAAAATTTGCCCAACCTTATTCACTTGGTTTATGTTTCAATATCATTAACATTTGCATATAGAGGCATGCACATAGTCTGATCATCTGCATAGCATAAGCATAGCAAGTCATCCAACAGGGGACCAATCATTATTCTCATCTCTAGAGGCCTATCAAGAGGTTATTATCCTGATTCAACCTCATTCGAGTCATCAGAAAAGAATTTGGAAGCTATCAAGTCAATGGAGCAAGCAGTTCATCTATCTCCTAACTGAGGGTGTCTGAGGATCAACGAAGAAATTGTGAGCTGTGGGATGCGCATGGGGAGTATCTAGACATCCTGGAGGATTTAGAAAGTCATTTGGAGAAGGAAACAAGTCATTGGTGTGGTCACAAGAGTTGTGGAGGAAGACAGTCAACTAGGGTTTCATCTGGGTCAACCCTGGGTCAACTCTAGGACAATTGACTGGTTGAAAGGCATTAAAGGCTATTGGAGGGATGTGGGGTTCATCATTTTACATATAGGAGAGGATATGGTGTTATGCTAAGAAGAATTCAAGAGAAATCAAGGAGAAGAGGAGTTTCTAAATTAGGGTTTCTATGTAAAATCCCCTAGTTTAGGTCAAATTTCCAAGCAAGATAAGTCAAAATACAAGCTTCAAATGGATCCTTGGCCAACATGAAACTTGTAGAGAATCTCAATACCTTTAATTTGAGTGGTGGAAGACATCAAGGAGATTTATAGAACTCAAGTTATGGTCCTTGCAAGTTACAGGTCATCTGAGGTATCTGAAATTTTGTCTGTGAAAGTGACTTGACTTCCAAGCAATTTTTACCCCTCAAGGAGATTTCAAATGAATTTCTGGGAAACATAAGAGTTGTTCCTCATTGTCTTAGCTTTCTATAATGGTATAGTATGCCTTCATATGATTTGTGGAACTCTACTTATGGTCTTGGCAAGCAAAGGGTATTTTGGTCATCTGAGGATTACAGGTCATTCTTAGCCTATGCCCAAAACGCATACAAGGAAGCTTCAAATGAAAAACTTCCCAACATCAAAGTTGTTCAAAATGCCATTTTAAGTCAAGAAAAGAAGTCATGGAAGTTTGGAAATGCATGGAACAAGACTTGATAAAAGTTGGTGAAAAGTGACTTAAAAAAGGCATATAACTTGAAAAAGTTCAAGTTGGAAAATGGTTTGAGAGATCTAAAAGTCCAATATGGGTCATCCAATATACCAAATTGATTCCCAACATCATTTTAAAGACATTGGTTCAGCAACATGTTTGAGTTTAGGCTTAAAAATTGGACTTCCTTTGTAAAGTCCATGCTTGCATATTAAGGAACCATGGCAAAACTCCACACAAACAAGGAATCAATGGGCAAACTTGCAAGGCTTTTCAGCACATCAAAAATATCATCCAAGGAGAATTTCAAATGATAAGTGAGGGTTGTGCAAGCTTGAATAGAAAATGACCTATGCTTGGCATGGAATCCAAAATCTCATGAAGTGAGATATCCAATTTCTCATTGGATTGTTCCAGTCTCTTCTAGATCATTCTTACACCATCTATAAGTAGTTTGGAGTGTGCTCAGATGCAGGGGTTAGAGAGAATTGCTGCAGAAAGGAGAGATTGAGATCAAATTTCTTCCATAACAAATCAAATTCCATTTCTTCATTTTCTCCACATTCAGTTCAGTTTCTTGATCTCATTCAACTCCATCACCATCATTGAGTGTGTAGCAATCAGAATCAGAAGGAATTCAGGTCCAAATCGTGTTCTTGACATTGAGTTTGGCAGCTTGCAACTTCAAATCCATTTCCAAGATTCAAGCACAATCAATCCAAACCAGTGCAAACAGAAGCAAGCTCTTGTGTCATTGAGTGTTTCTGCACAAGTGCAAGCCTTGATTTGGAAGATTTCACTATCTGGTTCATACATTTTCTCAGGTCTGCATCTTGATCTCTACACTCTAATTTATGCATAGTTCATCAAGATTAATAGGTTAGAACGATAGGGAATAGGTAGCAGATCATTTTTGGAAAGTAGGGATCAATTTGGTGATAATTTTTAGGTTGGCACAAATTCTGTTGGGAGCAATAACTCTTTGAATTTGGGGTGTTAGGCTTAGTTCTTTAGGGGGGAAGTGATCTGGGTAGAGAGAGGAACATGCCTGTGCCATCAATTTTGAGGATCGTGAGAATTGGTTCTTGATCATTTCTTTGGGGTAGCTATCGGGTTTAGGGTTAGAGGAGATTCCAATTAGTTTTGATATCATGATTGAATTCCTGGCAAGATTTGGAGTGGTTTTGGTCTTTATGTGTTGGGATTTCATGAAGAATCGAGGGAGTTAGGGTATGGATCAGTTGGTGTTCTTCGCATGTTCATCCATGGAATTCCCTCCAAAACCTGAACCAAGGAGGAAGACGACCTCACCACCCTAGGATTATTCCTTGACCGGTTGACCGCATCTTGATCCAACGGGCGAGATTTAAAGTTCGTTTATGAGGGAAAGGCTGAATAGAGATGAAACGCGGCGTTTCAGTAAGTTAGTAACCTTGGGCTCAAGTCTGCTTACTACTTCCACCCCCAAATTGCCAGGCCCAATGAATTACAATGGTTTTGTTTGCTATGTGCACCGTTTGGCTTTTTGTTGTCTTTTTGTTAAAATTTCTGAGCGCGTGTGGGCCTGATGTAATTGATGTTCGCACCCCACTTTTCCAGCCCACAATGGATTACAACTGCAGCGAACTGCTATTCTCACCCCCTCCCATTTATTTCTTTTTAATTCTTTTTAATTTCTTTCATTTTTTTTCATGCATTTTATAAAAATCACATAAAATTGAAAAATCATTATTTTTTGATGATTCTTTTTGCATAATTTTCATTAAAGAGTCTAGAAAATTATAAAAAATAAAAATTGCATTTTATTTTTTATTTGATATTTTTTCCATATTTTCCAAATAAATAGCATTTTAAATAGTTCATTTCATACTTAAATTTGTTAATTTTTGTTCTACTAGTTGCTTTAATATTTTTTGTTCATTCTTTTTAGGTTGTTTGGTTTAGATATTAAACTTGTACATGAAATTTAATTCATATTTTTAGGAGTTAGTTTTAGGTGATTAGTTTAGGTGTAAACAACATGAACAAATTAGGGTTTTAAGTGATAACTTAGGTGAATCAGGTCATTTCCCTTAAGACTTAGGGATTAAATAGTTTAGCTATGGGACTATAGGGGCTATGGGTAGTTATCAGATCCCCTTAGAAAAGTCAGGATTCCCCTACTGCTATTAATATACTGTCTATATCTGATTGACTGGTGTGGTGTGCCCTTTGGGGATGATTGCTTGCTTGTTTGGGTATTGGGGCTGTCTGGGGATTTGGGGGAGTTGAAGACTGAAGATGATGAAGCCATTGGAGATCCATAGATTGAAGACCAACTTCCAGAGTTGGAGAGGAGATTTTTGCCATCAGCTGTTAAGGAGATTAGGGTTTAGGAACTAGGCAGAGCTCTAGGTTAGAAAGCCTGATTCTCAAACATGGAAGGTTTTGACTGCCTCCATTCCTCTCTATGATACAGAGTCTCTCTGAGACACTCACCCCCTTCCTTTGGAAGGCTTGGTGCTATTGTCTGAGGGATAGAACACTTGAGAGAAAATGTCTTATGTGTTAGTGGCAGTTGGTTTACCACCATTGGTAGTCAACTAATTGCTTAACACCCAATCCACTCTGGTGATTGATCCCTCAGCTTGGAGGATAGGACTTGAAGAAAAGCCATTGTAGACTGAAGATTGGCAACCAAAGCCTTTGCTTGAAGACTGTGAAGATAGAGACTGCTGCTGACTGAAGCTTGTAGCTGATGAGAGATGACTGGAAGATGGATATTGATGCAGAGCTGCTGTGGCTGTTTATTTTGCTGTATTTCATTTCTGATGTATTGATTGGTTTTCCTGACTGTATTGTTTGCTGTCTACCCTGTTGGGTTGAAAGTGAAGTCTGTTCATTTTTGCCCATTGTTTTCCAGGTTCGAGGTTGAGTGGGACTCCCTTGCCTCGCTTGTATTGTTGCATTCATGCATTTTACTGTTTTACTGTATATATCTGATATTGTTTTTGTTTCTGCCTATCCCTTAGGATCTCTGTTTCTCTCTGCGCAAGAGAGGAGCATGATAGACTCTAGGTCTTAACCCATGCATGATAACATTAGGGTAGATTTTATTCCCTTTTAACCCTAGGATTTGTAGAGTGTCATCTCTTCTTCCTTCAAAACAACAGAAAAACATTAATAAAGGTTATAACAGAGATTAATTCATTTCTTCCGTCAAAAGATTTGAACAGACATCAACCTTTTTGCAATAAGAAAACCCTTGTTTAAGGTGAGATTTTTCATAAAAAACAACAGACGAACTTGTGTTGTACGTGGCCCGAACTACGTTTGCTCTGATCTTTCATGCTGTATGAAAGTACGTAGGCATAGGATGCGATATCCTAGCGAGCAACCTTCCCCTCCTTTCCCGTAGGTAGGCGAACTACGTTGACTCTGATTTCTCGTTCCAGGCGAGAATACGTAGGCATAAAGTGCGATACTTTGCCGAGTCATTTTTATTTTCCCTTTCTTTCTTTTTAACCCTTAACCCTTAGTTTAGATAGAATAACAATCCATACCCGAAAACAAGCATGGATCCCGTCGAGTACGACGGACGTGAGGGGTGCTAATACCTTCCCCTTGCGTAACCGACTCCCGAATCCAGGTTTTGGTTGCGACGACCATACCTTTCCCATGTTGTGCGAGGTTTACTCTGAGCGTTTCCTTTCCCTCCCGTGGGATAAATAACGCACGGTGGCGACTCTTCTGTCAGCCGGCGCCGATTTTCGCAGTAGCGACAGCTGGCGACTCTGCTGGGGATCCAACGTCCCCTGGCTGCTAAGGACTGCGATAGTTCTTATGCATTTGGGATCCAACGTCCCTTAAGAGAGTCAATCCTAACGCTTGTTTTCCCGTCGTGGATTTTGTATGGATTTATATTTCTGACCTTTATTTCCAGCATTATATATATTGATTATTATTGCTGTATATTGGGGCGTGACGGGTGTTCTGATATTGAGTGAGAAGCCGGACCTGGGCTTGAGTGCACCTTAGACTTAGAGTAGAGATTAGTGGGCGCGCACGTGCTTTGCATGTCCTAGTGTCCCGCGAAATCTACGCTCAGACGAGGTTCTTCTGGTTGGCCTCCTGTCCTGCCCTTTGGGTGGCTTGGGTTGCTGGTTAGTTGGATTGTCGACTCTGGGGACCGATCATTTGGAAGTTGGCTAAGTAAGGCCTCTTCAGGATTTGATGATGCCACTCCTTCTGGGAATCGTATCATCAACCCTGAAAGTCTGTGACGCCGACGACCGCATAGGATGCCATACCTTTGTCAGTTACTAGGACATCCACCTGTGAGAGGGTTTGGGGTTATGCAGGTAACTAGACTTTCAGATTACCGGTTATTTCTTGATCAGAGATCCTGGGTATTTATGGAGAGTTATGAGGTCTGTCAGAGACCATTTGGAGATGCGTTATGAGGTCTGTCAGAGACCAGTTGGATAGTTCTAAGGTCTGTCAGAGACCATTTGGAGATATGATTTGAGGTCTACCAGAGACCAGTCTGAGTTAGGGTTGTGAGGTCTGTCAGAGACTGTTGTTGGAGCTTTATTATAGGTCTATCCGAGACCAGGGTTGTGAGGTCTGTCAGAGACTGTTGTTGGAGCTTTATTATAGGTCTATCCGAGACCAGGGTTGTGAGGTCTGTCAGAGACTGTTGTTGGAGCTTTATTATAGGTCTATCCGAGACCAGGGTTGAGGACTTCCAAAAGAGCCTATCGGAGACTTCTTGATATAGTTCAGGCTATGCAGCTATGGCAGTTGGTCCCTGTTGCATGTTATTTGCATTGCATTGTTTGCATACCCATTATCATTGCATCTCACTAACGTGTGTCTGTGCTGCAGGTGCATTTGCATTCCCCCGGTTCTAGTGTCGGAACTTCTGAGCATTTGATCATGGCTGGTTTGAGGATGACCGTTGCGTATAAGCTACCTGTCCCCGATATTACTCCACTCCTGGGTCTGATTTCTCTCGCAAATGAGGATGTCCGTAGAAGCTTCAGGCAGAGTTACGGACGGTTGTTGGGTTTAGTGCGCAGGTCTACTGAGGATGAATTGAATGGACTGTACACCTTAATGCAATTCTATGACCCGGCTTTGAGATGCTTCACGTTTGCGGACTTTATCTTGGGGCCCACCATGGAGGAGTATGTAGAGTTTACTGAGCTGCCAGTTCAGAATGCAGTTCCTTTTATTCACTCAGCCGCTGAGCCCAATTTGGAGGATTTAGCCAAGGCCCTGCATATGAATGCTTCTGACTTGTTGATGACTGCGTGGCGAGGGGTTCCGGGTTTTTCTCTTCAGTTTCTGGTTGGTAAGGCTCAAGAGTACGCCAAGAATGGGTGTTGGGTGGTCTTTAACGCTATTTTGGCCCTATGCATTTATGGGATATTGTTGTTCCCTAACTTCCCAAACTTCATGGACATGGATGCGTTTCATCTATTTGCTGCCGGTAACCCAGTACCAACACTGATCGGGGACTTTTACCATTCGATGCACTACAGGAATGAAAACAGGAGAGGCAAGAATGTCTCATGTTACGTACCTTTGCTGTATATGTGGTTCAAGAGCCATTTTCCATCGAGGGGACCTTTCATGGATAATGCAATTACGCCCGACTGGCCAGAGCATATGATGAGGTTAACTTCTGAAGACGTTGATTGGTTTGATAGAGATCTGCTGGGATCCGAGCTTATCTTCAGTTGTTCTGGTTACCCTAATGTTCCGCTGATAGGAAGAAAAGGGTGTATCAATTACAACCCTTCCCTGTTCGTCCATCAGTTCGGATATGCCCTGAAGAACCCGCCAAAAGAGGAAGAAGTACAGGAATCTCTGTACTTCACTGGAGATGTGAAGGGGGAGTTATTGGCCAAGTTGCAGCATGCCTGGACGCGCATTAACCGAAGAGGGAAGCCGTTGCTAGGAAAGAATGACTGTCAGGCCTATGCACCTTATAGAGTTTGGATTCGGGAGAGAGCCAGTCAGTTGAGGATGCCATTTCTAGATGCACCAATTCTGGTCCCTATTCCGGTAGCAGAGCCAACTACTGTGTCTAGGGAAGCCTACGAGCAGGTTGTGAGAGAAAAAGAAGCCTTGTTGAAGATCAACGAAGGATTAGAGCAAGAGCTAGCCCAGGCACGCAGCGAGAAAAACAAGGCCGTCCATGCTTTCCAACAGCAGATTGAGCTAATGAACAGATTAGGCGCTGAGTTGACTGAGGAGAGGAAGAAGCGCGAACGTCTGGGGCAAGAGTTCAGAAGTTCCCATGACATGCTTGAATCCAAGAAGAAAGCGCTTGACATCGCTCACCGAGAGATCTCTTCTTGCAATAAGACTTGGAATGCCACGCTCACCAACAATAAGAAGAGGGAGGATAAGTTAAAGCAGCAAATCTCCGACCTCGAAGAGCAGTTGAAGCCCAGCATCAAGAAGTGTGAGGAAGAGGTGATGACCCGGTACAGTCTCCAGAACACACTAAACAAGGCCATCAAGGGCAGAGATGAAGCTGTGTCTCAGAAGCGTAAACTAGAAGATCGCTTCGGAGAGGGAGCATGGGAAGAAACTGCTGAAGACGTACGCCGTGTTCTTAAGAAAAGAAACCAACTTGTCGAAGGGCTGCTTGCTCGACCCAGTCACCCGGAGACCAAGAAGTTGCTAGAAGAATACCAGACTTATGGGAGGATTTGATCATTTCATGTAGTAACTTGTATGCTTTATTTGCACAGTGTTGACCATCACCAGGATTGTTGGTCGAGGTCATGCCTTCTCTTTGTACCTTTAGTAACATTGTATTCCGGGTTCATTGGTTTCTCAGCAATATATGAGGCTTTCTGTGATTCAGCTCCGATCTTTATATTGTTAGCACTGTCACTGCACCGGCACCTTCACACTAGAATCGGGGAATGAATTTCCCTAATGCACAGACACACGTTGCATTGCATTCATATTCATATTGCATTACAGGTAATCATTGAAGGTTGTCTTATTTCCTGCTCTGCTACAGGTACTTTTCAGGATTGCAGATCAGCACCCGCACTGCTATTCTACTCGCACCAACTGTCGAATAATCATGGATCAAATGCAGAACGAGATGCAAGATGTGCGCGAAAAGCTAGCTCTCTTTATGCAGACCATGGAAGCTATTGCAAAAGGTCAGGAGAATTTGCAAGCCATGGTCCAACCTCTGTTGGCCCGAAATGCTAGTCATGGTAACGAGGATCATCAGTCTGTGCGAGTCGACACTGCTCATGGAGATGGCACCCCCACGCCAGTGGCTCCGCCCGTAGTCAACATACCTGCCGCTAATATCAACAACGCTACCGCTGCTGTGAATGGTAACGTCGGAGTCGGGAATGAGACTGTTGTCCATAACGTTGGGCTTGGGGACGTCAACTTGGGTGATAATATGGGAGGCAATGGCTTTGTCAATGCTGGGTTCGGATTCAACGATCAGGGATTCGATAATGCGGGGAAATATGGTTTCAATGCTCAAGGTTGTGGGCAAGATGGTTATGGTATGGCCCATCAGGGCTACGGAGGTTTTGGAAATGGAAACGGCACTGGGTTTATGGCTTTTGGGCCCGCTGGAGGTGTTCAGGGGTACGGCAACAGAGGCCGAGGTCCGGGGATGAATCAGATCAGGGCTGGACGTAATAATGGATATGACGGGTACCGAGCTGGAAATGGTATGTGGCAAGAAGATCAGCAGGAGGACGCCTTCTCCGGCGGAGGTTTCGAAGGACCGATGGATGACTCCCAGAAGATCAGAATGCTGGAAGAGCAGATGAGGGGGGTCCTGAACCAAAGTGCTGTGGGCTTGGACATGACAACAATGGGTCTGGTACCTGGCTTAAGGGTGCCAATCAAATTCAAAGCTCCTGCGTTTGATAAGTATAAAGGGGACACATGTCCGAAAGTGCACGTACGAGCTTATTACAGAAAGATGTCTGCATACTCAACTGATGAAAGAATGCTAATGCATTTCTTTCAAGATAGTCTGTCGGGTCCTTCCCTAGAGTGGTATATGGGGTTGGAGCCAACCGATATCAAGACATGGAAGCAATTGGCAGAGGCATTTGTAGCTCACTACAAGTATAACAGCGATTTGGCGCCCAATCGGGTCCAATTGGCAGGGCTGTCGCAGAAGAAGGGAGAGAGCTTTAAAGAGTACGCGCAAAGGTGGCGCGATATGGCTGCCAGGGTCCGTCCTCCTGTAGAAGATAAGGAAATGAATGACATGTTTGTCGGCACATTCACAGGCTTGTTTCATGACATGCTGTTTCACACATCTCTGGCCAGTTTTTCGGACCTAATTCTGATGGGAGAAAAGATTGAGCGTAACATCAAGCAAGGAAAATTCCAGGTTGAGGAATCAACTGCATCTGGCAGTAATAGAAAGGCTTTTGGTGGGCGCCGTCAGGGCGAGGCAAGCGCAGTGTTTGGAAGCCGAGGCCGAGGCCGAGGCAGGGGACGAAACCAATATCATCAGCCGCAGCAGGTGGCGAGTGTTAATATCCCGTACCAGCAACAACCACTTCAGCAACAACAACCGTCTCAGCAGCAGCCAATGCAGCAGCAGCAGCCTCAGCAGGGGGCACAGCAGGCTCAGCGAAGATTCCAGGGTGGTAAACCAAGAAGAGTGTTTGAGAAGCCTCCCACGACATATGCTGATTTACTGCAGACATTGTTGGGATTGAACCTGGTAGAGAAGAGAACTCTGGCACCGATAACGGGAGCTCCCCCGTTTGGTTACGATGCAAGTAGGCACTGTGAGTTTCATTCTGGGGCTCCGGGCCACGATATAGAGGGTTGCCATGCTTTTAAGCACGTTGTGCAGGATCTTTTGGACAATAAGACTATCAATTTCGGAACGGCAGGTCCGAATATAGTGCAGAAGCCCATGCCTAATCATGGGGCAAATGCCATTCTGACTGAGGAAGGGGTAAATCTGATTATGAATGTCGACGATTTAAAGACTCTGCTGGGCGAGATAAAGAGCCGACTGTTACAAGGGGGTGTTTACCCGGGATGTGACGAGTATTGCTTAGAATGTTGGACCCTAGCTGGGGGGTGTGATGATTTGAAGAAAGGCATTCAGGCTTTAATTGATGGAGGCACATTGCAGTTTGACCGAGCAGCAACCGAAGAGCCTGCAAGGGCAGTAGCAGATGATCAGAGTGATGTGGCCACTGTAACGATTCCTCGAAAGACCATCACTATTGCAGCACCAGCTCAGCGACCACCGATCACCATAACTAAGGTCGGACCAATCCCGTACGAAAACACAAAAGCAGTCCCATGGTCATATGGGTTGGAGGTGTATTGTGACGGGATAAAGATTGATGTTAATAAGCAGCCAGCCGAGGCTGTGGATAATGTTGTTGGTTCGGGAGGTATGACAAGGAGTGGTAGGATCTTTATATCACCTGAGGTGGAGGCCGAAAGACTAGCGAAAGGAAAAGGAAAAGTGGTTGAGAATGTCCCAGTGCAGGCAAGCGAAAAAGAATCGGCATCGAAAGATGTAGAAGAGTTCATGCGCTTGATTCGAAAAAGTGATTATAAGATTGTGGAGCATCTACAACAGACGCCGTCCAAAATATCTATCTTGTCATTGCTTTTGTGTTCAGAGGCTCACCGGAATGCTTTGTTGAAGGTCTTGGATACTTCTTTTGTACCCCAAGACGTCTCTGTAAATCAGTTGGAAGGAGTGTTGGCACATGTAAATGCAGGCCACAGCTTAGGCTTTACCGACTTCGATTTGACCCCGAAAGGGAGAGATCATAATATGGCGCTGCACATATCTGTCGAGTGTAGAGGATCAGTAATGTCGCATGTATTGGTCGACACCAGATCGTCTTTGAATGTGATGCCCAAGAAGGCGATGATGAAGCTGGATGTTAGAGGAATCTTGTGCACGCCCAGTGACTTGGTAGTCAGAGCGTTTGATGGCACGCGAAGAACAGTCTTTGGATCGATCACATTGCCTCTACAGGTGGGGCCGGAGGTGTTTGCAACTGAGTTTTATATCATGGATATACAGCCTGCATACAGCTGCTTGCTTGGAAGACCTTGGATCCATGGGGCTGGGGCAGTTACGTCTACCCTGCATCAGAAGTTAAAATATATGGTCGGAGACAGCGTAGTCACCGTATGCGGAGAAGAAGACATCCTGGTCAGCCATCTGTCGTAATTTAAATATGTAGAGGTCGACGGAGAGATCCACGAAACGCCCTGCCAGACATTTGAAGGGTTGCGCATCAAGGACAAAGGTCCCGGGCCGAGCAAAGCGTCGGAGATAGCCGTCTCATCGTATAAAGAAGCTCAAGCTCTAGTGGAGGCAGGAGAAGCAAAAGGCTGGGGCAAAGTGCTGGACATTCCTGTGAAGATGGACCGGTTCGGGCTGGGATACCAACCGTCGTCATCAGCACCTGCTGTGGGGGCGCCCCGTTTCAGAGGGCCGATCACAATCTCTGCCAGTGGAGTATGTCATGAAACCGTCAATGCCGCTTCAGAGTCTGACGAAGGAGACAACGACTGTGATATGGATGCCTGGATTCAGCCAAGCACGCCAGGACAAGGACTGTGCAACTGGTCCATTCAGGAGCTTGTTCCTGTGACTCTTAAACAGTAATGCCTTGCTTTATTAATTGTTGAATAATCTGATGTCTTGCCCGGGGCATCAAGATTCGCTTAGGGCTGTGTTGTTATGAACATTGCGTGTTAATCATTAAATAAATGGTGTTTTTTCCTGTGCAAATACTGTAATCTCTGTCTTTCTTGTTTTATATCTTTCAATAAAATGGCAACGTGGTTATCCGTTTTATACGCATTTTGAAGCACTTAACCCTTCCTTTTGCAGGATAACATTTTCAGATGACATCTTTGAACCACCTATGACTCGTCCCGACTTCGAGCACCCGGTATTTCAGGCCGAAGAAGAGGTTGTCGAAGATAGTGACGTTCCTGAAGAACTGTCTTGGTTGGTGAAGCAAGAGGAAAGAGCCATTATGCCTCACAACGAGGTCATCGAAATTATCAACTTAGGGTCGGAAGGGGTTGAGAAGAATATTTGTATAGGAGCTGCGCTGCAGAGCGACATCAAGCGAAGACTGGTTGAAATGCTCCGAGAATATAGTGATGTATTCGCTTGGTCATATGAAGATATGCCGGGGCTCGATACAGATATGGTTGTGCATCGCCTGCCACTGAAAGAAGATTGCCCGCCAGTCAAACAAAAGCTTCGCAGAACTCGACCAGATATGGCAGTGAAGATCAAAGAGGAAGTCCAAAAACAGTGGGACGCTGGTTTCCTTGCTGTGACAAAATATCCCTCATGGGTTGCTAACATCGTACCAGTGCCAAAGAAAGATGGCAAGGTTCGAATGTGCGTGGATTATAGAGATTTGAATAAAGCAAGCCCAAAAGACGGTTTTCCACTTCCTCACATTGACGTGTTAGTTGATAATACTGCTCAATACTCCGTATTCTCCTTCATGGATGGCTTTTCAGGCTATAATCAGATCAAAATGGCGCCAGAGGATATGGAGAAGACCACTTTCATAACACCTTGGGGAACATTTTGCTATAAAGTGATGCCCTTTGGTTTGAAAAATGCTGGGGCAACATATCAGCGTGCGATGATGACTCTTTTCCATGATATGATGCATAAAGAGATCGAAGTTTATGTTGACGATATGATTGCCAAATCCCAAACGGAGGAAGAGCATCTGGTGAATTTACTGAAGTTATTTAAAAGGCTTAGGAAGTTCAGGCTGAGACTGAACCCTAACAAATGCACCTTCGGGGTGAGGTCGGGTAAACTGCTGGGGTTTATCGTAAGCGAAAGAGGAATAGAGGTCGATCCTGCTAAAATAAAAGCGATTCAAGAAATGCCGACGCCTAAAACCGAAAAAGAGGTGCGCGGGTTTTTAGGGAGGTTGAACTACATCGCTCGGTTCATATCTCACCTAACTGCTACGTGTGAACCATTATTCAAGCTATTGAAGAAAGATCAAGCTGTAACATGGAACGAAAATTGTCAGAAGGCGTTCGATAAAATAAAGAAGTATTTGCAGGAACCTTCTATTCTGATACCCCCAGTGGCGGGCAGACCCTTGATCATGTATTTGACGGTTCTTGAGGGAAGCATGGGTTGTGTTCTCGGTCAGCACGACGAGACAGGGAGAAAAGAGCCTGCAATCTATTACTTGAGTAAGAAATTTACAGATTGTGAATCTCGATACTCAATGCTGGAGAAAACTTGTTGCGCGCTAGCCTGGGCCGCCAAGCGTTTGAGGCAATACATGCTGAATCATACAACCATGCTCATCTCGAAGATGGATCCTATCAAATATGTATTCGAAAAGCAGGCGTTGTCAGGAAGAATTTCCCGTTGGCAGATGGTCTTGACTGAATATGACATTCAATACGTCTCGCAAAAGGCTATAAAGGGGAGTGTGTTGTCTGAGTATCTGGCAGAGCAGCCTATTGAAGAGTACCAATCGATGAGGTTTGATTTTCCTGACGAGGATATCATGTACCTAAAGATGAAAGATTGTGAAGAGCCGTTGCCAGACGAGGGACCGGAGTTGGGTTCCAAATGGAAGATGATATTTGACGGAGCTGTGAATGCTTACGGTAGCGGAATAGGGGCAATCATCACTACGCCACACGGGTCGCACATCCCGTTTACTGTCCGATTTACCTTTGCCGTTACTAATAATGAGGCCGAATACGAAGCTTGTATAATGGGGCTTGAAGAAGCCATTGATTTGCGAATCAAGAATTTAGACGTATACGGAGACTCAGCTCTGGTGGTGAATCAGATCAAAGGGGAATGGGAGACGCGTCAGCCCAACTTGATACATTACATGAATTATGCAAGGAGATTGTTGCCTTTCTTTGACAAGGTTGAGTTGCATCATGTGCCGCGGGCAGAAAATCAAATGGCTGACGCCCTGGCCACTTTGTCTTCCATGTACAAAGTCAACTTCTAGAATGAGGCTCCCCGAATCATTATCTCTCGGCTTGACAGGCCTGCCTATGTATTTGCTATTGATGAAGCGTCCGGTGACAAACCGTGGTATTTAGACATCCTTAATTTCCTGAAGAACAAAGAGTATCCGGCTGGGGCATCCGGTCAAGATCAGAAGACTCTCAGGAGATTAGCGGGTAATTTCTATTTGAATCCGGATGGCGTCTTATACAGAAGAAACCACGACTTGGTGTTGTTGCGTTGTGTAGACGAAAAAGAGGCAAAGCTGCTCATGGAGGAAATACACGAAGGTACCTTTGGTACGCATGCTGGTGGGCATGCTATGACAAGAAAGTTGCTGAGGGCAGGTTACTTTTGGCTGACGATGGAAACTGATTGTTTCAAGTTTGCGAGGAAGTGCCACAAGTGCCAAATCTATGCTGACAAGATCCATGTGCCTCCGAGTCCTCTAAATGTGATGTCATCGCCATGGCCATTCTCGATGTGGGGAATCGATATGATTGGAAAGATCGAGCCGACAGCTTCTAATGGGCACCGGTTCATCCTAGTAGCAATCGATTATTTCACCAAGTGGGTGGAAGCGGCGTCCTACGCCAATGTAACGAAGCAAGTGGTGGCCAGATTCATCAAGAGAGATATCATTTGCCGATATGGGATCCCCGAGCGGATAATCACGGACAACGGTTCGAACCTGAACAACAAAATGATGAAGGAGCTCTGTCAGAATTTCAAGATCGAACACCACAACTCCTCCCCGTACCGACCCAAGATGAATGGCGCTGTTGAGGCGGCCAATAAGAATATCAAGAAGATCGTTCAGAAAATGGTGGTGACCTATAAGGATTGGCACGAGATGCTGCCTTTCGCTTTGCACGGTTATCGTACGACGGTACACACATCAACCGGGGCAACCCCTTTCTCATTAGTGTATGGAATGGAAGCGGTATTACCATTGGAAGTTGAGATCCCTTCTCTGAGGGTATTGCGAGATGTTCAGCTGGACGAGGCAAAATGGGTAAAAGACAGGTTGAACCAATTGAGTTTGATGGACGAGAAGAGGCTAGCTTCTCTAGCATACGGTCGTTTGTGAAGGTGAGAAAATACTTAGAAGGGGGGGTTGAATAAGTATGACAGAAAATAATCAAAGATAAAAACTCAAGTATTTTTATCCTGGTTCGTTGAACTCAACTACTCCAGTCCACCCTTTTCAAGAGTGATTTGCCTTTCTCAACAAGGACTTAATCCACTATTCAAATCAACTGATTACAAATAGCAACACCTAAGAACAACTGTTCTTAGTCTTCTCAAGAGCTACTGATCTAACCTAGATCCTCTTAAGGAAAACAACACCTAAGAACAACTGTTCTTAGTCTTCTCAAGAGCTACTGATCTAACCTAGATCCTCTTAAGGAAAACTTCCTTTACAAATTAATGTAATACAATGTAAGAGTAATAAATTGCTTCTATGAAAGCTATAAACACAACTGTGTTATTTCTCTAAGTTTAGAACAAAGTATGAACTCTAAAGAATATGAGAGCTTGAGAGTTTTTCGCGTGAGAGTGTTCTTGCAATAATTTTCGTCACTTGAAGAATGAGCTATGATGTCCTTTATATAGCCACTTGAATATTGGAGAGAATATTTTACCGTTGGAGAAGATATTTCCAATATCAAATAGTACTGTCCTTTGTACTATTGCAGCAGAGAGACGGCGCACAAAATGTGGGTGTAGCAATTGTCTGCTGAGCTGTGAATTTACCACAGATGGAATGTATCAGAGGAATAATCTTCTTGCAGAGATTTATGTCTATCCCAATTAAGGAAAGATTTGCTGGCATATTCCAACGGATATATTAAAATAATCTTCTTCAAATAATTCTTCAGATAGTTCAGATCAACAATCAATATCAGAGTCTTCAGTCTTCAGAATCTTCTGGAAACTTCAGAGCCTAAGATGTTCTTCAGATGTTGCTGAATCAGAGTCTGGTGCAGCTGTGTGCTTGAAGCGTAACATGCTCTTAGATCAGAGTCTTCACTCAGATCAGAGTCTTCTCTCATTCAGAGTCTCTTCACTCAGAGTCTTCTTTCATTCAGATTCTTGATAATATATGCAGCGTGTTGTATCTTCAGAATCTTGATGACTAAGCTCTTTTACTTCAGATTCTTCTAATCTTCAGATGCTCTTGAGCCATTCAGAATTTATTGTTCACATCAAATTTGCTCTTTAAGATTAAAATCTTTTGTGCCTGTAGAAAACAGTTTAGAACAAATTTAGAGAGTATAATTCTTGTATACAAATTATCATTAATGTTATCATCAAAACATAGAGATATTACTAAGACACAATCTGTGCTCTTACAATCTCCCCCTTTTTGATGATGACAAAACATGAGAAATTTGTTCAATAAAAATATGAATTAAAATTACTCCCCCTGAGATTAACAATCTCCCCCTGAAATGAATACTCTAATGGAATTAGATACTTCCCTTTCTGGTTGAGTACATTTCAGATTCAGAGCCTGATTGAAGCCTGGTTGACATATGTTTGACTTCTAGAGTCAAAGCTTGATGCCATATTAAAGCTTGATGCCAGATGAACAACTTCAGAACACCTGGTTGTTTATCTTGCCATTTCCTGTCTTGAGTTATCTTTTAGATCATAGTACTCAAGGTTAGATATCAGAGTCTGGTCTACTCAGATTTAGCTATTTTTGATCAGGTTCTGAAAAGATAGATCTCAGGAAAAAACTTCAATGAAATTTGTCAGATTTTTTTAATAATATCTGGGACACTTAAATTCAAAGAATGTTAGTAACATGTCTGACTTAGTTCAGATAATTGCTTATAGATTTGAACAATCAGATTCTATTTTGTTTCTCCCCCTTTTTGTCATAATCAAAAAGAATTTTAAAAGACAGTAAAGATGCAGAAGAAACACATATCCAGATAAGCAAAAAGATCATTGTCAGTAAGTCAAGAGAACATCCAGATTCAGATAAAAGCATATAAAACATAACAGAAGAAAATCAAAACAAAGCAAAACATGAAAAACTTGTGCAAAACATCAAGTAGGTTTAGCAGAGGCTTGTTGAGAAGCAATGAGTTGCAGCAGTGCTGTAATCCTTTCTGAATTTTCATCTTGCTTAGCCATCCAAGTTTTCATTTCTTCATTTGTTTTCTTTTGATCAACCATAAAATCCTTAAGTTCTTTGACATCCTTCTGAAGATCTGTAGATTCTGAAACAGTAGATTCTGAAACAGTCTGAGTAACATCAGGTGCAGGAATTTCTGGAGGTGGAGGAGCTTCTAGAAGAAGAATAGGAGGAGTGTTTCTCTTAATCCGTTTTTGATAAGCAGCAAACCTTACTTTTGACAATCTAAGACATTGAGTCCTGATTTTCAAAGCCTCCCTATTCAGTCTGTAAAGATATTTCTTCCAAACAGCGTTAGCAGCCTCTTTGTCCATAGTAGTCATGCAAACATCCATAATGTCAGCAAAGTCTGAGACATTATCCTTATCAAAATCTCTTAACAGAGTATAAACACGTGATCCCAATTCTGCTTCATCAGGGATTCTGGGTTTTCTTGGTTGGGTTAGTTGTGTTTGTGGTGTTTGTTCAGAAGGTTGAGGTTGTGAAGATGGATGTTCAGATGTTTGTGTTTCAGAAGGTTGAGGATTGATTTGTGGTTCAGATGTTGGTTGGTTGGTTTGTGGTTCAGATGTTTGTTGGTCAGAATGTTGTGGTTGAGGTATTGAGGGAATTGGTTGGGTTTCTGTTGGTTGTGGAGTGTTTTGGATTTCAAGAGGTTGTGGAGTGAGAGTTTGAGTTGGGGAATTTTGTGGAGAAGGTGGATGTTCAGAAGTTGGAGATTTAAACAGCTGTTTCCAAACACTCTCAGAACGAGGTTGTTTGAGATCATTCAAGCATTCATTAATGTAACCAGATGATTCATCATCAGATGATGCATCAGAGTGGTTAGATTTTTCAGAAGTTGAAGATAAATTGACAGACTGGTTTAAAGGTGTGACATCTAATATCTCATCAGGATCAATGAGATATTCAGGTTGGTCAGAGTGTTCAGGGTGAACATCCTCTGGAATGGTATATTCTGGGATAGTGTTTTGTGGTTGTGGTGTTGTTTGTTGAGTTTGTTGTGGAATTTCTGTTTGTATGTTTGTTGGTTGCTTGGATTGTGGTGTATGAGGGGGGACAGAAGATGGTTTAGAGATAAAAGTTTTAGAAGGTCTGGATCTTCTAAATCTAAGTGGGGAGTCAGAGGGTGTGGGGGTATCAGAATGATGAACAGGATTAGAATCAGTGTTAAATACCTGTTTCAGAGTATCTCTAATTTCTTCAAAAGTTGCTGCAGGAGGATTTGGTTGAACCTTCTTCAGCTTCTTCCTTTTCTTCTTCTTTTCAGCATCTGAATGCTTCCTTTTCTTCTGATGACCTTCACTATCAATTTTTCTCTTACGTCTTCTTTCCCTTGTCAAATCAGGAAGAACTTGGCCTTCCTTCTGCACAAGATTGGCAGGAATCTCAACACCATCTCTTAGGCAGCGAGCAACATACTCAGCAATAATTTCTCTAGGTTCATCTGAGGTGAATAAAGGAAAATCCTTAACAGGAATCCTTCTTCCCTTAACTTCTTCAGAGTTAGTTTTCCTTGGTTTCTCAGATAAATCATCAACCAGTTTCATCCTTCTCAGAGTTAAACCGTTTATTTCAGAGCCAATGATATAAGTCAGATCTTCTGTCAACCCAGCCTCTTGCAGATGCGCCACAAGTTGGTTTTCTATCAGAATATCTGAAATCAGCCTTCCCATAGGGATCCATGTTCTGACTTTTCCAGATTTATCTCTGGCTGTTTCCCTTGTTTCCTTGACGTGAGACACCAGATGATTAAACAACAAATATGGAAGATCAATCTGAATGTTTTGGTGTAAACAATACATGAAGTAAAGTTGTTCAGCATTAACATAATCAGAAGAGTTTGAAGAGGGTCTGTGAAAGATGGTGTTCATGAAAATCTTAGCCCATATCTTGTAAGTGGGTTTCAAGAACTTAACCTTCTTACAAGGTTCACCAGTAGTACAGATTTCTTGACATACATCTTTCAGGTCTTCACGCGCAGAAGACAGAGAGGTTACTCCATCAGTTGCCTTAAAACCTATGAGTTTCCTTATCAGGTTTTCAGTGATAACTATCTTTTTTCCCAGCACAGAGGAGTGAATGAACTTTGGAGTAGCATCTGCATGGATCCAGAACTCCTTCACTAACGTTGGATGCACAGGACCCATAAGCCTGTCAAAGTAACCGTCCCAGCCTTGTGCTTTGATTGAAGAAATTAGATCAAACCCATTTTCAGCAAGATCTTCTAAGTCCACGAAACTTTCACACAGTACTTCTAGTGAATCAACAGCAGTTAGGAGAGTGCGTACTGGTTCTATGACAGTGGTAGCATTTTTGGTAGTAACAGCGTTTGAAGTAGATGCCATTGTTGACGATGATGAAGAAGATGAAGGTTTCTGAGTTCTTTTAGGGTTTGCAAAGAGAGAGAACAACAAACAAAAGCGCATATGTGTTTGAGAATGTGAAAAGTGTGAATGTGTTATGAGAGTGGTTTATATAGACAAATAAAGCAAGCATGGGAAACACAACAGACACACATAGGACACATACGCACGTTTGCATTAAATGAAAAGTAATCATTTTTAATTATGATATGACATTTGGGGGAAAATCAAGACAGATTGAGATTTTCAAAGCAATACCTTAAACGTCATAATCAGTAGGTGTACTCCATCTTTTCAGATTCTGAGTGACACGTGTTTGCTTGCATGTGATTCTATAACTCTTAAGAAATGAAACGTTTTCAACTTTCAGATCCTCTGAGATGGTCAGTTCAGAGTTTCACAAAAAAAAATTCACAGATAAATTAAACAAGCAAGACAGATGAAATACTTCAGAGTGTTAAACACTTAGCATCTGAGAAGTTGACTCTGAGAAATATTACTCTGGACAAAAATCCATACAAATATTTTTCAGAATAAACTTAAACCTATCTTCAGCAAGGGGTTTTGTGAAAATATCTGCCCATTGATGATCTGTATCAACAAAGGCTAAATTTATTACACCCTTCTGAACATAGTCTCTGATGAAATGATGTTTAATCTCTATATGTTTGGCCTTAGAGTGTAAAATTGGATTTTTGGATAAACATATAGCAGAAGTATTATCACAGAAGATAGAAAGATTACTCTCATAGATTTGATAATCTTCTAGTTGACTCTTCATCCAGAGCATCTGAGTGGAACATCCAGCAGCAGCAATGTATTCTGCCTCTGTGGTTGATAGTGCAATTGTTGGTTGCTTCTTGCTGTACCACGAGATCAGATGACTTCCAAGAAACTGACAGCTTCCAGAAGTACTTTTGCGCTCAACTCTATCTCCAGCATAGTCAGCATCACAGAATCCAACTAGTGAATATTCGTCAGATCTTCTGTAACACAAACCAACATTAGCAGTACCTTTCAGATACCTTAGAATCCTCTTAACAGCAGTTAAGTGTGATTCTCTAGGATCTGATTGGAATCTAGCACATAAACAAACACTAAACAGAATGTCTGGTCTAGAAGCAGTCAAATAAAGAAGAGATCCTATCATACCTCTGTAGAGTTTCTGATCTACCTTCTTACTTACCTCTTCCTTACCTAGAGTGCTTGTAGGATGCATTGGAGTCTTTGCCATTTTGCTATCCAGCATGTTAAACTTCTTCAGAAGCTCTTTAACATACTTGGTCTGATGTATGTAGGTGCACTCTGGAGTCTGATTTACTTGGATTCCCAGAAAGAATCTCAATTCTCCCATCATGCTCATCTCAAATTCTGCCTGCATACATTTAGCAAACTCCTTTCCAAGCATAATATTTGTTGATCCAAAAATAATATCATCTACATAAATTTGACAAATCAACAAATCTTTCTTAATGGTTTTACAAAATAGTGTGGTATCCACTTTTCCTCTGATGAAATTTTTCTTCAGAAGAAAATTACTCAACCTCTCATACCAAGCTCTGGGAGCTTGTTTTAGTCCATAAAGAGATTTTTTCAGTTTGTAAACATGATCTGGAAAATTTTCATTTTCAAAACCAGGAGGTTGGTGGACATACACTTCCTCTTCTATAATTCCATTAAGAAAAGCACTTTTAACATCCATCTGATAAAGAGTGATGTTATGTTGTGCAGCAAATGAAATAAGCAAGCGTATAGACTCTAACCTTGCAACAGGAGCATATGTTTCTGTGTAGTCTATGCCTTCTTGTTGACTGTAGCCTTGAGCAACCAGTCTTGCTTTGTTCCTTTCAACTTCTCCTTTCTCATTAAGTTTATTTCTGAAAACCCATTTTGTTCCAATGACATTGAAACCTTTAGGTCTTGGAACCAGATCCCAGACTTCATTCCTTGTGAATTGATTCAGCTCCTCTTGCATAGCTAAAATCCATTCATTATCTTCCAGAGCCTCATCAACAGATGTTGGTTCTATAATTGACACTAAGCCACAGAAGGAAGATTCAGAAGTTCTGAGAAATGCTCTTGTCCTTATTGGATCATCTTTCTTTCCAATTATCACATCCTCTGGATGAGAAGCTTTCATTCTGGAAGAAGATCCTCTGACAGTTGGTCTTTCAGAAATATGCAGATTGTCAAGTTGGGAAGTTAGAGGCGTAGCATCTGGGTTTGCTTCAGAGTCTTTGTCTTCAGTCTTGTCTGCCTCTGAGCCTTCAGAGTCTGTGAGAATAACTTCTCTATCTGCAGAACTTTCAACTTGCTTTGGCTTTTCAGAGCCAAGCTTATCATCAAATCTAACATGAATAGATTCTTCCACAATCTGTGTTTCAGTATTGAATACTCTGTAGCCTTTAGAGCGTTCAGAATAACCAAGCATGAAACACTTCTGTGCTTTGGAATCAAACTTGTTCAGATGATCTTTAGTGTTAAGCATATAACAAATACATCCAAATGGATGAAAATAAGCAATGTTGGGCTTTCTGTTTCTCCACAATTCATAGGGAGTCTTTTCCAGAAGAGGTCTTACAGACACTCTGTTCTGAATATAACATGCTGTATTTATTGCTTCTGCCCAAAAGTATTTTGCCAGATTTGTCTCGTTGATCATGGTTCTGGCTATTTCTTGCAATGTTCTATTTTTCCTCTCTACAACTCCATTTTGTTGTGGAGTTCTAGGACAGGAGAAATCATGTGCAATTCCTTTTTCAGAAAAATATTTTTCAAAATATTTGTTTTCAAATTCACCACCATGATCACTTCTGACTTTAATAATTTTGCATTCTTTTTCAGTCTGGACTTGATTGCAGAAGTCAATGAACACAGAATGAGACTCATCCTTGTGTTTTAGAAACTTTACCCATGTCCATCTGCTGTAGTCATCTACAATGACTAACCCATACTTCTTGCCTCTGATGGATGCAGTTTTCACTGGTCCAAACAGATCAATATGAAGTAATTCCAATGGTCTAGAAGTGGAAATAACATTTTTTGGTTTAAAATGAGATTTTGAAAATTTACCCTTTTGACATGCGCCACACAGAGCATCTGAATTGAACTTCAGATTAGGGAGTCCTCTGACCAGATTGAGTTTATTAATCTGAGATATACGTCTCATATTAATATGTCCCAATCTTCTATGCCAGACCCATTGCTCATCATTCACAGATAAAAGGCATTTTACATTTTGAACTTTAAGTTCTGAAAGGTTAATTTTGTAAATGTTGTTTTTCCTCTTTCCACTGAATAGGATTGAACCATTCTTTTGACATACAGCTTTGCAACATTTTTGATTAAAGATGATATCATAACCATTGTCACTTAATTGACTTATGGACAATAGATTATGTTTCAATCCTTCAACTAACAGAACATTAGAAATAGAGGGTAGGTTACCATTACCTATTGTACCAGAGCCAATGATCTTGCCCTTCTGGTTCCCTCCAAATTTCACGTCCCCTCCAGATCTAAGTTCCAGGCTTTGGAACATAGACCTTTCGCCCGTCATATGTCGTGAGCATCCAGAGTCCAGGTACCATGATTGGTGTCTGGATTTTGCTGCTAAGAACATCTGCAACAGGTATTATTTTACTTTTAGGTACCCAGATCTTCTTGGGTCCTTTGGGGTTAGATGTTCTGTGGTTTTGCCTAAACTTCTGTTTTTCAACATAGTGTTTATTCTGGCTAGCCCTTGGCTTAAACACATAAGTACTCTTTTCAGAGCTTGTATGTTTAATATCATTCAGATGACCAAACTTAAAATGAGAATACAGAGGAGTCTTCTTGATGAAGAGTTTATCAACAGATTTTGGATTGCTTCCAGAGGAAGATTCACATCCAATGCCTCTTCTGTTGTTCCCACTAACACCATAGATCATAGAAGCCATTTTGCTTCTGTCTATGCTTTTAGTGAGGAATCTTTTAAAACTGGAGTCATATTTTTCTAAAATATTTTCACTTGACTCTGTTTCAGTATCAGATTCTTGTTGAGTTGTTTCTAAATCATTTTTGAGTTTTAAATTTATTTCTTTCTGCTCAACAAGTTCTGTTCTCAGAAGATCAATCTCAGATTCAAGATTGCTTTTCAGCTTCTTGTATTTGAGTTTAATCTTGCTGTAGCTTTCCAACATGTCAGATAAACTTTCAACAAGTTCAGCTCTGGAGAGTTCAGAAAATACCTCTTCAGAGTCAGAGTCTGATTCTGACTCAGATTCAGATGATGACGTTCCTTCATCTTGATCATTTGTGTTGGCCATCAGCGCAACATTTGCACATTCTTCCTCAGATTCAGAAGATGATTCAGATTCATCTGAGTCATCCCATGTAGCCATCAGAACCTTTTTCTTTTTATCAAACTTCCTTTTGGGTTTTTCCTTTTGAAGTTTGGGACATTCACTCTTGTAGTGTCCAGGTTCTTTACATTCATAGCAAGTGCCCTCTTTCTTGCCAGATCTTCTGTGTCCAGAAGATTCTCTCTTTTGATCAGATCTTCTGAAGTTGTTGAACTTCTTCCCTTTGTGCTTCCAGAGTTTGTTGATCCTTCTGGACAGCATGGATAGTTCATCTTCTTCTTCAGAAGAAGATTCCTCAGAGCTTTCTTCATTTACCTGCAAAGCTTTAACAGATTTGTTAGATTTAAAAGCTAAGGATTTACCTTTATCTTTCTTCTGGGGTTCATCTTCCTCCAGCTCAATCTCATGACTTCTCAAAGAACTGATGAGTTCTTCTAATGAGATTTTGTTCAGATCCTTGGCCAGCTTCAATGCAGTCACCATAGGTCTCCATCTGGTAGGAAGACTTCTGATGATCTTCTTGACATGATCAGATGTTGAGTAGCCCTTGTCCAGAACTTTCAACCCAGCTGTTAGAATCTGAAATCTGGAAAACATAGTCTCAATGTTCTCAGATTCTTCCATCTTGAACGCTTCATACTTCTGTATCAGCGCTAGAGCCTTTGTTTCTTTCACCTGAGAGTTTCCCTCATGAGTCATTTTGAGAGACTCAAACATATCATGAGCAGTGTCTCTGTTGGTAATCTTCTCATACTCTGTATGAGAGATTGCATTAAGAAGTATGGTTCTGGCTTTGTGATGATTCTTGAATTCTTTCTTCTGCTCCTCAGTCATTGATTTTCTATCAATCTTTTTGCCATCCTTAGTAGGATGTTCATATCCATCAATGACTAAATCCCAGAGATCAGCATCATACCCCAAGAAAAAACTTTCAAGTCTATCTTTCCAATAATCAAATTTTTCTCCATCAAACATTGGAGGTTTGGTGCTGATTCTGTCTCCTTCATATTTGTTGCTTGATGTAGGAATATCACCCATATTAGCAACCAAATAAATAACAGAGTATTCTTCTCACTGGATCTTTATCTGTCACGGTTAAGTGAATGCACACGCAGAACCGGAGCTCTGATGCCAACTGAAGGTGAGAAAATACTTAGAAGGGGGGGTTGAATAAGTATGACAGAAAATAATCAAAGATAAAAACTCAAGTATTTTTATCCTGGTTCGTTGAACTCAACTACTCCAGTCCACCCTTTTCAAGAGTGATTTGCCTTTCTCAACAAGGACTTAATCCACTATTCAAATCAACTGATTACAAATAGCAACACCTAAGAACAACTGTTCTTAGTCTTCTCAAGAGCTACTGATCTAACCTAGATCCTCTTAAGGAAAACAACACCTAAGAACAACTGTTCTTAGTCTTCTCAAGAGCTACTGATCTAACCTAGATCCTCTTAAGGAAAACTTCCTTTACAAATTAATGTAATACAATGTAAGAGTAATAAATTGCTTCTATGAAAGCTATAAACACAACTGTGTTATTTCTCTAAGTTTAGAACAAAGTATGAACTCTAAAGAATATGAGAGCTTGAGAGTTTTTCGCGTGAGAGTGTTCTTGCAATAATTTTCGTCACTTGAAGAATGAGCTATGATGTCCTTTATATAGCCACTTGAATATTGGAGAGAATATTTTACCGTTGGAGAAGATATTTCCAATATCAAATAGTACTGTCCTTTGTACTATTGCAGCAGAGAGACGGCGCACAAAATGTGGGTGTAGCAATTGTCTGCTGAGCTGTGAATTTACCACATATGGAATGTATCAGAGGAATAATCTTCTTGCAGAGATTTATGTCTATCCCAATTAAGGAAAGATTTGCTGGCATATTCCAACGGATATATTAAAATAATCTTCTTCAAATAATTCTTCAGATAGTTCAGATCAACAATCAATATCAGAGTCTTCAGTCTTCAGAATCTTCTGGAAACTTCAGAGCCTAAGATGTTCTTCAGATGTTGCTGAATCAGAGTCTGGTGCAGCTGTGTGCTTGAAGCGTAACATGCTCTTAGATCAGAGTCTTCACTCAGATCAGAGTCTTCTCTCATTCAGAGTCTCTTCACTCAGAGTCTTCTTTCATTCAGATTCTTGATAATATATGCAGCGTGTTGTATCTTCAGAATCTTGATGACTAAGCTCTTTTACTTCAGATTCTTCTAATCTTCAGATGCTCTTGAGCCATTCAGAATTTATTGTTCACATCAAATTTGCTCTTTAAGATTAAAATCTTTTGTGCCTGTAGAAAACAGTTTAGAACAAATTTAGAGAGTATAATTCTTGTATACAAATTATCATTAATGTTATCATCAAAACATAGAGATATTACTAAGACACAATCTGTGCTCTTACAGTTTGTACCAGAGCCGAATGAAGAAAGCATACGACAAGAAGATACATCCGCGAAGCTTTCAGACGGGCGACCTTGTGCTGAAAAGGATTCTCCCGCCGCAAGCAGATCACAGGGGCAAGTGGACCCCTAACTACGAAGGGCCCTACGTTGTCAGGAAAGTCTTTTCAGGAAGAGCGTTGTTGTTGTCCACCATGGACGGTGAAGACTTTACGTCGCCTGTGAATTCGGACGCAGTTAAAAAATACTTTGCTTAAAATTGACCCGCTGGACATAAAAAAGAGAGTCCAAGCAAAAATGGGGCATCCTGGCGAACCAAAAACAGAATGAAAGGTTCGGGCAAAAGTTAGGGATAAAATTGAAAAAATGTACACCCGCGAAGTTGAAAATCTACACTGGGCGGCTTCGGCAAAAAGGGGTATCCCGGTGAATTGAAAACCCGTAAAGGGCGGTTCACGCAAAAGTTAGGGATTTAAAAAGCAAATGACTGCGGTCCGAATTGGATATTACAGTGAGCATCAGTGCGGGAGAATACCTGAGGGGTCGATTATCAGATACAACCTCTTCGGAAGAGTGAATACTAGGAAAGCATTAGAGTCGGGCGAGTCATGGGAGGATCAGTTCGTGGTGTTCGTCTGCATCCCGTTGCCGACATGTGTACAAAATTTAATTTGTCAAAGTATTTATGCTTACTGTGCATACTTGTATATTTGCTTTGCGTAGCTTCCTCATTTCAGGAGTTACATCCCGTGTACAAAACTCCGCCCATTCAGGGGCCCAATCAATAAAATATGTTAGTCAGTACTTGATGCTGGTTCTTTACTGTTTTGTGCATGATAAAGCGCCTAAGTTTATTGAAACTAGCATGTGTATAACATCACTGGCCCTTGCCAACAATTGCTAAAGCTTTGAATTAACTGAAAATAATGTCACTAACCTGAATTGATTCGGTTGTATAGATTTATCTTGCCTTGTTTGTGTCGTTGCAGGGTTCATAGCCGTACGAGGAAGATGACCAAGAGACTGCAGTGATAAAAGACTCGACCCTCACGCAGGTCATGCATGTTCTTCCTAAACAAGGACAGAACTCCCCAGCTAGTCGTAGCCTATCCAGAAGGCATGTTCCAACAAGGCCATTTATTCTCAGCAGAATTGGTGATTCCAAAATTATAGGCTGTGTTCAGGCAGTGTGGTGTCCCCCAGAAGGATTCTTTGGCTCAAGCAGAGTGGTTTAGCCGCAGAAGATTAATATTTGTGAGCTGTATTCAGGCAGTTCTACCTTTCACCGCAGGGTCATTTACTCTCTGTTGCACCCTAAAATTTGCTCAACCTTATTCACTTGGTTTATGTTTCAATATCATTAGCATTTGCATAAAGAGTCATGTACATAGGTTACTCATCTGCATAGCATAAGCATAACAAGTCATTCAACAGGGGACCAAGCATTATTCTCATCTCTAGAGGCCTATCCAGAGGTTATTATCCTAATTCAATCTCATTCAAGTCATCTGAAAAGAATTTGAAAGCAGGGGGTTCAGTGGATCAAGCATTGAGTATATCTCCTAACTGAGGGTGTCTGAGGATCAACAAGGGAATTATGGGCTGTGAATTGAGAGCATGGGGAGTATCTAGACATCTTGGAGGACTTAGAAAGTCATTTGGAGAAGAAAACAAGTTGTTGATGTGATCACAAGAATTGCAGTTGAAGACAGTCAATTAGGGTTTCATCTGGGTCAACCCTGGGTCAACCCTAGGTCAAAGGATTGTTGGAGAGGCATTAAGGGCTATTGAAGAGATGTGGAGTTCATCATTTGACATGAAGAATAAAGATATGTTGTTATGCTAAGAAGAAATCAAGAGAAATCAAGGAGAAGAGGAGGGTCTAAATTAGGGTTTCTATGTAAAATCCCCTAGTTTAGGTCAAATTTCCAAGCAAGATAAGTCAAAATGAAAGTTCAAATGGATCCTTGGCCAACATGGAACTTGTAGAGGATCTCAAGACCTTTAATTTGAGTGGTGGAAGACATCAATGAGATTTATAGAACTCAAGTTATGGTCCTTGCAAGTTACAGGTCATCTGAGGTATCTGAAATTTTGTCTGTGAAAGTGACTTGACTTCCAAGCAATTTTTACCCCTCAAGGAGGTTTCAAATGGATTTCTGGTCAACATAAGAATTGTTCCTTATTGTCTTAGCTTTCTAGAATGGTATGGTATGCCTTCATATGATTTGGGGAACTCTACTTATGGTCTTGGCAAGCAAAGGGTATTTTGGTCATTTGTGAATTACAGGTCATTTTAACCTATGCCCAAAACTCATATAAGGAAGCTTCAAATGGAAAACTTTACAACATCAAACTTGTTCCAAATGAAATTTTGAGTCTAGAAAAGTGACCATGAGAGATTGGAAAGATTCATAGCACAAGGTTTCAAAATTGTTGAATTTAATGAATAAAAATGGCCTTAAAAGTGAGATTTTTCATATTTTGGCCAAATGAAGCAAAATTATAGGTCATTTTGAATGGAAAGGTCATTTTAAAGACATTGGCTAAAGTGGAATTTTGAGTTTGGTTCATAATTTGTGAGTTATCCATGGTTGCTTGCAATGTAAGAAACATAATCAAAATCCAAGGGAATTTGTGCAAGGGAAACTTCTCCAAGTTTCTAGGAGGTTCTAACCTCATCTATATATTCATACAAGTTGGTTCATGCCATGGTTGGTGACTTCATTTGTTCAAGACCCCAAGTTTCATTCACTTTTCACATTTTGCAAAAGCATCTCAAACCCTCTCAATTTCTCACCAATCTTCTTCATTCTTGATCTGAACTTCATCACCATCATCCATAGGTTGTAGTTCACACATTCATTTGGCTGAATCAATCAAGGAGAGTGCCATACAAGTTTCATTATTCAAGGATCAAGAAATTGGAAGCACAAGATTCAAGGAGTTTGCACACGAATTATTGCATACAGAATTCATCACCAAGCTTATTGATCACTTTCCATTCATCACAAGCATCTGATCCAAAGAGTTTAGCACCTGTTTTCACCAATTGCACCAGGTTTGTTTTCTGCTCGAATGGCTTGATTTAGTTAGAATCTTAGGGTTTTGGTAGTGTAGAATGGTTAAGGTAGGGTAGAGGACTGTTTTGGATGATTTTGGAAGAGTTTCATGGAGTTTAAGCATGAGGTACCAAAACTGTTGAGACTTGTAATTGCTAGGATAAGGCACGAAAATGTGATTGGATTAGCATGCTGTGATCAGGATGAGTTGTAGATTAGTTTAGGATGAATTTTGTGGAGAATTGGAGTAGTTGAGGACAGGTGATAATGGTGGATTCTATCTGGTATCACTATCGGGTTTGCTCCTTGAATGAGTTTCAGAATGAGATAATGCCATGGCTGTATAGGGGGAGAAATGTGGGTCATGTTTGCTCTTTGGATCGTGGAATTTGGATGAGAGTTGAAGGAGATAGAGGAGGAGGAAGAATCGTGCATGAGAAGGGTTTTCTGAAACCCTAAGTGGCTGGAGGTTGAAGAAGGGTCAGGAGCCACACGATTGCATTCTGACCTTTGACTGAAGGACTCATCTAACGGATCATATTCAAATGGAAAACGGAGGGAATGACTTGGTACGAAACGCCGCGTTTCATTTAATTGAAACGTTGGGCTTGGACTCAGATAGCTATACGCACCCCCCACTTCTCAGCCCACCTAAAAAACAACTGCAGCGAGTTACTTTCCACACCCCTCCCTTTATTTCTTTCTATTTTCTTTTTTTTATTTCTTTTTTATTTTCATTCATTTTTGAAAATTCATAACAAATCAGAAATTGCATATTTTCAATTCATTCTTTTTTTAACATTTTCTTTAAAAAGTCAAGAAAATTATAAAAAATAAAAATTGCATTTTATTTTTTATTTGATATTTTTCCCATATTTTCCAAATAAATAGCATTTTAGATAGTTTCATTTCATGCATGATTTTGTTATTTTTTGTTCTATTAATTGCTTCAATATTTTTTGCCCATTCTTTTTAGGTTGTTTAGGTTAGACATTAAACTTGTAGATACAATTTAGTTCCCATTTTTAGAAATTAATTTTAGGTGTTTAGTTTAGGTGTGAACAACATGAACAAACTAGGGTTTTAGGTGATGACTTAGGAGAATTAATTCACTTCCCTTAGGACTTAGAGATTGAACAGGTTAGCTATGGGACTATAGGGGCTATGGGTAGTTATTAGATCCCCTTAGAAAAAGTCAGGATTCCCCTACTGCTATTAATGTACTGTATATATCTGATTGACTGGTGTGGTGTGCCCTCTGGGGATTATTGCTTGTCTGTGTGGGTATTGGGATTGTCTGGGGACTTGGGAGAGCTGAAGGCTTGAGAAGGTGAAGCCATTGGAGATCCAAATGTTGAAGTCCAACTTCCTTAGTTGAAGAGAAGATTCTTGCTAGCAGATGTTGAGGAGACTACGGTTTAGGAGCTAGGCAGAGCTCAAGATTAGAAAGCTTGTTTCTCAAACATGGATTGCCTTGTTTGCATCCATTCTTCTCTGTGATTCAGATTCTCTCTAAGACACTCACCCCCTTTCTTTGGAAGGCTTGGTGATAGTGTCTAAGAGATAGAACTCTTGAGAGAAAATGTCTTTTGTGTTAGAAGCAGTCTGTTCACCACCTTTGGTAGTCAACTGATTGCTTAACACCCAATTCACTCTTGTGACTGATCCCTCATCCTGGAGGTTTGAACTTGAAGAAAAGCCATTGCAGATAGCAGACTGATGATCAAAGCCCTTGCCTGAAGGCCATGAAGATGGAGATTGATGCTTGCTGAAGCTTGTAGCTGATTGGAGATGACTTGAAGATAGATATTGATGTAGAGCTGCTGAAGCTGTTTGTTTTACTGCTGTAGTTCATTTCTGCTGTATTGTTTGGTTTTCCTGACTGTATTGTTTGCTGTTTACCCTGTTGGGTTGAAAGTGAAGCCTGTTCACTTTTGCCTATTGTTTTCTAGGTTCGAGGTTGAGTGAGACTCCCTTGCCTCGCTTGTACTGTTGCATCCATGCATTTTACCGCTTTATTATATCTGTTATTGTTTCTGTTTCTGCCTATCCCGTAGGATCTCTGTTTCTCTCTGTGCAAGAGAGGAGCATGATAGACACTAGGTCTTAACCCATGCATGATAACATTAGGATAGTTTGATTCCCTTCGCAACCATAGGTTAGAGTTCTATCTCTTTCTTTCTCAAAACAACCAGGAAAACACAATAAAGATTTCAAACACAATAAAAGACACCTCTTCCGTAAAAGAATGTGAACTCATCAAGACGTCATTTTTGTCCGCCGGGACCAGTAATCAAGAGACCCTTTTTCAGAAGGTATAAAATCAACCAAGACAAGCTTGTGTCGTACGTGGCCCGAACTACGTTTGCTCTGATCTTCCATGCAGTGTGGGAGTACGTAGGCATAGGATGCGATATCCTAGCGAGCAACCTTCCCCTCCTTTCCCGTAGGTAGGCGAACTACGTTGACTCTGATTTCTCGTTCCAGACGGGAATACGTAGGCATAAAGTGAGATACTTTGCCGAGTCATTTTATTTTCATTCTCTTTTATTTTTAACCCTTGACCTATAGTTTAGATAGAATAACAATCCATACCCGAAAATAAGCGTGGATCCCGTCGAGTACGACGGACGTGAGGGGTGCTAATACCTTCCCCTTGCGTAACCGACTCCCGAATCCAGGTTTTGGTTGCGACGACCATACCTTTCCCGTGTTGTGCGAGGTTTATTCTGAGCGTTTCCTTTCCCTCCCGTGGGATAAATAACGCACGGTGGCGACTCTTCTGTCAGCCGGTGCCGATTTTCGCAGTAGCGACAGCTGGCGACTCTGCTGGGGATCCAACGTCCCCTGGCCGCTAAGGACTGCGATAGTTCTTATGCATTTGGGATCCAACGTCCCTTAAGAGAGTCAATCCTAACGCTTGTTTTCCCGTCGAGGATTTTGTATGGAGTTATTTTATATTTCTAACCTTGTATTTTCAGCTTTATATATTGATTATTGTTGCTGTATCTGGGGTGTGACGGGTGTTCTGATATTGAGAGATAAGCCGGACCTGGGCTTGAGTGCACCTAGAATTAGAGTAGAAATTAGTGGGCGCCCGCTTGCTTTGCTTGCTTTGGTGTCCCATGAAATCTACACTCAGACGAGGTTCCTCTGGTTGGCCTCCTGCCCCTTCCTTTGGTTGGCGTGGGTTGCTGGTTAGTTGGATTGTCGACTCTGGGGACCGATCATTTGGAAGTTGGCTAAGTGAGGCCTCTTCAGGGATTGATGATGCCACTCCTTCTGGGAATCGTATCATCAACCCTGAAAGTCTGTGACGCTGACGACCGCATAGGATGCCGTACCTTGTGCCAGTTATAGGGCCACCCACCTGTGAGGGGATTCAGGGTTATGCAGGTAACTAGACCTTCAGACCACCGGTTTGTTTCTTGATCAGGACCCTGGATATTTATGGAGGGTTCTAAGGTCTGTCAGAGACCAGGTGGAGATGTGTTCTAAGGTCTGTCAGAGACCAGGTGGAGATGTGTTCTAAGGTCTGTCAGAGACCAGTTGGTGTGTTCCGAGGTCTGCCAGAGACTATTTGGAGATATGATCTGAGGTCTGCCAGAGACCATTCAGGTTATGATTATGGGGTCTATCAGAGACCAGTATTGGAGTTTTGTTTGAGGTCTATCCGAGACCAGGATTGGATGACTTCTGGAGGGTCTGGGACTTTCTTGATATGGTTCAGGCTATTCAGCTACAGCTTTGGTCCCTGTTGCATGTTACTTGCATTGCATTACTGCATATCCATTACCATTTGCATTTCACTAACGTGTGTCTGTGCTGCAGGTGCATTTGCATTTCCCGAGTTCTAGTGTCCGGACTTCTGAGTGTTTGATCATGACTAGCTTAAGGAGAACAGTTGCTTACAAATTGCCTACTCCTGATATTGTTCCATTACTGGGGTTGATCTCTCTTGCTGATGAGGGTGTTCGTAGGAGCTTCCGGATGAGCTATGGTAGACTACTGAGATTGGTGTGTAAACCTACAGAGGTAGAGTTAGATGGGCTGTATGCTTTGATGCAATTCTACGACCCTGCTCTGAGGTGCTTCACGTTCTCTGACTTTATTATGGGACCAACCCTGGAGGAATACGCTGAGTATGTTGAGCTGCCCGTGCAGAACCAGGTTCCATTCATCCATTCTGGCGCCAAGCCCAAGCCGGAGGACTTGGCAAAAGCCTTGCATATTGATGCTTCTGAACTATTAACTACTGTTTCCCGTGGAGTGCCAGGCTTCTCACTTCAGTTCTTAGTTGGTAAAGCCCAGGAGTACGCCAAGAGCGGGTGCTGGATCGCTTTCAATGCTGTGTTGGCCTTGTGCATTTATGGCATAGTCTTGTTTCCCAATATACCGGATTTTGTGGACTTCGACGCCTTCTACTTGTTTGCCGCTGGTAATCCTGTACCTACCTTACTCGGAGATCTCTATCACTCACTGCATTACAAGAATGAGAAAGGGAGAGGAAAGAATGTTCATCTTTGTGTACCCTTGCTGAGTATGTGGTTTGAAAGTCACCTTCCTAAGAGAAGATCTGTTGCAGAGACTACAGTTCTAGTTGGTTGGCCAGAGCGCCTGATGAGGCTATCGTCGGAAGATATGGAGTGGTTTGATCGAGACCTGTTGGGATCTGAGCTTATCTTCAGTTGCTCTGGGTACCCTAATGTTCCGTTGATAGGAAGAAAAGGGTGTATCAATTACAACCCATCTCTGTTTGTCCGTCAGTTCGGATATGCGCTGAAGAATCCACCTCAGGAGGAGGAAGTACAGGAATCTCTGTACTTCACAGGTGATTTGAAGGGAGAATTGCTAGCTGAGTTACAACGTGCCTGGACACGTATTAACCGCAAAGGGAAGCCACTGTTAGGTAAGAACGATTGCCAGGCCTATGCACCTTACAGGGTTTGGATCCAGGAAAGAGCAAGTCAGTTATTAATGCCATTTCCAGCTGCGCCCGTCCTTGTTCCTATTCCGGCAGAAGAGCCAACTACTGTTTCTAGGGAAGCCTACGAGCAAGTTGTGAAAGAAAAAGAAGCCTTGATGAAGATCAATGAAGGGTTAGAGCAGGAGCTAGCTCAGGTACGCAGTGAGAAAAACAAGGCCGTATACGCTTTCCAACAACAGAGCGAGCTGTTAAACAGGTTAGGGGCTGAGTTGACTGAGGAGAAGAAAAAGCGCGAACGTTTGGGGCAAGAGTTCAGAAGCTCCCACGACATGCTGGAATCCAAAAAGAAGGCGCTCGATGCAGCACACCGAGAAATCTCCTCTTGCAATAAGACTTGGAATGCTACACTCACCAACAATAAGAAGAGGGAAGATAAGCTGAAGCAGCAAATCTCCGACCTCGAAGAGAAGTTGAAGTCTAGCATCAAGAAGTGTGAGGAAGAAGTGATGACCCGGTATAGTGTCTAGAATGCACTGAACAAGGCAATCAAATGCAGAGATGAAGTTGTGTCTCAAAAGCGAAAACTAGAAGATTGCTTCGGGGAAGCGACATGGGAAGAAACTGCGGGAGACGTGCGTCGTGTTCTTAAGAAAAGGAATCAGTTGGTAGAAGGACTGCTCACCCGACCAGGGCACCCAGAGACCAAGAGGTTGATAGAAGAGTACCTGGCTTTTGAGAGCATTTGATTATTTCATATATTCGCTTGTATGCTTTATTCGCATAGCGCTGACCATCACCAGGATTGTTGGATGAGGTCATGCCTTCTCATTGTACTCAGTGATATTGTACTCTTGGCTTATTGGTTTTCTCAGCAATATATGAGGCTTTCTATGATTCAGCTCCGATATTCCTATTGTCCGCACTGTCACTACACTGGCACCTTCACACTAGAACTGGGGGGAATGAACTTCCCTAATGCACAGACACATTGCATTGCATTCATATCCATATTGCATTACAGGTAATCATTGGATGGTATCTTATTTCATGCTCTATACCAGGTACTTTTCAGGATTGCAGATCAGCACCCGCACCGCTATTCTACCCGCACCAACTGTCGAAGAATCATGGATCAAATGCAGAACGAGATGCAAGATGTGCGCGATAAGCTCGCTCTCTTTATGCAGACCATGGAAGCTATTGCAAAAGGTCAGGAGAATTTGCAGGCCATGGTCCAGCCTCTGTTGGCCCGAAATGCTGGTCACGGTAACGAGGATCATCAGTCCGCACGGGTCGATACTGCTCATGGAGACGGCACTCCCACGCCAATGGCTCCACCTGTAGTCAACATGCCAGCCGCTAATGTCAACAACGCTACCGCTGCTGTGAATGGTAACGTCGGAGTTGGAAACGAGACTGCTGTCCATAACGTTGGGCTTGGCGACGTCAACTTGGGTGATAATATGGGAGGCAACGGCTTTGTCAATGCTGGATTCGGGTTCAATGATCAGGGATTTGATAATGCTGGGAAATATGGTTTCAATGCTCAAGGCTTTGGGCAAGAGGGTTATGGTGCGACCAATCAGGGTTACGGAGGTTTTGGAAATGGTAATGGCGCTGGCTTAATGGCTTTTGGACCTGCTGGAATTGCTCCAGGATACGGTAACAGAGGACGAGGTCCGGGGATGAATCAGATCAGGGCTGGACGTAATAATGGATATGATGGGTATGGAGTGGGAAATGGTATGTGGCAAGAAGATCAGCAGGAGGACGCTTTCTCCGGAGGAGGTTTCGAAGGGCCGATGGATGACTCCCAGAAGATCAGAATGCTGGAAGAGCAGATGAGGGGGGTCCTGAACCAAAGTGTTGTGGGTTTGGACATGGAAACAATGGGTTTGGTACCTGGCTTGAGGGTGCCAGTCAAATTCAAAGCCCCTGCGTTCGATAAGTATAAAGGGGACACATGTCCGAAAGTGCACGTACGAGCTTATTACAGAAAGATGTCTGCATACTCAACTGATGAAAGAATGCTAATGCATTTATTTCAAGATAGTCTGTCGGGTCCTTCCCTAGAGTGGTATATGGGGTTGGAGCCAACTAATATCAAGACATGGAAGCAATTGGCGGAGGCGTTCGTAGCTCACTACAAGTATAACAGCGATTTGGCGCCCAATCGGGTCCAATTGGCAGGGCTGTCACAGAAGAAGGGGGAGAGCTTTAAAGAATACGTGCAAAGGTGGCGCGATATGGCTGCCAGGGTCCGTCCTCCTGTAGAAGACAAGGAAATGAATGACATGTTCGTCGGCACATTCACAGGCTTGTTTCATGACATGCTGTTTCACACATCTCTGGCCAGTTTTTCAGACCTAATTCTGATGGGAGAAAAGATTGAGCGTAACATTAAGCAAGGAAAATTCCAGGTTGAGGAATCGACTGCATCTGGCAGTAATAGGAAGGCTTTTGGTGGGCGCCGTCAGGGCGAGGCAAGCGCAGTATTTGGAGGCCGAGGCCGAGGCCGAGGCAGGGGACGAAACCAATATCATCAGCCGCAGCAGGTGGCAAGTGTTACTATCCCGTACCAGCAACAACCACTTCAGCAACGACAACCGTCTCAGCAGCAGCCAATGCAGCAGCAGCAGCCTCAGCAGGGGGCACAGCAGGCTCAGCGAAGATTCCAGGGTGGCAAACCGAGAAGAGTGTTTGAGAAGCCTCCCTCAACCTATGCCGATTTGTTGCAGACATTGTTGGGATTGAACCTGGTAGAGAAAAGAACTCTAGCACCGATAACGGGAGCTCCCCCGTTTGGTTACGATGCAAGCAGGCACTGTGAGTTTCATTCTGGGGCTCCAGGTCACGATATAGAAGGTTGCCATGCTTTTAAGCATGTTGTGCAGGATCTTTTGGACAATAAGACTATCAATTTCGGAACGGCAGGTCCGAATATAGTGCAGAAGCCCATGCCTAATCACGGGGCAAACACCATTCTGACTGAGGAAGGGTTAAATCTGATTATGAGTGTCGACAATTTGAAGACACCGCTGAACGAGATAAAAAGCAGATTGTTGCAAGGGGGTGTTTACCCAGGATGTGACGAGTACTGCTTAGAATGTTGGACCCTAGCTGGGGGGTGTGATGATTTGAAGAAGGGCATTCAGGCTTTAATTGATGAAGGCATATTGCAGTTTGACCAAGCAGCAACTGAAGAGCCCGCAGGGGCAGTAGCATATGATCAGAATGATGTGGCCACTGTAACGATTCCTCGAAAGACAATCACTATCGCAGCACCAGCTCAGCGACCACCGATCACCATAACTAAGGCCGGGCCGATCCCGTACGAGAACACGAAAGCAGTCCCATGGTCATACGGGTTGGAGGTGTATTGTGACAGGATAAAGATTGATGTTAATAAGCAGCCAGCCGAGACTGTGGGTAATGTTGTTGGTTCGGGAGGTATGACAAGGAGTGGTAGAATCTTTATATCACCTGAAGTGGAGGCCGAAAGACTAGCAAAAGGAAAAGGGAAGATGGTTGAGAACGTCCCTGTACAAGCAAGTGAAAAAGAAGCGGCATCGAAAGATGTAGAAGAGTTCATGCGCTTGATTAGAAAAAGTGATTATAAGATTGTGGAGCATCTGCAGCAGACGCCGTCCAAAATATCTATCCTGTCATTGCTCTTGTGTTCGGAAGCTCACAGAAATGCTTTGCTGAAAGTCCTGGATACTTCCTTTGTACCTCAGGACGTCTCTGTAAATCAGCTGGAAGGAGTGTTGGCACATGTGAATGCAGGCCACAGCTTGGGCTTTACCGACTTTGATTTGACCCCGAAAGGGAGAGATCATAATATGGCGCTGCACATATCTGTTGAGTGTAGAGGATCAGTAATGTCGCACGTATTGGTTGACACCGGATCGTCTTTGAATGTGATGCCTAAGAAGGCGATGATGAAGTTGGATGTTAGAGGAATCTTGTGCACGCCCAGCGACTTGGTAGTCAGGGCGTTTGACGGCACGCGGAGAACAGTCTTTGGATCGATCACATTGCCCCTGCAGGTGGGGCCGGAGGTGTTTGCAACTGAGTTTTATATCATGGATATACAGCCTGCATATAGCTGCCTGCTCGGAAGACCGTGGATTCATGGGGCTGGGGCAGTCACTTCTACCCTGCATCAGAAGTTGAAATATATGGTCGGAGACAGTGTAGTCACCGTATGCGGAGAAGAGGACATCCTGGTCAGCCATCTATCATCATTTAAATATGTGGAAGTCGACGGAGAGATCCACGAAACACCCTGCCAGGCATTTGAAGGGTTGCGCATCAAGGACAAAGGTCCCGGGCCGAGCAAAGTGCCAGAGATAGCCGTCTCATCGTATAAAGAGGCTTAAGCTCTAGTAGAAGCAGGAGAAGCACAGGGCTGGGGCAAAGTGCTGGACATTCCTATGAAGATGGACCGGTTCGGGCTAGGATACCAACCGTCGTCGTCAACTCCTGCCGTGGGGGCGCCCCGTTTCAGAGGGCCAATCACCATCTCTGCCAGTGGAGTATGTCATGAAACCGTCAATGCCGCTTCGGAGTCTGATGAAGGAGACATCGATTGCGATATGGACACCTGGATTCAGCCAAGCGTGCCAGGACAGGGCTTGTGCAACTGGTCTATTCAGGAGCTTGTTCCTGTGACTCTTAAACAGTAATGCTTTGCTTTATTAATTGTTGAATAATCTGATGTCTTGCCCGGGGCATCAGGATTTGCTTAGGGTTGTGTTGTTATGAACATTGCGTGTTAATCATTAAATAAATGGCGTTTTTTCATGTGCAAATACTGTAATCTCTGTCTTTCTTGTTTTATATTTTTTCAATAAAATGGCAACGTGGTTATTCGCTTTATACGCATTTTGAAGCACTTAACCATTCCTTTTGCAGGATAACATTTTCAGATGACATCCTTGAACCACCTATGACTCGTCCCGACTTCGAGCACCCGGTATTTCAGGCCGAAGAAGAGGTTGTCGAAGATAGTGACGTTCCCGAAGAACTGTCTTGGTTGGTGAAGCAAGAGGAAAGAGCCATTCTGCCTCACGATGAGGTCATCGAAATTATCAACTTGGGGTCGGAAGGGGTTGAGAAGAATATTCGTATCGGAGCCGCGCTGCAGGGTGATATCAAGCGAAGACTGGTTGAAATGCTTCGAGAGTATAATGATGTATTCGCTTGGTCGTATGAAGATATGTCAGGGCTCGATACAGATATGGTTGTGCACCGCCTGCCACTGAAAGAAGATTGCCCACCGGTCAAACAAAAACTTCGCAGAACTCGACCAGATATGGCAGTGAAGATCAAAGAGGAAGTCCAAAAACAGTGGGACGCTGGTTTCCTTGCTGTGACAAAGTATCCCTCATGGGTTGCTAACATTGTACCAGTGCCAAAGAAAGATGGCAAGGTTCGAATGTGCGTGGATTATAGAGATTTGAATAAAGCAAGCCCAAAAGACGATTTTCCACTTCCTCACATTGACGTGTTAGTTGATAATACTGCTCAATACTCCGTATTCTCCTTCATGGATGGCTTTTCAGGCTATAATCAGATTAAAATGGCGCCAGAGGATATGGAGAAGACTACTTTCATAACGCCTTGGGGAACATTTTGCTATAAAGTGATGCCCTTTGGTCTGAAAAATGCTGGGGCAACATATCAGCGTGCGATGATGACTCTTTTCCATGATATGATGCATAAAGAGATCGAAGTTTATGTGGACGATATGATTGCCAAATCCCAGACGGAGGAAGAGCATCTGGTAAATCTGCTGAAGTTATTTAAAAGACTTAGGAAGTTCAGGCTGAGGCTGAACCCTAATAAATGCACCTTCGGGGTGAGATCGGGTAAGCTGCTGGGGTTTATCGTAAGCGAAAGAGGAATAGAGGTCGATCCTGCTAAAATAAAAGCGATTCAAGAAATGCCGACGCCTAAAACAGAGAAAGAGGTGCGCGGGTTTTTAGGGAGGTTGAACTACATTGCTCGGTTCATATCTCACCTAACTGCCACATGTGAACCGTTATTCAAGCTGTTGAAGAAAGATCAAGCTGTAACATGGAACGAAAATTGTCAAAAGGCGTTCGATAAAATAAAGCAGTATTTGCAGAAGCCTCCTATTTTGATACCCCCAGTGGCAGGTAGACCCTTGATCATGTATTTGACGGTTCTTGAGGGAAGCATGGGTTGTGTTCTCGGTCAACATGACGAGACAGGAAGAAAAGAGCATGCGATTTATTACTTGAGTAAGAAATTTACAGATTGTGAATCTCGATACTCAATGCTTGAGAAAACTTATTGCGCGCTAGCTTGGGCCGCCAAGCGTTTGAGGCAATACATGCTGAATCATACAACCATGCTCATCTCGAAGATGGATCCTATCAAATATGTATTTGAAAAGCAGGCGTTGTCAGGAAGAATTGCCCGTTGGCAGATGGTCTTGACTGAATATGACATTCAATACGTCTCGCAGAAGGCTATAAAGGGGAGTGTGCTGTCTGAGTATCTGGCGGAGCAGCCTATTGAAGATTACCAATCGATGAGGTTTGATTTTCCTGACGAGGATATCATGTACCTAAAGATGAAGGATTGCGAAGAACCGTTGCCAGACGAAGGGCCAGAGTTGGGTTCCAAATGGAAGATGATATTTGACGGAGCTGTGAATGCTTACGGTAGCGGAATAGGGGCAATCATCACTACGCCACACGGGTCGCACATCCCGTTTACTGCCCGATTGACCTTTGCAGTTACCAACAATGAGGTCGAATACGAAGCTTGTATAATGGGGCTTGAAGAAGCCATTGATTTGCGAATCAAGAATTTAGACGTATACGGAGACTCAGCTCTGGTGGTGAATCAGATCAAAGGGGAATGGGAGACGCGTCAGCCCAACTTGATACATTACATGAATTATGCAAGGAGATTGTTGCCTTTCTTTGACAAAGTTGAATTGCATCATGTACCGCGGGCAGAGAATCAAATGGCTGACGCCCTGGCCACTTTGTCTTCCATGTACAAAGTCAACTTCTGGAACGAGGCTCCCCGAATCATTATCTCTCGGCTTGACAGGCCAGCTTATGTATTTGCCATTGACAAAGCATCCGACGACAAACCGTGGTATTTTGACATCCTTAATTTCCTGAAAAATAAAGAATATCCGGATGGGGCATCCAGTCAGGATCAGAAGACTCTCAGGAGGTTAGCGGGTAATTTCTATTTGAATCCGGATGGTGTCTTATACAGAAGAAACCATGACTTGGTGCTGTTGCGTTGTGTAGACGAAAGAGAGGCAAAGCTGCTCATGGAGGAAATACACGAAGGTACCTTTGGTACGCATGCTGGTGGGCATGCTATGACGAGAAAATTGCTGCGGGCGGGTTACTTTTGGCTGACTATAGAAACAGACTGTTTCAAGTTTGCGAGAAAGTGTCACAAGTGCCAAATCTATGCTGACAAGATCCATGTGCCTCCAAGTCCTCTGAATGTGATGTCGTCGCCATGGCCATTCTTGATGTGGGGAATCGATATGATTGGAAAGATTGAGCCTACAGCCTCTAATGGGCACCGGTTCATCCTAGTAGCAATCGATTATTTCACCAAGTGGGTAGAAGCGGCGTCTTACGCAAATGTAACTAAGCAAGTGGTGGCCAGATTCATCAAGAGAGATATCATTTGCCGATATGGGATTCCCGAGCGGATAATCACGGATAATGGTTCAAATCTGAACAACAAAATGATGAAGGAGCTCTGTCAGAATTTCAAGATCGAACATCACAACTCCTCCCCTTACCGACCCAAGATGAATGGCGCTGTTGAGGCGGCCAATAAGAATATCAAGAAGATCATTCAGAAAATGGTGGTGACCTATAAGGATTGGCACAAAATGCTACCTTTTGCTTTGCACGGTTATCGTACGACGGTACGCACATCAACCGGGGCAACCCCGTTCTCATTAGTGTATGGAATGGAAGCGGTATTACCATTGGAAGTTGAGATCCCTTCTTTGAGGGTATTGCGAGACGTTCAGCTGGACGAGGCAAAATGGGTGAAAGACAGGTTGAACCAACTGAGTTTGATGGATGAGAAGAGGCTAGCTTCTCTAGCATACGGTCGTTTATACCAGAGCCGAATGAAGAAAGCGTATGATAAGAAAATACATCCGCGAAGCTTTCAGACGGGCGACCTTGTGCTGAAAAGGATTCTCCCGCCGCAAGCAGACCACAGGGGCAAGTGGACCCCCAACTACGAAGGGCCATACGTTGTCAGGAAAGTCTTTTCAGGAGGAGCGTTGTTGTTGTCCACCATGGACGGAGAAGACTTTACGTCGCCTGTGAATTTGGACGCAGTTAAAAAATACTTTGCTTAAAATAGACCCGCTGGACAGAAGAAAGAGAGTCCAGGCAAAAATGGGGCATCCTGGCGAACCAAAAACAGAATGAAAGGTTCGGGAAAAAGTTAGGGATAAAATTGAAAAAATGTACACCCGCGAAGTTGAAAACCTACACTGGGCGGCTTCGGCAAAAAAGGGTATCCCGGTGAACTGAAAACCCGTAAAGGGCGGTTCACGCAAAAGTTAGGGATTTGAAAAGCAAATGACTGCGGTCCGAATTTGATATTGCACTGAGCATCAATGCGGGAGAATACACCGGGGAGGATCGGTTATCTGGTACAACCTTTTCAGAAGTATGAATACCGGGAAAAGCATTAGAGTCGGACGAGTCATAGGAGGATCAGTTCGTGGTGTTCATCTGCATCCCGTTGCCGACATGTGTACAAATTTAATTTGTCAATATATTTATGCTTCTTGTGCATACTTGTACATTTGCTTTGCGTAGCTTCCTCTTTTCAGGAGTTACATCCCGTGTACAAAACTCCGCCCATTCAGGGGCCCAATCAATAAAATATGTTATTCAGTACTTGATGCTGGTTCTTTACTGTTTTGTGCATGATCAAACGCCTCAGTTTATTGAAACTAGCATGCGTATAACATCACTGGCCCTTGCCAACAATTGCTAAAGCTTTGAATTAACTGAAAATAACGTCACTAACCTGAATCGACTTGGTTGCATAGATTTGTCTTGTCTTGTTTGTGTTGTTGCAGGTTTCATAGCCGTACGAGGAAGATGATCAAGAGACTGCAGTAATAAAAGACTCGACCCCCACGCAGGTCATGCATGTTCCTTACTGAAGAAGGATCGAATTCCCCAGCTAGTCGTAGCCTATCCAAGAGGGCATTCTCCAGCCAAGTCGTTTATCCTCAGCAGAGAGTGGTTCAGCCTCAGAAGATTAATATTTCCAATTTGTGAGCTGTAGTCAGGCAGTTTACCTGTCCTCGCAGGGTCATTTACTCTCCCCCAGCGGAGTCAATTGATTTTCCCAAGAGAATCATCCCATCCCCAGCGGAGTTCTCTTTCCAACTAGGGCATTCATTCCTCCCAGTGGAATTTGAAGATTGAGGCTCTCCCCGGCAGAGTTGGTGTGGCGCATTGGCATTTATTTTGTCAAGATACCGTGTGATACCCGTTCACTTTCCCGCAGAAGTTCAATCATACTAGGCGCATCTGTTGTTCCCCAGCAGAGTTAGGTTCCCCAGCAGGGTGGTCCTTCAACAAGGTGCTGGGTTAAGTTCCCGATTTCCCAGCTGAATCAACTTCATCTGCCCAGCGTTTATTTTGCTGGAAGGATTCTGTAGCACCTGGCTATCCCCAGCGGAGTTGGCATTATTTTCAGCATTTATTTTGCTGAAGCAGCTCCTGTGCCCAACAGTTCGAGTCTGCATTCGCATCAGCATATAGTGTCATACTTGTATTAACCAAAGAAAAGCGTAGCATTTCCATGTCGAATGGAGCATTGCATCATTGATAAACACATGCATTGTGAAACATAAACTAGGTTGGCTAACCGTTGTTCCAAGTATTGTTTCTCTTGCAGGTAGAGAGAACCCTTGCTCAGGTGAATCAATAAAACGTTCAAAGTCTCGGCATGAGACGTTCGACGAAGTGTCAGCTGCGGCACTACTCCCCACAGAGTCAGCAGGATAAGTTTCTCTTTGTCCCCAAGCAGAGTTACTTATTTCCCCGCCAGGATTTCCTGTTGAAGTTGCTCTAGTCCGACCAGCGGACTGTTTCCTTCAAAGTTGTTGTTACGTCAGCATTCAAAGGATTCATGAATCAGAATTTCAGAGGCTACCGCCGGTTATCTGAACAGGCGTCCGGAAGTTTGGTTTCCAAATGTCCCCAGTAAAGTCAGCCTCAAAGTTGCTGTAACGTCAGTGATAAGAAATTTGCAGACCAATGGAAGGATGAGTCCTAACGTGGACAATTTTATCGACGGGTTTTCTTTGTGCTAGAGAAGATTGTTGGAATGTGGAGTCCTAACGTGGACATTTCCTCAAGTTGACGATGTGTGTTATTTCTAACGTGGACAGGTTCGAGTTCTCGGTATTGATTGAGTGTGGAGTCCTGACGTGGACAATTTATTTCCAGCAGATAGCTTTATTCGTAATGGTGAAATGTGTGTCCCGACGTGGAAGTTTATAGTTCTTTGAGATGACAAGATGCGAGAGTCCTGACGTGGACAAGTTTATCCTTCTTTGTGTTGTGGGCAAAGTGTGAGTCCTGACGTGGACAAGTCTTATTTCCCAGCAAGTCAAAGACACGCAAGGCCTGACATGGACAAGGTTATTCCTTACGTGGAAAGAGAAGCTTCAGTTCCTTACGTGGAAAAGCAAGTTCAGTCCTGACGTGGACAGGCGCAGAAAAAACGAGTTGTATTCCTAACGGGGAAAGATGAAGATTCCTTACGTGGAAAGTTTAAAGATGAAGATTCCTTACGTGGAAAAGTTTAGTCTTGACGTGGACAGATCAAAGTTTGATTCCTAGCGTGGAAATATTGAGTCCTTACATGGACATATCAAGTTATCCCTTACGTGGAAAAGAAATAAATTCCTTACGTGGAAAGAAAGGGTATTACTTACGTGGAAAAATGATTCCTTACGTGGAAAAGAGATTGTGTTCCTAACGTGGAAAGGCGGGGCCTAACGTGGATGATGTATTCCTTACGTGGGAAGAAAGTTTGATTCCTAACGTGGAAAAAAGAAATTGTTTCCTTACGTGGAGAAGTTAGTCCTGACGTGGACAGATCTAGACGAAGTTTATTCCTGACGTGAAAGAGTTTAGTCCTGACAGAGGCAGAAGAGATGATTCCTTACGTGGACGGTGTTATTCCTAACGTGGAAGAATTTATTCCTAACGTGGACGATTTATTTTTGACAAGAAGGCAGACGAGCCATCCCCAGCAAAGTTGTTGAAGTTTTTCCGAGTTGACAGCAGATAGAGTCCTGAAGTGGACAAGCAAAGGACGATGTTGTAAGAGCACAGATTGTGTCTTAGTTATATCTCTATGTTTTGATGATAACAATTATGAATTTTGTATTCAAGAATTATATACTCTAAACGTGTTCTAGATTGTTTGCTACAGGCACTAAAGTAAATTATCTTAAGAAAGCAAAATTGCATCTGAACATTGTTTGTATGAAAGACTTCATAAGTTCAAGAGCATCTTAAGTAAAGATCTGAACTTTGCTCCCAGAAGAATCTGACTACTGTCTCTTGAAGATTCTGAAGAAGGAGCCTCTAAAGCATAGAAGACTCTGCTCTGAAGGATTTACACGCTCAAGCACACAAGCTGCACATACTCTGATTCAGCTCAATCTGAAGAACTTTCAAGACTCTGAAGATCCAGATGATCCGTGATCAGAAGACTCTGAAGATTCAGATTCTTATGTTGAAAGCTGAACTCACTTTGAAGAAGATTTAAATATGTACGTTGGTCTTTCTCAACAGCTCTTTCCTATTTTGTGCTAGACACAAGGACACAGACAAAAAGGTTTTATCTGTGCATTCCATTCTGAGGAAAGTATTCTGCAAGTGAAGACAAAAAGCATCAGGCCTGTTTCAGCACAGCCTCCAATGTGAAGACAAAAGGCTCTAGGCTTTTCTGCACAGCCTTCAACGTAACAAGACTTCTTGGATCTTAGTGCCTATATAAAGAAGTCCACTCCATCTTCTTCAGTATCGAATCTCTAGCAAAATCACTCCTCAAAGCAAATCTCAAAAAGCTCTTAATCATATTACTTTGCTTTATCTTTATTCTTAACTTAAGAGAAATATCACTGTTGTGATAACAGCTTATTAGAAGCATTCTTACTCTTGTAAAAGTTTTACTTTGTTTGTAAAAGGTTTTCCTTAAGAGGATCCAGTTGGGATCAGCTGCTCTTGAGAAGACTAAGAACGGTTGTTCTTAGGTGTTGCTATTTGTAATCTGTTTGATTAAAATAGTGGATTAAGTCCTTGACAGAGAAAGGCAAATCACTCTTGAGAGGGTGGACTGGACTAGTTGTTTTTCAACGAACCAGGATAAAAATATCTGTGTTCTAATCTTTGATTTTTAGTCTTACTTATTCAACCCCCCCCCCCTTCTAAGTAATTTTCTCACCTTCAGTTGGCATCAGAGCTCCGGTTCTGCGTGTGCTCCACTTAACCGTGACAGTTAAAGATCCAGTGAGAAAGATACTTTGATATTTGTGTTGTTGTCATTATGGAAACAGCTACATCAACTTGCAACAACAAATATGAAGGAGATAGGATCAGTACCAAGCCACCCATGTTTGATGGGGAAAAATTTGACTATTGGAAAGATAGAATAGAAAGTTTTTTCCTCGGGTATGATGCTGATCTTTGGGATATGGTCATTGATGGATATAAACATCCTACTGATGAGGATGGCAAAAAGATTGATAGAAAGTCAATGACTGAAGTACAGAAAAGAGATTTCAAGAATCACCACAAAGCCAGAACTATATTGCTTAATGCAATCTCTCATACTGAGTATGAGAAGATTACAAACAGAGATACTGCTCATGACATGTTTGAGTCACTCAAAATGACTCATGAGGGAAATTCTCAGGTTAAAGAGACCAAGGCGCTGGCGCTCATACAGAAGTATGAGGCATTTAAAATGGAAGAGTCTGAAAATGTAGAAACTATGTTTTCTAGATTTCAGATTCTTACTGCTGGTCTGAAAGTTCTGGATAAGGGCTACTCAACGTCAGATCATGTCAAGAAGATCATCAGAAGTCTTCCCACCAGATGGAGACCAATGGTGACTGCACTGAAGATGGCAAAAGATATGAATAAGATCTCCTTAGAAGAACTTATCAGTTCTTTGAGAAGTCATGAAATAGAGCTGGAGGAAGATGAGCCCCAGAAGAAAGATAAAGGTAAATCCATAGCTTTAAAATCTAACAAACCTGTTAAAGCTTTGCAGGTAAAAGAAGAAAGTTCTGAAGAATCGTCTTCTGAAGAAGAAGATGAACTGTCCATGCTTTCCAGAAGAATCAACAAGCTCTGGAAGCACAAGGGAAGGAAGTTTAACAACTTCAGGAAAGCTGACCACAGGAAGGAATCTTCTGGATACAGAAGATCTGGAAAGAAAGAGGTCACATGCTATGAATGCAAGGAACCTGGGCACTACAAAAATGACTGCCCCAAACTTCTCAAGGAGAAACCCAAGAGAAAGTTTGATAAAAATAAAAAGGTTCTTATGGCAACTTGGGATGATTCAGATGAATCTGAATCTGAATCTGAAGCAGAAGAAGAGTGTGCCAACATGGCATTAATGGCTGGAATAGAAGATCAGAATGAAGAATTATCATCTGAATCTGAGTCAGACTCCGACTCTGATGCTGAAGAGGTAATGTCCAAACTTACCAAAGATGAACTTATAAAGGTGTTATCTGAAGTCTTGAAAAGCTACAATAATATCAAACTCAAGAACAAGAAGCTGAAAAGCAATCTTGAATCTGAGATTGATAATCTGAAAACAGAACTTGTTGAGCAGAGAGAAATAAATTTAAAAATAAAAAATGATTTGGAAATTGTTCAACAAGAATCTGACTCTGAAGCTAAGTCATCTGAAAATATTTTGGAAAAATATGACTCTAGTTTTCAGAGGTTCCTCACTAAAAGCATAGACAGAAGCAAGATGGCTTCTATGATCTATGGAGTTAGTAGGAATAAAAGAAAGGGAATTGGATTTCAATCTTCTTCTCTTGAAAAAGATGTAAGACCAATACCTGTAGATGATCTGATCATTAAGATAACTCCTTTATACTCTAATTTTAAATTTGGTCATTTAAATGATATTAAACACACGAGCTCTGAAAAGAATACTCATGTGTTTAGATCTAAGGCAAGTCTAAACAAAAACTATGTTGAAAAACAAAAGTTTAGACAAACCTACAAGGCAACTAACCCTAAAGGACCCAAGAAGATCTGGGTACCTAAAGACAAAATAATCCCTGTTGCAGATGTCCTTAGCAGCAAAGTCAGGACACCAATCATGGTACCTGGACTCTGGATGCTCACGACACATGACGGGAGAAAGGTCTATGTTCCAAAGTCTGGAACTTAGATCTGGAGGGGACGTGAAATTTGGAGGGAACCAGAAGGGCAAGATCATTGGCTCTGGAACTATAGGTAATGGCAACCTACCCTCTATTTCTAATGTTCTGTTAGTTGAAGGATTGAAACATAATCTATTGTCCATAAGTCAATTAAGTGACAATGGTTATGATATCATCTTTAATCAAAAATGTTGCAAAGCTGTATGTCAAAAGGATGGTTCTATCCTATTCAATGGAAAGAGGAAACACAACATTTATAAAATTAACCTTTCAGAACTTAAAGTTCAAGATGTAAAATGCCTCTTATCTGTGAATGATGAGCAATGGGTCTGGCATAGAAGATTGGGGCATATTAATATGAGACGTATATCTCAGATTAATAAACTCAATCTGGTCAGAGGACTTCCTAAGTTGAAGTTCAACTCAGATGCTCTGTGTGAAGCATGTCAAAGAGGTAAATTTTCAAAATCTCATTTTAAATCAAAAAATGTTGTTTCTACCTCCAGACCATTGGAATTACTTCACATTGATCTGTTTGGACCAGTGAAAACTGCATCCATCAGAGGCAAGAAGTATGGGTTAGTCATTGTAGATGACTACAGCAGATGGACATGGGTAAAGTTTCTAAAACACAAGGACGAGTCTCATTCTGTGTTCTTTGACTTCTGCAATCAAGTCCAGACTGAAAAAGATTGTAAAAATTATTAAAGTCAGAAGTGATCATGGTGGAGAATTTGAAAATAAACATTTTGAAAAATACTTTTCTGAAAAAGGCATTGCACATGATTTCTCCTGCCCTAGAACTCCACAACAAAATGGAGTTGTAGAGAGGAAAAATAGAACATTGCAAGAAATGGCCAGAACCATGATCAACGAGACAAATCTGGCAAAATATTTCTGGGCAGAAGCAATTAACACAGCTTGTTATATTCAGAACAGAGTGTCTGTAAGACCTCTTCTGAAAAAGACTCCCTATGAATTGTGGAGAAACAGAAAGCCCAACATTGCTTATTTTCATCCTTTTGGATGTATTTGTTATATGCTTAATACTAAAGATAATCTGAACAAGTTTGATTCCAAAGCACAGAAGTGTTTCATGCTTGGTTATTCTGAACGCTCTAAAGGCTACAGAGTATTCAATACTGAAACACAGATTGTGGAAGAATCTATTCATGTCAGATTTGATGATAAGCTTGGCTCTGAAAAGCCAAAGCAGTTTGAAAGTTCTGCAGATAGAGAAGTAATTCTCACAGACTCTGAAGACTCAGAGGCAGAAAAGGCAAAGAACAAAGAATCTGATGCAACCCCAGATGCTACACCTTTGACTTCACAACTAAACAACTTGCATATTTCTGAAAGACCAACCGTCAGAGGATCTTCTTCCAGAATCAAAGCTTCTCATCCAGAAGATGTGATAATTGGAAAGAAGGATGATCCCATAAGGACAAGATCATATCTCAGAACTTCTGAATCTTCCTTATTTGGCTTAGTGTCAATGATAGAACCAACATCTGTAGATGAGGCTCTGGAAGATAATGAATGGATTATAGCTATGCAAGAAGAGCTGAATCAATTCGCCAGAAATGAAGTTTGGAATCTGGTTCCTAGACCTAAAGGATTCAATGTCATTGGAACAAAATGGGTCTTCAGGAATAAGCTGAATGAAAAGGGAGAAGTAGAAAGGAATAAAGCAAGGATGGTTGCTCAAGGATATAGTCAACAAGAAGGTATTGATTACACTGAGACATATGCTCCAGTGGCAAGGTTAGAATCTATTCGTCTTCTTATTTCATTTGCTGCACAGAATAACATCACTCTGTATCAGATGGATGTTAAAAGTGCTTTTCTTAATGGTATTATAGAAGAAGAAGTATATGTCCACCAACCTCCTGGTTTTGAAAGTGAAAACTTTCCAGATCATGTTTTCAAATTAAAGAAATCCCTTTATGGATTAAAACAAGCTCCCAGAGCTTGGTATGAGAGGTTGAGCAACTTCCTTCTGAAGAAAAATTTTATCAGAGGAAAAGTGGATACAACTTTATTCTGTAAATCTGTTAAGAAAGATCTGTTGATTTGTCAGATTTATGTAGATGACATTATTTTTGGATCAACCAATATTACGCTTGGAAAGGAGTTTGCTAAATGTATGCAGGAAGAATTTGAAATGAGCATGATGGGAGAATTGAGATTCTTCTTGGGAATCCAAGTCAATCAGACTCCAGAATGCACCTACATACATCAAACCAAATATGTTAAAGAGCTTTTGAAGAAGTTCAACATGGTTGATAGCAAAATGGCAAAGACTCCAATGCATCCAACAAGCACTCTAGGTAAGGAAGAGGTAAGTAAGAAGGTAGATCAAAAACTCTACAGAGGTATGATAGGATCTCTTCTATATTTGACTGCTTCTAGACCAGATATTCTGTTTAGTGTCTGCTTATGTGCTAGATTCCAATCAGATCCTAGAGAATCACACTTAACAGCTGTTAAAAGGATTCTGAGGTATCTGAAAGGTACTGCTAACATGGGTTTGTGTTACAGAAGATCTGATGAATTTTCATTAGTTGGATTCTGTGATGCTGACTATGCTGGAGACAGAGTTGAACGTAAAAGCACTTCTGGAAGCTGTCAGTTTCTTGGAAGTCATCTGATCTCATGGTACAGCAAGAAGCAACCTACCATTGCACTATCAACTACAGAGGCAGAATACATTGCTGCTGCTGGATGTTGTACTCAGATGCTCTGGATGAAGAGTCAATTAGAAGATTATCAAATCTATGAGAGTAACCTTTCTATCTTCTGTGATAATACTTCTGCTATATGTTTGTCAAAAAATCCAATCTTGCATTCTAAGGCAAAACATATAGAAATTAAACATCACTTCATCAGAGACTATGTTCAGAAGGGTGTAATTAATTTAGCTTTTGTTGATACAGATCATCAATGGGCTGACATTTTCACCAAACCCCTTGCTGAAGATAGATTTAAGTTTATTTTGAAAAATATTTGTATGGATTTATGTCCAGAGTAATATTTCTCAGAGGCAACCTCTCAGATGCAAAATGTTTAATAATCTGAAGTATTTCATCTGTCTATTTTATTCATTTATATTTATTTGATTATTTCGTTTTGGGTAAAACTCTGAACTAACTAGCTCAGAAGATCTGAAAGTTGGAAACGTTTCATTTCGTGAGAGAAATCAAATGAGCCAACAAAGCAAACACGTGGCATTCAATTTCTGAAAAAAAATTGAGTGCATAACTGATTTGACGTTTGAGGTAATGCTTTGAAAATCTCACTTTTCTTGTTTTTCCCCCAGCTGTCATAATTTAATGTGAAATGATTACTTTTCATTTAATTCTGTCCAAACGTGCGTTAGTGTCTTTTGTGTGCCCTATTTTTTTTTTTTTGGTTTCCTATATATATCACCTATCACACTTCTATCACACTTTCCACATTCACTTCATTCATGCGTTTCTGCTTCCTTTTCAATCTTTTCCAAAACCCTAAACCGAAACCAAGGTATTCTTCTTCTTCAATGGCGTCAACTTCAAACACTGCTGCAAAACCTAACAAGACCATCATGTACAAAGAACCTGAACGAACCTTATTCACTCCAGTGGCTGATCTAGAGGTGCTCTGTGAAAGCTTCATTGACCTCGACTCTTTAAAGGAAAATGGGTTTGATCTCATTTCTGCCATCAAAGCTCAAGGGTGGGAAAAATATTTTGAAAGGCTAATGGGGCCTGTTTTCCCAACACTGGTTAAGGAATTTTGGATACATGCAAGCGCTGGTCCCAAGTTTATACATTCTTCGGTTCTTGGAGTGGAGATAGTCATCACTGAAAACCTGATCAGACAACTGTTTAGCTATACTGAGTCTGATGGTGTTTCAAATCTTGCTTCTTCTCGCATCGATATGGCTAGGGTTTATGAAGAAGTTACTATTGCTGGTTTGCCGTCAAGTAAGGTTAAAGATTTAAAACCCATTTATAGGATCTGGGCGAAAATCTTTATGAGTACGTTTTTCCACAGAAAACCTTCAAACTCTCCAGATTATGTGAGTTATGAACATTTGTATTTTATGTACTGCATTAGCAAAAATGTCAAAGTGGATCTACCGTATCTCATCTTCAGTCATTTATTAACTCATGTCAAAGAAACCAGAGAGGAAGTAAGGGCGAAAGCTGGTAAAGTAAGGACATGGATACCCCTGGGAAGGTTGATTTCTGATATACTTGTTGAGAACAAGCTGGTTCAACATCTGACTGATGCGAAGATTACAGAAGATCTGACTCACATCATTGGCTCTGAAATTAATGGACTCAATCTGAAGAGGATGAAAATCATCTCAGAATTGAAAGGACAACTCAGGAAGATCAACTCTGACGAGATTCAAGGTAGAAGAGTTCCTGTGGAAGATTTTCCACTGTTCAGTGCAGATGAACCTAAGGAATTTGTCTGGCTGTACATTACTGAATGCCTAAAGGAAGGAATCCCTTTACCTGCCAATCTCGTTCAGAAGCCTGGAGAAGAATTGCCTAATCAGATGAAGGAAAGGCGCAGTAAGAGGAAGGCTGACGAAGAATCCGTTCAGAAGAAGAGAAAAGCTCCTGAAGCATCAAGAAAGAAGAGGAAAGAAGGAAAGAAGGCCAGAAGCAGTCCAAGAGAAGCTACTCTGGAAGAAATCAGAGACACCATTCAACAGGTATTAGCCTCTGATCCTACTCCTACTGTTCATTCACCACTATCTTCACCACAACTCTCTCCAAGCCTCATACCAAGAACTTCAAAATCTAGAAAGTCTGTTAATATCTCATCCGAACCACTATCCTCTGAACCAGTAAATTTAAACTCATCTCCAGCACCAATCCCATCTAATCCACAACATCAAACTATTCAAACAGAAATTCCACCACCAGAACCAATTTTATCTGAAAACTCTCCAACAATAACTCCACCAGAACCAACTCAACCAGAAAATTCTCCAACAACACCTCCACAACCAACTTTGTCGCAACAAGAGAATCCCCACATAGAGACTCCCCAACCACAAATAATTAGTTCAGAACAAAATCATCCAGAGACTGTTCAAACTGAACACTCTGAACAAGCAATTCCCTCAGAAGATCCAAATCTTTCTGACAATATTCTTGATATTCCACCCCTCAACCAAACAATTGAAATTTCGTCTACATCTGTTCACTCAGATGAATCCTCTGATTCATCTGATTCATCTGACTATGATTCAGAATCACTCAAACAAGCTCGCTCTGAGAGTGTTATGAAGAAACATCTTAACATTGCTTTGTTTCATACCCCACCAAACTCTCCATCTCAACAACCATCTGAAGCTCAACCCTCTGACACTCAAATAGCTGAAAACCAAACCATTCCACAACCACCTGAAACTAATCCATCTGAGAATCAAACTCTTCCTCACTCAGCTGAACTCCCTCACTCTGTCATCCACACATCTCAACCACCCACACCTCAACCACAACCATCTGACCCTACTCCTGCTAACACCCCTAATCCTTTTTCCTCTGGTCAGAATGAACAGTCAGATTTAGGATCTTGTGTTAATGCTATGTTTGATATTTTCAAAAAGGAGTTAGATTCTGAATATGATCGTGTTAAGGCTGTATGTATGTCTAGTTTGGACCCAAATGTTTCGAATACTGCGTGGAAGCGCTTCATCTGGATGTTTAACAAAGCTGCCTTAAAAGTTAGAGCAAAATGCTCTAAGCTTGCTAAGACTAAATTTGCTGAGTTAATAAAGGTGACACTGATGAACATGCCTCCTCCTCCTCCTGTGTTACTATTGGAAGCTGCTCCTCCAGTTGTTCCTGATTTTGAAATGGTTGAACAAGCTTCTGTTGAAAACCAATCTGAAGGGAACCCTGCTGCTGCTGCATCTGCTCCGTCTTCATCTGTGGTTTCAGAACTTGTGAATGATGTGAAGGATATCAAGGACTGGATGATCAAGCAAGAGAAAACAACCGATGAAATCAAGACCTGGATGTCTAAGCAAGAAGAGTCAGCTGCCAAGATGACAGAGCTTCTGACCCTCATTGCCTCTCGCCAGACCTAGTTTTATTTGTTGTTTTGCACATGAACTGAGTTTTTGATGTTTGGTTATCGTTATTGTGTTATGTGTTTTTTGGCCTCTGCCTGTTTGTCTGTGAACTTTGGTTTGTTTTGGTTTTAATTGCATGCTAACATGTTTTGCTCCTAATTGCTTCTTCTCTTTTATTTCCTTCCGTCTTTGAAAATCTTTTTGATTATGACAAAAAGGGGGAGAAAAAGAGAAACTGAGTGTTCAACCTATAAGCATTTACCAAAACTAAAATTCAGACATTTTATTAATTTATTTGAATTTAAGTCTTTCAGATTATACTGTTATATCTGACATAATTCATTGAAGTTACCCTGAGACTGTGTCAACCAGAACCTGATTCTCTAAAAGAAAATCTGAGTATTCAATCAACTCTGATATCTTACTCTGATACATTTATTCAATCATCTGGCATCAAGATTTGACTCTGAACTCATTCATCAGGCTCTGAATCTGAAATATACTCAATCAGAAAGGGAAGTATTCTATTCTATTGTAGTATTTATTTCAGGGGGAGATTGTTTATCTCAGGGGGAGTTTCTAATTCTTACTCTTTATTGAACAATATTTTCTCATGTTTTGTCATCATCAAAAAGGGGGAGATTGTAAGAGCACAGATTGTGTCTTAGTTATATCTCTATGTTTTGATGATAACAATTATGAATTTTGTATTCAAGAATTATATACTCTAAACGTGTTCTAGATTGTTTGCTACAGGCACTAAAGTAAATTATCTTAAGAAAGCAAAATTGCATCTGAACATTGTTTGTATGAAAGACTTCATAAGTTCAAGAGCATCTTAAGTAAAGATCTGAACTTTGCTCCCAGAAGAATCTGACTACTGTCTCTTGAAGATTCTGAAGAAGGAGCCTCTAAAGCATAGAAGACTCTGCTCTGAAGGATTTACACGCTCAAGCACACAAGCTGCACATACTCTGATTCAGCTCAATCTGAAGAACTTTCAAGACTCTGAAGATCCAGATGATCCGTGATCAGAAGACTCTGAAGATTCAGATTCTTATGTTGAAAGCTGAACTCACTTTGAAGAAGATTTAAATATGTACGTTGGTCTTTCTCAACAGCTCTTTCCTATTTTGTGCTAGACACAAGGACACAGACAAAAAGGTTTTATCTGTGCATTCCATTCTGAGGAAAGTATTCTGCAAGTGAAGACAAAAAGCATCAGGCCTGTTTCAGCACAGCCTCCAATGTGAAGACAAAAGGCTCTAGGCTTTTCTGCACAGCCTTCAACGTAACAAGACTTCTTGGATCTTAGTGCCTATATAAAGAAGTCCACTCCATCTTCTTCAGTATCGAATCTCTAGCAAAATCACTCCTCAAAGCAAATCTCAAAAAGCTCTTAATCATATTACTTTGCTTTATCTTTATTCTTAACTTAAGAGAAATATCACTGTTGTGATAACAGCTTATTAGAAGCATTCTTACTCTTGTAAAAGTTTTACTTTGTTTGTAAAAGGTTTTCCTTAAGAGGATCCAGTTAGGATCAGCTGCTCTTGAGAAGACTAAGAACGGTTGTTCTTAGGTGTTGCTATTTGTAATCTGTTTGATTAAAATAGTGGATTAAGTCCTTGACAGAGAAAGGCAAATCACTCTTGAGAGGGTGGACTGGACTAGTTGTTTTTCAACGAACCAGGATAAAAATATCTGTGTTCTAATCTTTGATTTTTAGTCTTACTTATTCAACCCCCCCCCCCCCCCTTCTAAGTAATTTTCTCACCTTCAGAAGTTTCCGATGATTCAATCTTTTTCAGGATGATGAGAAGAATCCCCAGCACGGTTGCACGAGATCAGTGGGTTGCCATAACAGTCAGATTCAGCTGATGAATGTCGTTCCCCAAGCAGGAGCACAATTTATTTCTGCGGTTGACAAATTTCTGGTTTCATTGGTATTCAACCGTCTCGTACCGCGAATGTCTGAAGGCTCCGGGCTCTTCACCCAATCGGGTCCAAGTCGCTTGAATAGGGGCAGCTGTTGCACCCTAAAATTTGCTCAACCTTATTCACTTGGTTTATGTTTCAATATCATTAGCATTTGCATAAAGAGTCATGTACATAGGTTACTCATCTGCATAGCATAAGCATAACAAGTCATTCAACAGGGGACCAAGCATTATTCTCATCTCTAGAGGCCTATCCAGAGGTTATTATCCTAATTCAATCTCATTCAAGTCATCTGAAAAGAATTTGAAAGCAGGGGGTTCAGTGGATCAAGCATTGAGTATATCTCCTAACTGAGGGTGTCTGAGGATCAACAAGGGAATTATGGGCTGTGAATTGAGAGCATGGGGAGTATCTAGACATCTTGGAGGACTTAGAAAGTCATTTGGAGAAGAAAACAAGTTGTTGATGTGATCACAAGAATTGCAGTTGAAGACAGTCAATTAGGGTTTCATCTGGGTCAACCCTGGGTCAACCCTAGGTCAAAGGATTGTTGGAGAGGCATTAAGGGCTATTGAATAGATGTGGAGTTCATCATTTGACATGAAGAATAAAGATATGTTGTTATGCTAAGAAGAAATCAAGAGAAATCAAGGAGAAGAGGAGGGTCTAAATTAGGGTTTCTATGTAAAATCCCCTAGTTTAGGTCAAATTTCCAAGTAAGATAAGTCAAAATGAAAGTTCAAATGGATCCTTGGCCAACATGGAACTTGTAGAGGATCTCAAGACCTTTAATTTGAGTGGTGGAAGACATCAAGGAGATTTATAGAACTCAAGTTATGGTCCTTGCAAGTTACAGGTCATCTGAGGTATCTGAAATTTTGTCTGTGAAAGTGACTTGACTTCCAAGCAATTTTTACCCCTCAAGGAGGTTTCAAATGGATTTCTGGTCAACATAATAATTGTTCCTTATTGTCTTAGCTTTCTAGAATGGTATGGTATGCCTTCATATGATTTGGGGAACTCTACTTATGGTCTTGGCAAGAAAAGGGTATTTTGGTCATTTGTGAATTACAGGTCATTTTAACCTATGCCCAAAACTCATATAAGGAAGCTTCAAATGGAAAACTTTACAACATCAAACTTGTTCCAAATGAAATTTTGAGTCTAGAAAAGTGACCATGAGAGATTGGAAAGATTCATAGCACAAGGTTTCAAAATTGTTGAATTTAATGAATAAAAATGGCCTTAAAAGTGAGATTTTTCATATTTTGGCCAAATGAAGCAAAATTATAGGTCATTTTGAATGGAAAGGTCATTTTAAAGACATTGGCTAAAGTGGAATTTTGAGTTTGGTTCATAATTTGTGAGTTATCCATGGTTGCTTGCAATGTAAGAAACATAATCAAAATCCAAGGGAATTTGTGCAAGGGAAACTTCTCCAAGTTTCTAGGAGGTTCTAACCTCATCTATATATTCATACAAGTTGGTTCATGCCATGGTTGGTGACTTCATTTGTTCAAGACCCCAAGTTTCATTCACTTTTCACATTTTGCAAAAGCATCTCAAACCCTCTCAATTTCTCACCAATCTTCTTCATTCTTGATCTGAACTTCATCACCATCATCCATAGGTTGTAGTTCACACATTCATTTGGCTGAATCAATCAAGGAGAGTGCCATACAAGTTTCATTATTCAAGGATCAAGAAATTGGAAGCACAAGATTCAAGGAGTTTGCACACGAATTATTGCATACAGAATTCATCACCAAGCTTATTGATCACTTTCCATTCATCACAAGCATCTGATCCAAAGAGTTTAGCACCTGTTTTCACCAATTGCACCAGGTTTGTTTTCTGCTCGAATGGCTTGATTTAGTTAGAATCTTAGGGTTTTGGTAGTGTAGAATGGTTAAGGTAGGGTAGAGGACTGTTTTGGATGATTTTGGAAGAGTTTCATGGAGTTTAAGCATGAGGTACCAAAACTGCTGAGACTTGTAATTGCTAGGATAAGGCACGAAAATGTGATTGGATTAGCATGCTGTGATCAGGATGAGTTGTAGATTAGTTTAGGATGAATTTTGTGGAGAATTGGAGTAGTTGAGGACAGGTGATAATGGTGGATTCTATCTGGTATCACTATCGGGTTTGCTCCTTGAATGAGTTTCAGAATGAGATAATGCCATGGCTGTATAGGGGGAGAAATGTGGGTCATGTTTGCTCTTTGGATCGTGGAATTTGGATGAGAGTTGAAGGAGATAGAGGAGGTGGAAGAATCGTGCATGAGAAGGGTTTTCTGAAACCCTAAGTGGCTGGAGGTTGAAGAAGGGTCAGGAGCCACACGATTGCATTCTGACCTTTGACTGAAGGACTCATCTAACGGATCATATTCAAATGGAAAACGGAGGGAATGACTTGGTACGAAACGCCGCGTTTCATTTAATTGAAACGTTGGGCTTGGACTCAGATAGCTATACGCACCCCCCACTTCTCAGCCCACCTAAAAAACAACTGCAGCGAGTTACTTTCCACACCCCTCCCTTTATTTCTTTCTATTTTCTTTTTTTTTATTTCTTTTTTATTTTCATTCATTTTTGAAAATTCATAACAAATCAGAAATTGCATATTTTCAATTCATTCTTTTTTTAACATTTTCTTTAAAAAGTCAAGAAAATTATAAAAAATAAAAATTGCATTTTATTTTTTATTTGATATTTTTCCCATATTTTCCAAATAAATAGCATTTTAGATAGTTTCATTTCATGCATGATTTTGTTATTTTTTGTTCTATTAATTGCTTCAATATTTTTTGCCCATTCTTTTTAGGTTGTTTAGGTTAGACATTAAACTTGTAGATACAATTTAGTTCCCATTTTTAGAAATTAATTTTAGGTGTTTAGTTTAGGTGTGAACAACATGAACAAACTAGGGTTTTAGGTGATGACTTAGGAGAATTAATTCACTTCCCTTAGGACTTAGAGATTGAACAGGTTAGCTATGGGACTATAGGGGCTATGGGTAGTTATTAGATCCCCTTAGAAAAAGTCAGGATTCCCCTACTGCTATTAATGTACTGTATATATCTGATTGACTGGTGTGGTGTGCCCTCTGAGGATTATTGCTTGTCTGTGTGGGTATTGGGATTGTCTGGGGACTTGGGAGAGCTGAAGGCTTGAGAAGGTGAAGCCATTGGAGATCCAAATGTTGAAGTCCAACTTCCAGAGTTGAAGAGAAGATTCTTGCTAGCAGATGCTGAGGAGACTAGGGTTTAGGAGCTAGGCAGAGCTCAAGATTAGAAAGCTTGTTTCTCAAACATGGATTGCCTTGTCTGCAACCATTCTTCTCTGTGATTCAGAGTCTCTCTAAGACACTCACCCCCTTTCTTTGGAAGGCTTGGTGATAGTGTCTAAGAGATAGAACTCTTGAGAGAAAATGTCTTTTGTGTTAGAAGCAGTCTGTTCACCACCTTTGGTAGTCAACTGATTGCTTAACACCCAATTCACTCTTGTGACTGATCCCTCATCCTGGAGGTTTAAACTTGAAGAAAAGCCATTGCAGATAGCAGACTGATGATCAAAGCCCTTGCCTGAAGGCCATGAAGATGGAGATTGATGCTTGCTGAAGCTTGTAGCTGATTGGAGATGACTTGAAGATAGATATTGATGTAGAGCTGCTGAAGCTGTTTGTTTTACTGCTGTAGTTCATTTCTGCTGTATTGTTTGGTTTTCCTGACTGTATTGTTTGCTGTTTACCCTGTTGGGTTGAAAGTGAAGCCTGTTCACTTTTGCCTATTGTTTTCTAGGTTCGAGGTTGAGTGGGACTCCCTTGCCTCGCTTGTACTGTTGCATCCATGCATTTTACCGCTTTATTATATCTGTTATTGTTTCTGTTTCTGCCTATCCCGTAGGATCTCTGTTTCTCTCTGTGCAAGAGAGGAGCATGATAGACACTAGGTCTTAACCCATGCATGATAACATTAGGATAGTTTGATTCCCTTCGCAACCATAGGTTAGAGTTCTATCTCTTTCTTTCTCAAAACAACCAGGAAAACACAATAAAGATTTCAAACACAATAAAAGACACCTCTTCCGTAAAAGAATGTGAACTCATCAAGACGTCATTTTTGTCCGCCGGGACCAGTAATCAAGAGACCCTTTTTCAGAAGGTATAAAATCAACCAAGACAAGCTTGTGTCGTACGTGGCCCGAACTACGTTTGCTCTGATCTTTCATGCAGTGTGGGAGTACGTAGGCATAGGATGCGATATCCTAGCGAGCAACCTTCCCCTCCTTTCCCGTAGGTAGGCGAACTACGTTGACTCTGATTTCTCGTTCCAGACGGGAATACGTAGGCATAAAGTGCGATACTTTGCCGAGTCATTTTATTTTCATTCTCTTTTATTTTTAACCCTTGACCTATAGTTTAGATAGAATAACAATCCATACCCGAAAATAAGCGTGGATCCCGTCGAGTACGACGGACGTGAGGGGTGATAATACCTTCCCCTTGCGTAACCGACTCCCGAATCCAGGTTTTGGTTGCGACGACCATACCTTTCCCGTGTTGTGCGAGGTTTATTCTGAGCGTTTCCTTTCCCTCCCGTGGGATAAATAACGCACGGTGGCGACTCTTCTGTCAGCCGGCGCCGATTTTCGCAGTAGCGACACTCTCCCCTGGCGGAATCAACGGATTTTCCCCAAGAGAATCGTCCCATCCCCAGTGGAGTTCTCTTTTTTAGCAAGGGCTTTCATTCCTCCCAGTGGAACTCGAAGATTGAGACTATCCCCGACAGAGTTGGTGCGGGTCCTGGCATTTATTTCGTCAAAATACCGTGTGATATCCGTTCACTTTCCAGCAGAAGCGCATCTGCTATTCTCTAGCAGAGTTATATTCCCCAGTAGGGTGTTACTTCAACGAGGTGCTTGGTTTAAGTTCCCAATTTCCCAGCTAAGTCGACTTCACTCTCCCAGCATTTATTTTGCTGGGATAGCTCGGTGGCATCTGGCTATCCTCAGCGGAGTCGGCATCATCTTCAGCAGTTATTTTGTTGAAGCAGTTCCTATATCTCAGCAGTTCGAGACGTCATTTGCAGTGGCATATAGTGTCATATTCGCATTCACCAAATAGAGGCGTAGCATTCCCATGTCGAAGGAAGCATTGCATCATTGCCGAACATATGCATTTGTGAAACATAAACTAGGTTGACTAACCGTTTGTCCCAAGTATTGTTTCTTTTGCAGGAAGAGAGAGCCCTTGCTCAGGTGAATCAATAAACATTCAGGATCTCGATGTGAGACATCCGACGAAGTGTCAGTTGTGGCGCTACTCCCCACAGAGTCAGCAGGATAAGTTTCTCCTTATCCCCAAGCCGAGCTATTGGTCATCAAAGGATTCATGAATCCGAATTTCAGAGGCTACCGCCAGTTGTCAGAACAGGTGTCCGTTAATATCCCCAGTAGAGTCAGATTCGAAGTTGCTGTAACGGCAGTGATGAGAAGTTTGCGGACCAATGGAAGGATGAGTCCTAACGTGGACAATTTTATTGACGAGTTCCTTCGTGCTAAAGAAGTGGTGTCCTAACGTGGACAGATTTATTTCCCCAGATTGATGGGAGGTGCTAGTCCTAACGTGGACAAGTTCGATTTGTTAGGATTGTTGGAATGTGGAGTCCTGACGTGGACATTTCCTCAGGTCGACGATGTGTGTTAGTCCTAACGTGGACAGGTTCGAGTCCTCGGTATTGATTGGGTGTGGAGTCCTGACGTGGGAGAAGGTTGATTGTTCTTCATGTTGGTGTCCTGACGTGGACAATTTATTTCCAGCAAATAGCTTTATTCGTAATGGTGAAAGGGGTGTCCTAACGTAGACGAGTTTGTAGTTCTTCGTGTCGTCAAAACGCGAGAGTCTTGACGGGGACAGTTTTATCCTTCTTCGTGTTATTGGCAAAGTATGTGTCATAACGTGGACAGGGTTTATTTCCCCAGCAAGTCGAAGACGCGCGAGTCCTGACGTGGACAGGTTCTATTATTTCATCAGATGAAGATGTGAGTCCTTACGTGGACGAATCAAAATATGTTTCCTTACGTGGAAAGATTGAACCCTTACGTGGACATATCAAGATGGGAGTCCTTGCATGGACAAATCAGATTGTGGTTTCCTTACGTGGAAAAGTCATGATTCCTCACGTGGAACGGTTATTCCCTACGTGGAATGGTGGGTCCTAACGTGGACGATGCAGTCCTAACGTGGACAAGTTTGGTTCCTTACGTGGAAAGATGTGATTCCTTACGTGGAACAGGTCAGAGTCCTTACGTGGACAGATCGAAAGAAAATGGGCTTCCTTACGTGGATGAGAAGATGAGTCCTAATGAGGACGGTGTTATTCCTAACGTGGAACGATTATTCCTAACGTGGAAGAGCTTATTCCTAACGTGGAAAAAGGGTGTTCCTTACATGGACAAATCAGATTGAGTTTGTATTCCTTACGTGGAAGAACGATTTATTCCTAACGTGGAAAGTTTAGTCCTGACATAGGCAGATTCAAATCAAGTTGGTTTCCTTACGTGGAAGAGAAAGGCGGTTATTCCTTATGTGGAAAGGTGAGTCCTAACGTGAACGGTGTTATTCCTGACATGGAAAGTGTAGTCCTGACGCGGACAAATCTGGACAAGAGTTTACTCCTAACATAGAACGGTTATTCCTTACGTGGAAAGACGAGCCATCCCCAGCACGGCCGCACGAGATCAGCGGATTGCCGTAACAGTCAGATTCAGCTAATGAGTGAAATAATCCCCAAGCAGAGGCGCAGTTTATTTCTGCGGTTGGCAAATTTCCGGGTTCTTAGTATTCAACCGTCTAGTACCGCGAATGTCTGAAGGCTCCGGGCTCTTCACCCAATCGGGTCCAAGTCACTTGAATAGGGGCAACTGTTGCACCCTAAAATTTGCCCAACCTTATTCACTTGGTTTATGTTTCAATATCATTAACATTTGCATATAGAGGCATGCACATAGTCTAATCATCTGCATAGCATAAGCATAGCAAGTCATCCAACAGGGGACCAATCATTATTCTCATCTCTAGAGGCCTATCAAGAGGTTATTATCCTGATTCAACCTCATTCGAGTCATCAGAAAAGAATTTGGAAGCTATCAAGTCAATGGAGCAAGCAGTTCATCTATCTCCTAACTGAGGGTGTCTGAGGATCAACGAAGAAATTGTGAGCTGTGGGATGAGCATGGGGAGTATCTAGACATCCTGGAGGATTTAAAAAGTCATTTGGAGAAGGAAACAAGTCATTGGTGTGGTCACAAGAGTTGTGGAGGAAGACAGTCAACTAGGGTTTCATCTGGGTCAACCCTGGGTCAACTCTAGGACAATTGACTGGTTGAAAGGCATTAAAGGCTATTGGAGGGATGTGGGGTTCATCATTTGACATATAGGAGAGGATATGGTGTTATTCTAAGAAGAATTCAAGAGAAATCAAGGAGAAGAGGAGTTTCTAAATTAGGGTTTCTATGTAAAATCCCCTAGTTTAGGTCAAATTTCCAAGCAAGATAAGTCAAAATACAAGCTTCAAATGGATCCTTGGCCAACATGAAACTTGTAGAGGATCTCAATACCTTTAATTTGAGTGGTGGAAGACATCAATGAGGTTTATATAACTCAAGTTATGGTCCTTGCAAGTTACAGGTCATCTGAGGTATCTGAAATTTTGTCTGTGAAAGTGACTTGACTTCCAAGCAATTTTTACCCCTCAAGGACATTTAAAATGAATTTCTGGGAAACATAAGAGTTGTTCCTCATTGTCTTAGCTTTCTAGAATGGTATAGTATGCCTTCATATGATTTGTGGAACTCTACTTATGGTCTTGGCAAGCAAAGGGTATTTTGGTCATCTGAGGATTACAGGTCATTCTTAGCCTATGCCCAAAACTCATACAAGGAAGCTTCAAATGAAAAACTTCCCAACATCAAAGTTGTTCAAAATGCCATTTTAAGTCAAGAAAAGAAGTCATGGAAGTTTGTAAATGCATGGAACAAGACTTGATAAAAGTTGGTGAAAAGTGACTTAAAAAAGGCATATAACTTGAAAAAGTTCAAGTTGGAAAATGGTTTGAGAGATCTACAAGTCCAATATGGGTCATCCAATATACCAAATTGATTCCCAACATCATTTTAAAGACATTGGTTCAGCCACATTTTTTATTTTAGGCTTAAAAATTGGACTTCCTTTGTAAAGTCCATGCTTGCATATTAAGGAACCATGGCAAAACTCCACACAAACAAGGAATCAATGGGCAAACTTGCAAGGCTTTTCAGCACATCAAAAATATCATCCAAGGAGAATTTCAAATGAGAAGTGAGGGTTGTGCAAGCTTGAATAGAAAATGACCTATGCTTGGCATGGAATCCAAAATCTCATGAAGTGAGATATCCAATTTCTCATTGGATTGTTCCAGTCTCTTCTAGATCATTCTTACACCATCTATAAGTAGTTTGGAGTGTGCTCAGATGCAGGGGTTAGAGAGAATTGCTGCAGAAAGGAGAGATTGAGATCAAATTTCTTCCATAACAAATCAAATTCCATTTCTTCATTTTCTCCACATTCAGTTCAGTTTCTTGATCTCATTCAACTCCATCACCATCATTGAGTGTGTAGCAATCAGAATCAGAAGGAATTCAGGTCCAAATCGTGTTCTTGACATTGAGTTTGGCAGCTTGCAACTTCAAATCCATTTCCAAGATTCAAGCACAATCAATCCAAACCAGTGCAAACAGAAGCAAGCTCTTGTGTCACTGAGTGTTTCTGCACAAGTGCAAGCCTTGATTTGGAAGATTTCACTATCTGGTTCATACATTTTCTCAGGTCTGCATCTTGATCTCTACACTCTAATTTATGCATAGTTCATCAAGATTAATAGGTTAGAACGATAGGGAATAGGTAGCAGATCATTTCTAGAAAGTAGGGATCAATTTGGTGATAATTTTTAGGTTGGCACAAATTCTGTTGGGAGCAATAACTCTTTGAATTTGGGGTGTTAGGCTTAGTTCTTTAGGGGGAAGTGATCTAGGTAGAGAGAGGAACATGCCTGTGCCATCAATTTTGAGGATCGTGAGAATTGGTTCTTGATCATTTCTTGGGGGTAGCTATCGGGTTTAGGGTTAGAGGAGATTCCAATTAGTTTTGATATCATGATTGAATTCCTGGCAAGATTTGGAGTGGTTTTGGTCTTTATGTGTTGGGATTTCCTGAAGAATCGAGGGAGTTAGGGTATGGATCAGTTGGTGTTCTTCGCATGTTCATCCATGGAATTCCCTCCAAAACCTGAACCAAGGAGGAAGACGACCTCACCACCCTAGGATTATCCCTTGACCGGTTCACCGCATCTTGATCCAACGGGAGAGATTTAAAGTTCGTTTATGAGGGAAAGGCTGAATAGAGATGAAACGCGGCGTTTCAGTAAGTTAGTAACTTTGGGCTCAAGTCTGCTTACTACTCCCACCCCCAAATTGCCAGCCCACAATGGATTACAACTGCAGCGAACTGCTATTCTCACCCCCTCCCATTTATTTCTTTTTAATTCTTTTTAATTTCTTTCATTTTTTTCATGCATTTTATAAAAATCACATAAAATTGAAAAATCATTATTTTTTGATGATTCTTTTTGCATAATTTTCATTAAAGAGTCTAGAAAATTATAAAAAATAAAAATTGCATTTTATTTTTTATTTGATATTTTTTCCATATTTTCCAAATAAATAGCATTTTAAATAGTTCATTTCATACTTAAATTTGTTAATTTTTGTTCTACTAGTTGCTTTAATATTTTTGGTTCATTCTTTTTAGGTTGTTTGGTTTAGATATTAAACTTGTACATGCAATTTAATTCATATTTTTAGGAGTTAGTTTTAGGTGATTAGTTTAGGTGTAAACAACATGAACAAATTAGGGTTTTAAGTGATAACTTAGGTGAATCAGGTCATTTCCCTTAAGACTTAGGGATTAAATAGTTTAGCTATGGGACTATAGGGGCTATGGGTAGTTATCAGATCCCCTTAGAAAAGTCAGGATTCCCCTACTGCTATTAATATACTGTCTATATCTGATTGACTGGTGTGGTGTGCCCTTTGGGGATGATTGCTTGCTTGTTTGGGTATTGGGGCTGTCTGGGGATTTGGGGGAGTTGAAGACTGAAGATGATGAAGCCATTGGAGATCCATAGATTGAAGACCAACTTCCAGAGTTGGAGAGGAGATTTTTGCCATCAGCTGTTAAGGAGATTAGGGTTTAGGAACTAGGCAGAGCTCTAGGTTAGAAAGCCTGATTCTCAAACATGGAAGGTTTTGACTGCCTCCATTCCTCTCTATGATACAGAGTCTCTCTGAGACACTCACCCCCTTCATTTGGAAGGCTTGGTGCTATTGTCTGAGGGATAGAACTCTTGAGAGAAAATGTCTTATGTGTTAGTGGCAGTTGGTTTACCACCATTGGTAGTCAACTAATTGCTTAACACCCAATCCACTCTGGTGATTGATCCCTCAGCTTGGAGGATAGGACTTGAAGAAAAGCCATTGTAGACTGAAGATTGGCAACCAAAGCCTTTGCTTGAAGACTGTGAAGATAGAGACTGCTGCTGACTGAAGCTTGTAGCTGATGAGAGATGACTGGAAGATGGATATTGATGCAGAGCTGCTGTGGCTGTTTATTTTGCTGTATTTCATTTCTGATGTATTGATTGGTTTTCCTGACTGTATTGTTTGCTGTCTACCCTGTTGGGTTGAAAGTGAAGTCTGTTCATTTTTGCCCATTGTTTTCCAGGTTCGAGGTTGAGTGGGACTCCCTTGCCTCGCTTGTATTGTTGCATTCATGCATTTTACTGTTTTACTGTATATATCTGATATTGTTTCTGTTTCTGCCTATCCCTTAGGATCTCTGTTTCTCTCTGCGCAAGAGAGGAGCATGATAGACTCTAGGTCTTAACCCATGCATGATAACATTAGGGTAGATTTTATTCCCTTTTAACCCTAGGATTTGTAGAGTGTCATCTCTTCTTCCTTCAAAACAACAGAAAAACATTAATAAAGGTTATAACAGAGATTAATTCATTTCTTCCGTCAAAAGATTTGAACAGACATCAACCTTTTTGCAATAAGAAAACCCTTGTTTAAGGTGAGATTTTTCATAAAAAACAACAGACAGACTTGTGTCGTACGTGGCCCGAACTACGTTTGCTCTGATCTTTCATGCTGTATGAAAGTACGTAGGCATAGGATGTGATATCCTAGCGAGCAACCTTCCCCTCCTTTCCCGTAGGTAGGCGAACTACGTTGACTCTGATTTCTCGTTCCAGGCGAGAATACGTAGGCATAAAGTGCGATACTTTGCCGAGTCATTTTTATTTTCCCTTTCTTTCTTTTTAACCCTTAACCCTTAGTTTAGATAGAATAACAATCCATACCCGAAAACAAGCGTGGATCCCGTCGAGTACGACGGACGTGAGGGGTGCTAATAACTTCCCCTTGCGTAACCGACTCCCGAATCCAGGTTTTGGTTGCGACGACCATACCTTTCCCATGTTGTGCGAGGTTTACTCTGAGCGTTTCCTTTCCCTCCCGTGGGATAAATAACGCACGGTGGCGACTCTTCTGTCAGCCGGCGCCGATTTTCGCAGTAGCGACAATATTCATATTGCATTTCAGGTGATTATTGGATGATATCTTATTTCCTGCACTGTACCAGGTCTTTTCAGGATTGAAGATCAGCGCCCACACCGATACTCCACTCGCACCAACTGCCGAAGGATCATGGATCAAATGCAGAATGAGATGCAAGATATGCGTGAGAAGCTGGCGCTCTTCATGCAGACAATGGAGACTATTGCGAAAGGGCAGGAGAATTTGCAAGCCTTGGTGCAACCTCTGTTGGTCAGGAATGCTGGACATGGAAATGAGGATCATCAGTCTGTGCGAGTCGACACTGTTCATGGGGATGGTACTCCCACACCAGTGGCTCCACCTGTAGTCAACATGCCTGCTGTCAATGTCAACAACGGTACTGCTGCTGGGAACGGTAACGTTGGAATTGGGAACGAGACTGCTGTCCATAACGTTGGGCTTGGAGATGTTAACATGGGTGATAATATGGGAGGCAATGGCTTCGGTAATGCTGGATTCGGCTTCAATGACCAGGGGCTCGATAATACTGGGAAATACGGTTTCAATACTCAAGGCTTCGGGCAGGACGGATTTGGTGTAACTAATCAGGGTTACGGTGGATTCGGAAATGGAAATGGCGCTGGGTTAATGGCTTTTGGACCTACTGGAGTTGCTCTGGGGTACGGCAACAGAGGGCGAGGCCCGGTCATGAATCAGATTAGAGCTGGCCGTAACAACGGATACGATGGGTATGGAGCTGGGAATGGTAACTGGCAAGAGGACCAGCAAGAGGACGCTTTCTCCGGTGGAGGGTTCGAGGGACCTATGGATGACTCACAGAGGATCAGAATGCTAGAAGAGCAGATGAGGGGGGTCGTGAACCAAAGTGTTGTGGGCTTAGACATGTCAACAATGGGTCTGGTACCTGGCTTGAGGGTGCCAATCAAATTCAAAGCTCCTACATTTGACAAGTATAAAGGGGACACCTGTCCGAAGGTGCACGTGCGGTCATATTACAGAAGGATGTCGGCATATTCAACTGATGAGAGGATGCTAATGCATTTCTTTCAAGATAGCTTGTCTGGTCCTTCCCTCGAGTGGTATATGGGATTGGAGCCAACTCATATAAAGACATGGAAGCAGCTGGCAGAAGCATTTGTAGCTCACTATAAGTATAACAGCGACTTGGCACCCAACCGGGTCCAATTGCAAGGGTTATCTCAGAAGAAGGGGGAGAGCTTTAAAGAGTATGCGCAAAGATGGCGCGACATGGCTGCTAGAGTCCATCCTCCTTTGGAGGACAAGGAAATGAATGACATGTTCATAGGAACATTCACCGGCATGTTTTATGACAAGTTGTTTCACACATCTTTGGGCAGTTTCTCAGACTTAATTCTGATGGGAGAAAAGATTGAAAGCAACATTAAGCAGGGAAGATTCCAAGCTGAGGAATCTACTGCATCTGGAAGTAATAGAAAGGCTTTTGGTGGGCGCCGTCAAGGCGATGCAAGCGCAGTGTTTGGGGGCCGAGGCCGAGGCCGGGGCAGAGGTCGAAACCAGTATAATCAGCCGCAGCAGGTGGCGAGTGTTACTATTCCGTTTCAGCAACAACCATTTCAACAACAACAACAACAACAGCAGCCACAACAGGGGGCACAGCCTGCCCAACGCAGATTCCAGGGGGGTAAACCAAGGAGAGTGTTCGAAAAGCCTCCTTCAACGTATGCAGATTTGTTACAGACGCTATTGGGTTTGAACTTGGTAGAGAAGAGAACTCTGGCGCCAATAACAGGCACTCCTCCATATGGTTATGATGCAAGCAGGCACTGTGAATTCCACTCTGGGGCTCCGGGCCATGATGTCGAGGGTTGCCATGCGTTCAAGCATGTTGTGCAGGATCTATTGGATAGTAAGGCTATCAATTTTGGAACGGCGGGTCCGAATATAGTGCAGAAGCCCATGCCCAATCACGGGGCAAACGCCATTTTAACTGAGGAGGGTTTGAATTTGATTATGAATGTGGATGACCTCAAGACACCATTGTGTGAAATAAAGAGCCGATTATTGCAAGGGGGTGTCTATCCTGGATGTGATGAGTATTGCTTAGAGTGTTGGTCCCTAGCTGGGGGTTGTGATGACTTAAAGAAAGGTATTCAGGCTTTAATAGATGGCGGCACATTGCAATTTGACCGAACAACAATTGAAGAACCTGCGGGGGCATTACCAGACAAGCAAAGTGGCGTGGCTACTGTGACGATTCCTCGAAAAACGATCACCATAACGGCACCGACCCAGCGACCACCGATCACTATCACTAAAGTCGGACCAATCCCGTACGAGAGCACCAAGGCAGTCCCCTGGTCCTATGGGTTGGAAGTGTATTGTGACGGAGTAAAAATTGATGTTAATAAGCAGCCCGCCGAGACTGTAGACAATGTTGTTGGTACCGGAGGTATGACAAGGAGTGGAAGAATCTTCATATCGCCGGATGTAGAGGCTGAAAGACTGGCAAAGGGGAAAGGAAAGATGATTGAGAACGTCCCTGTGCAGGCAAGCGGAAAAGAAACGGCATCGAAGGATGTAGAAGAGTTCATGCGCTTGATTCGTAAAAGCGATTATAAGATTGTTGAGCATTTGCAACAGACGCCGTCAAAGATATCTATACTGTCGTTGCTATTGTGTTCTGAAGCTCACAGAAATGCATTGTTGAAAGTCCTGGATACTTCCTTCGTACCCCAAGATGTTTCCGTGAATCAGCTGGAAGGAGTGTTGGCGCATGTGAATGCAGGCCATAGCTTGGGCTTTACAGACTTTGATTTAACCCCTAAAGGAAGAGATCATAATATGGCATTGCACGTCTCTGTGGAATGTAGAGGATCAGTCATGTCTCATGTACTGGTAGACACCGGATCGTCTTTAAATGTGCTGCCCAAGAAAGCGATGATGAAGCTAGACGTTAGAGGAATATTGTGTACGCTCAGTGACTTGGTGGTCAGGGCATTTGATGGCACGCGAAGAACAGTTTTTGGATCGATAACATTACCTTTACAGGTGGGCCCGGAGGTTTTCGCGACTGAATTTTATATCATGGATATCCAGCCTGCGTACAACTGCCTTCTTGGATGACCCTGGATCCACGGGGCCGGGGCAGTCACGTCTACCTTGCATCAAAAGTTGAAATATATGGTGGGGGACAGTGTGGTCACTGTATGCGGAGAAGAAGACATCCTGGTCAGCCATCTGTCATCATTTAAGTATGTGGAGGTCGATGGAGAGATTCACGAAACACCCTGTCAGGCATATGAAGGGTTGCGCATCAAAGACAAAGGTCCCATGCCGAGCAAAGCGTCAGAGATAGCCGTCTCGTCATATAAAGAAGCTCAAGCTCTGGTAGAGACTGGTGAGACAAAGGGCTGGGGCAAAGTGCTGGATATTCCCGTAAAGATGGACCGATTTAGGCTGGGATATCAATCGTCGTCATCAACACCTGCTGTGGGGGCACTCCGTTTCAGAGGACCAATAACCATCACTGCCAGTGGAGTATGTCATGAGACCATCAAAGCTGCTTCAGAGTCGGACGAAGGAGACAGCGATTGCGATATGGACGCCTGGATTCAGCCGAGCGTGCCAGGACAAGGATTGTGCAACTGGTCTATTCAGGAGATTGTTCCTGTGACTCTTAAACAGTAATGCTTTGTTTTTTTAATTGTTGAACAATCTGGTGTCTTGCCCGGGGCATCATGATTTGCTTAGGGCTGTGCTGTTATGAACATTGCATGTTTATCATTAAATAAAAGGCGTTTTTTCATGTACAAATACTGCGATCTCTGTTTTTCTTGTTTTGTATTTTACAATAAGATGGCAACGTGGTTATTCGCTGATAACGCGAAATCATATCGTTTATTTGGCTTGATTTGCATGCATTTATTTGTGACTTTTATTAATTTATCTTGATTTATGTTCTATTATATGATTAATTTACTTTGTTTTGCAGATTGGGGAGAATTTGGACTAAAGAAAGAAAAAGAGAAGAAAAATACAGAAAATAGCAGAAAACAGAATTTGTGACTGTCACGGTCGTCACGGCCATGTCACGACCGTCACAGCCTTCACGATCGTCACGGCCACGTCACGACCGTCATGCTTCTCACGCTTGTCACGGATTCCTCACGACCGTTATGCATCAAATAACAGAAAGAAGTGGCCACGAGCACTTTCCTCCTTTTTCTCCTACATTTTCTCCACTCATTGCCCACTACTGGAAGTTACTCCCACTCCCTCCATAATTCACCCATGATCTCTGGAAGTTGAAGAATGAATTATTTCCTATAAATAGGCCTTAGATTCAGAGTTTTAGGGGAGGCCTTCGACGTATCGAAGTGCTGCCAAAATTCCCATTAAAGCCATTTTTCCCATTTTTATTGTTTTTATTTCTTTTCCATTTTTCCCTTTAGTTCAGAGCTTTGTATTTATTTCTGCAATTTTATTTGGCCAATTGGCCAAAGTAGAATCCTGCCGACATTGTGGAGGACTACTCTTACGAACCAGTATTTCCATTCCAACATTATTTTATTTTCTGTCTCGTTTTATTTGTATCCAAACCAACCGTATAACAATTTCCAACATTAGGGGATTGTTATACATCTATTTGTTTCCAACCTTCAGCACTGTTTAATTTTAATTTCCGCCTACTCCGAGCTTTCCGGTCTGTGGAAAAAGGGTCTGCTCAATTATCTGTTAACCAGGTTTTTATTATATTGCAATTTGATTTATTTATAATGTCTATTTATTTTTCTGCCATGAGTACATTATTATTAAATTCCCTGTCTCTGTCTGGTTCAACATCGATGAGTAGCTAAAAACCTTAGGGCGGTATGTAGTTATAACAAACTTAACTGGTGAAATATAACCATAGGCTAAAAATAATTAATCACTTAATATTCTGGCTGATACTTTTTAATTGAAATAGACCTTTTCGTTACGAGAGTAAGAAAAGAGTATTAGGTTGGGTCAAGACCACGAGAGTGTGAGATTTTAACCAGATAGCTAAAGTTAGGCATTTAAATTAAATACAGCGAGAGCGCTTTAAGATAAATTAGAATTATTTAGTTTCCAAAAATTATCTCTAAACACTTATGGGCTAGCGAGAGCAGGCATAGGGCTTTGGGGATAAGATCTGATATAAGACCACGAGAGTGTGAGTTGAGGGTATTTAAACTGGTAATCTCTACCGAATAGATTAAGTGAACACCTTTATAAGCCTAGGTTAGATTGACCCACCTAAGTTAGTATAATTACATACCGACCGCCTTAATATTATTTTATTAAAACTTAAATTTAATTCCGCCTTTAATAGTCTTAGAAACCAACAAAAATCGTGACAACCATTCGCCTTAGCTTTACGCCGTAACAATAGATAACGGTAGATTGACATTGGTCTCTGTGGGTTCGACAATCTTTTATATTACTTCGATAGGCTGTGCACTTGCAGTAAGATACCGCTAGACGCATAAGTAGACACGTCTTTAGCCCATCATTCGCTTTCTACGCATTTTGAAGCATTTAACCATTCCTTTTGCAGGATAACATTTTCAGATGACATCCTTGAACCACCTATGACTCGTCCCGACTTTGAGCACCCGGTATTTCAGGCTGAAGAAGAGATTGTTGAAGATGGAGACGTTCCCGAAGAACTCTCTTGGTTGGTGAAGCAAGAAGAACGAGCCATCCTGCCTCATGAGGAGGTCATCGAAATTATTAACCTGGGATCGGAAGGGGTTGAAAAGAACATTCGTATAGGAGCCGCGCTGCAGAGCGACATCAAGCGAAGACTGGTCAAAATGCTCAGAGAGTATAGTGATGTGTTCGCTTGGTCGTATGAAGACATGCCAGGGCTTGATACAGATATGGTTGTGCACCGTCTGCCGTTGAAAGAAGAATGCCCGCCGGTCAAGCAAAAGCTTCGCAGAACTAGACCCGATATGGCAGTGAAGATTAAAGAGGAGGTTCAAAAACAGTGGGATGCTGGTTTCCTAGCTGTGACGAAATATCCCTCATGGGTCGCTAACATTGTACCAGTGCCAAAGAAAGACGGTAAAGTGAGAATGTGCGTAGATTACCGTGACTTGAACAAAGCAAGCCCAAAAGATGATTTTCCGCTTCCTCATATCGATGTGCTAGTTGACAACACTGCTCAGTACTCCGTATTCTCCTTCATGGATGGCTTCTCAGGCTATAATCAGATTAAAATGGCGCCAGAGGACATGGATAAGACTACTTTTATAACGCCTTGGGGAACATTTTGTTACAAAGTGATGCCCTTCGGATTAAAGAATGCTGGGGCAACGTATCAGCGTGCAATGACGACTCTTTTTCATGATATGATGCATAAGGAGATCGAAGTTTATGTTGACGATATGATTGCCAAATCCCAGACGGAGGAAGAGCATTTGGTGAATCTGCTGAAGTTATTCAAAAGGCTTAGGAAGTTCAGGCTGAGACTGAACCCTAACAAATGCACCTTTGGGGTGAGATCGGGTAAACTGCTGGGGTTTATCGTAAGCGAAAGAGGAATAGAGGTCGATCCTGCAAAAATAAAAGCAATTCAAGAGATGCCGACGCCTAAGACAGAGAAAGAGGTGCGCGGGTTTTTAGGGAGGTTGAACTACATCGCTCGGTTCATATCTCACCTAACTGCTACGTGCGAACCATTGTTCAAGCTGTTAAAGAAAGACCAGGCGGTAACGTGGAACGAAAATTGTCAAAAGGCATTCGATAAAATAAAGCAGTATTTGCAGGAGCCTCCTATTTTGATACCCACAGTGGCAGGGAGACCCTTGATTATGTATTTGACAGTTCTTGAGGGAAGCATGGGTTGTGTTCTCGGTCAACACGACGAGACAGGAAGAAAAGAGCATGCGATCTATTACTTGAGTAAGAAATTTACTGAGTGTGAATCTCGATATTCAATGCTTGAGAAAACTTGTTGCGCGCTAGCCTGGGCCGCCAAGCGTTTGAGGCAATACATGCTGAATCATACAACCATGCTCATCTCGAAGATGGATCCTATCAAATATGTATTCGAAAAGCAGGCGTTATCAGGGAGAATTGCCCGTTGGCAGATGGTCTTGACCGAATATGACATCCAGTATGTCTCGCAGAAGGCTATAAAGGGGAGTGTACTGTCTGAGTACTTGGCGGAGCAGCCTATTGAAGATTACCAATCGATGAGGTTTGATTTTCCTGACGAGGATATCATGCACCTAAAGATGAAAGACTGCGAAGAGCCGTTGCCAAACGAAGGACCAGAATTGGGTTCCAAATGGAAGTTGATTTTTGACGGAGCTGTAAACGCTTACGGTAGCGGAATAGGGGCAATCATCACTACTCCACACGGGTCGCACATCCCGTTTACTGCTCGATTGTCCTTTCCGGTTACCAATAATGAAGTCGAATACGAAGCTTGTATAATGGGGCTTGAAGAAGCCATTGATTTGCGAATCAAAAATCTAGACGTATACGGAGACTCAGCTCTGGTGGTGAATCAAATCAAAGGAGAATGGGAGACACGTCAGCCCAATTTGATACCGTACATGAACTATGCAAGGAGATTACTGCCTTTCTTTGACAAGGTTGAATTGCATCATGTAGCGCGAGCGGAAAATCAGATGGCTGACGCCCTGGCCACTTTGTCTTCCATGTACAAAGTCAACTTCTGGAACGAGGCTCCCAGAATCATCATCTCTCGGCTTGACAGACCTGCCTTCGTGTTTGCTATTGATGAAGCATCCGACGACAAACCGTGGTATTTCGATATCCTTAATTTCCTGAAGAACAAAGAGTATCCGGCTGGGGCATCCAGTCAAGATCAGAAGACTCTCAGGAGATTGGCGGGTAATTTCTACTTGAATCCGGATGGTGTCTTATACAGAAGAAACCATGACTTGGTGCTGCTGCGTTGCGTAGATGAAAAAGAGGCAAAGTTGCTCATGGAGGAAATACATGAAGGTACCTTTGGTACGCATGCTGGTGGGCATGCTATGACGAGGAAGCTGCTGCGGGCAGGTTATTTTTGGCTGACTATGGAAATTGATTGTTTCAAGTTTGCGAGGAAATGCCACAAGTGCCAAATCTATGCTGATAAGATTCATGTGCCTCCGAGTCCTCTGAATGTGATGTCATCGCCATGGCCATTCTCGATGTGGGGAATCGATATGATTGGAAAGATTGAGCCGACCGCTTCTAACGGGCACCGGTTCATTCTCGTAGCAATTGATTATTTCACCAAGTGGGTGGAAGCGGCGTCTTACGCAAATGTAACCAAGCAGGTGGTAGCCAGGTTCATCAAGAGAGATATCATTTGCAGATATGGGATCCCCGAGCGGATAATCACTGACAACGGTTCAAACCTGAATAACAAAATGATGAAGGAGCTCTGTCAGAATTTCAAGATCGAACATCACAACTCCTCCCCTTACCGACCCAAGATGAATGGCACTGTTGAGGTGGCCAATAAGAATATCAAGAAGATCGTTCAGAAGATGGTGGTGACCTATAAGGATTGGCATGAGATGCTACCTTTCGCTTTGCACGGTTATCGTACGACGGTACGCACATCAACCGGGGCAACCCCGTTCTCGTTAGTATACGGAATGGAAGCAGTGCTACCACTAGAAGTCGAGATTCCTTCTCTGAGAGTATTACGAGACGTCCAACTAGATGAGGCAGAATGGGTGAAAGACAGGTTGAACCAACTGAGCTTAATGGATGAGAAGAGGCTCGCTTCTCTAGCATACAGTCGTTTGTACCAGGGCCGAATGAAGAAAGCGTATGATAAGAAGATACATCCTCGGAGCTTTCAGACGGGTGACCTTGTGCTGAAAAGGATTCTCCCGCCGCAGGCAGATCACAGGGGCAAGTGGACCCCTAACTACGAAGGGTCGTACGTTGTCAGAAAAGTCTTTTCAGGAGAAGCATTGTTGTTGTCCACCATGGACGGTGAAGACTTTACGTCGCCTGTGAATTCGGACGCAGTTAAAAAATACTTTGCTTGAAATTGACCCGCTGGACAGAAAAAAAAGAGAGTCCAGGCAAAAATGGGGCATCCTGGCGAACCAAAAACAGAATGAAAGGTTCGGGCAAAAGTTAGGGATAAATTGAAAAAATGTACACCCGCGAAGTTGAAAACCTACACTGGGCGGCTTCGGCAAAAAAGGGTATCCCGGTGAACTGAAAACCCGTAAAGGGCGGTTCACGCAAAAGTTAGGGATTTGAAAATCAAATGACTGCAGTCCGAATTTGATATTGCATTTGAGCATTGGTGCGGGAGAATATACTTGAGGGGTCGATCATCAGATACATTCTCTTCGAAAGTGTGGATACCGGAAAAGCATTAGAGTCGGGCGAGTCATAGGAGGATCAGCTCGTGATGATCGTCTGCATCCCGTTGCCGACATGTGTACAAATTTAATTTGTCAATATATTTATGCTTCTTGTGCATACTTGTATATCTGTTGTGCGTAGCTTCCTCTTTTCAGGAGTTACATCCCGTGTACAAAACTCTGCCCATTCAGGGGCCCAATCAATAAAATATGTCATTCAGTATTTGACGCTGGTTCTTTACTGTTTTGTGCATGATAAACACCTAGGTTTGATGAAACTAGCATGTGTATAACATCGCTGGCCCTTGCCAACAATTGCTAAAACTTTGAATTAACCGAAAATAATGTCACTGACGCTAACCTGAATAGATTTGGTTGTGTAGACTTGTCTTGTCTTGTTTGTGGTGTTGCAGGGTTCATAGTCGTATGAGAAGAACGATCAAAAGATTGTAGTATGGACCAGAAGCTCGTAGCAAAGACTCGATCCCCTCACAGGTCGGGTTTACTAGATAGCAATGTTCCTCACTGAAGAAGGATCGAATTCCCCAGCTAGTCGTAGCTTATCCAAAGGATATTCTCCAGCAAAGTCGTTCATCCTCCGCAGAGTTTGGCGATGCTAAGATTATAGACTGTATTCAGACAGCGTGGTGTCCCCCAGTGGGATTCCCTCATCTCAAGCAGAGTGGTTTAGCCTCAAAAGATTAACATTTCCGACTTGTGAGCTGTATTCAGACAGTTTACCCTTCCCAGTAGGGTCATTTACGCTCCCCCCAGCGGATCCAGTTGATTTTCCCCAAGAGAATTGTTTCGTCTCCAGCGGAGTTCTCTTTTCAGCAAGTGTTTTCCTTCCTCCAAGTGGGACTTGAAGACTAAGACTCTCCCCGGCAGAGTTGGTTGCGCCCTGGCACTTATTTTGTCAGAATACCGTGTGATATCCGTTCATTCCCCGGCAGAAGTCCAATCATACCAGGCACATCTGATATTCCCCAGCAGAGTTATATTCCCCAGCAGGGTGGACTTCACTCTTCCAGCATTTATTTTGCTGGAATAATTCTGTAGCACCTGGCTATCCCCAACGGAGTCGGCATCGTCTTCAGCATTTATTTTGCTGAAACGGTCTCTGTATCCCAGCAGTTCGAGTCTGCATTTACATTGGCATATAGTGTCGTACTTGCATCTACCAAATAAAAACGCGTAGCATTTCCATGTCGAATGGATCATTGCATCATTGTCAAACATATGCATTTTGAAACATGAACTAGGTTGGCTAACAGTTTGTGTTCAAGTATTGCTCTCTTGCAGGTGGAAGGAGCTCTTGCTCAAATGAATTACCAGACATTCAAGATCTTGGCGTGAGACATTCAATGATAATGTCAGTTTCGGCATTGTTCCCCACAGAGTTATCAGATTAAGTTCTCTTTGGCTCCAAGCAGAGTTATTTGTGTAAATTTCTCTTGTTTTCCCCGCCAGAGTTGGTAGGCAAAATCTCTCTTTGTCCCCAAGCAGAGTTATTTGTCATCAAAGGGTTTCAGGAATCAGAATTTCGGAGGCTGCCGCCGGTTACCAGAACAGGCGTCCGACAGTTTGGTTTCCAAATATCCCCAGTAGAGACCGCCTCGAAGTCACTGTTACGCCAGTATTAAGAAGTTTGTGATTTGGGACCAGTGGAGAAATGAGTCCTGACGTGGACAATTTATTCCTATATTGACGGGTTTTCTTCGTGCTAGAGAGGTGGGGGTCCTAACGTGGACAGATTTATTTCCCCGGATTGATAAGAGGTGTTAGTCCTAACGTGGACAGGTTCGATTTCTCAGAATTGATAGAATGTGAAGTCCTGACGTGGACAGATTGATTTCCTCAAGTTGACGATATGTGCTAGTCCTAACCAAGGTTGTCAAACTCGCGAGTCTACTCAGACTCGTTTAGGGTCTGCAGACTCGACTCGCAAACTCGTACGAGTCTATGGAAAATTAAAAATGATATTAAAAAACCTATAATTTATACATATATGACACACTTCTGTGTTCTTAAACTTATAAATGCCTCGTATATGACACAAATGAAATAACAACACTATTTGATTTTCCTTTTCTATTTTTCAACTTTAAATTCTACATGACATAAACCAAATTATTCACCTCTTTTTAATGCAACCTATTTCTTCTCTTTTTATGAACCTAAAAAGTAAATAATAATTCAACTCAATGTTTCCAAAAATATTAAAATCAAGTCTATAAAGAAACAAATAATAATTCATTGTCATTTCAAAGGAATTCCAATTATGTTCACAACTAGAAGAGTTATAAGTTAAGCTTAGAACACAAATTACAAACCTCTTTAATTCTAGAGTCATATCTCCATAGAAATATCACTCTTAAGTAGGTAACACCGTAGCATATCCGTCCTAAACTATTTTCTGCTATAAATCATAAACTTTCTAAACTATTTTGTCACATGCAACTTGATACATCTGCATTGAGATCATTGGACCTGATTGGGCAATGACGCATTACCTTTACACAAGATATCATACATGAGAAACATCAAATTGAATCATATAAGAAAATACTTATAAAACATAGGATTAATTCACATCTATGAACACGAACAAAGCAAGAGACAAAACAAACTCACGCTGTTGATGAAGGGAGGAAGAAACTTTGTTGAAATAAGAGGCTAAGAGAGAGAGAGAGAGAGAGAGAGAGAGAGAGAGAGAGAGAGAGAGAGAGAGAGAGGAGAGAGAGAGAGAGAGAGAGAGAGAGAGAGAGAGAGAGAGAGAGAGAGAGAGAGAGAGAGAGAGAGAGAGAGAGAGAGAGAGAGAGAGAGAGAGAGAGAGAGAGAGAGAGAGAGAGGAGAGAGAGAGAGGAGAGAGAGAGAGAGAGAGAGAGAGAGAGAGAGAGAGAGAGATAAGGACTTTCTAATTATCGTACAAGAAAAAAAAATAAGGGTGTTTTTAAATAAAATAAAATATTTTGGAAATTTTAGGCCTTTTTCGGTTTTAAAAAAAATTCTAAAAAAAAACTTATAGACTCATAAAACTCGTTATAGACTCGCGATTCTATACGAGTTTGTGCGAGTCTACTCGAGTTTAATAGAGTCTATCAAAAAAAGATTATATGCATGAGTCTACTCGTTTATGCTTCCTAGACTCGTAAACTCGTACGAGTTTACGAGTCTACCCGCGAGTTTGACAACCTTGGTCCTAACGTGGACAAATTTGATTTCTTGGTATTGATTGAATGTGAAGTCCCGACGTGGACAAAGTTGATTACTCTTCGTGTTGGTGTCTTGACGTGGACCATTTATTTCCAGCAGATATCTTTATTCGTAATGGTAAAAGGTGTGTCCTGACGTGGACAAGTTTATAGTTTTTCGTGATGATAAGAGGCGCCAGTCCTGACGTGGACAAGGTTATCTGTCTTCGTGTTAGTGAAGCGTGGGTCCTGACGTGGACAAGTTTTATTCCTTCAGCAGGTCGGGATACGAGTCCTGACGTGGACAAGTTTTATTTCCCCAGCGGGTCGAAGGTGCATGAGTCCTGACGTGGACAAATTTTATTTCCTCAGCAAGTCAAGATGTAGTCCTGACATGGACAAAATCAAGACGAAATGGGAGTCCTGACGTGGACAAATCAAGATGAGTTAGTTCCTTACGTGGAAAGAAGTTTGTTCCTTACGTGGAAAGATTGAATCCCTTACGTGGAATGACGGTTTCCTTACGTGGAAAGATGATTCCTAACGTGGAACGATGTATTCCTTACGTGGAAAAGCTTAGTCCTGACGTGGACAGATCCAGAAGAAGTTTAAGAAGTTAATTCCTTACGTGGAAAGAGGGTTTCCTTACGTGGAAAGAAAGATGATTCCTTACGTGGAAAGATTGATTCCTTACGTGGAAAGATTGTATTCCTTACGTGGAAAGTTTAGTCCTTACGTGGACAGATCAAGAAAATTTTTATTCCTGACGTGGAAAGATTGTGATTCCTTACGTGGAAAGATTGTGATTCCTTACGTGGAAAGAAGATTTTATTCCTTACGCGGAAAGAAGTTGGTTTCCTTACGTGGAAAGATGTGATTCCTTACGTGGAAAAGAGATGGTATTCCTTACGTGGAAAGATGGTTTCCTTACGTGGAAAGATGTATTCCTTACGTGGAAGAGTTTAGTCCTAACGTGGACAGGTTATTCATAGCGTGGAAAGATGTTATTCCTAGGATGGAAAGAAGTTTATTCCTAACGTGGAAGGGTGAGTCCTAACATGGACGATGTATTCATAACCTAGAAAGTTTAGTCCTGACGTGGACAGATCCAGACGAAGTCTTAGTCCTAACACGGACGGTGTTATTCCTAACGTGGAAGAGTTTATTCCTGACATGGACGATTTATTTTTGATGACATGCAGACGAATTATCCCCAGCGAAGTTGCCGAGATTACTCTGGGTTGACGGCAAGTGGAGTCCTGACGTGGACAAGTTTGGTTGAGATTTCTTCGTGTTGATGGCACAAGCGTCCTAACGTGGACCAAGTTCTATCCTTGCGATGATAGAATCTTCTTCAGGCTGACGAAAATAATCCCCAGCATGTCTCTAACGGATCGGTGGGTTGCTGTAACAGTTAGATTCAGTTGATGAATGTCGTTCCCCAAGCAGTGGTGCAGTTTATTTCTGCGGTTGGCAAATTTCCGGGTTCTTAGTATTCAACCGTCTCGTACCTCGAATGTTTGAAGGACGTTCGCTCTTCACCCAATCGGGTCCAAGTCGCTTGAATAGGGGCAGCTGTTGCACCCTAAAATTTGCTCAACCTATTTCACTTGGTTTATGTTTCAATTACATTAACATTTGCATATAGAGTCATGTACATAGTTTAATCATCGGCATAGCATAGCATAGCAAGTCATTCAACAAGGGGCCAGGTAATATTCTCATTTCTATGAGCCTATCAAGAGGTTATTGTTCAAATTCAAGCACATCCAAGTCATCAGAAAAGAAATTGAAATCTAAGAAGTCAGTGGATCAAGCAGTGAATATATCTCCTATCTGAGGGTATCTGAAGATCATCAAGGAAATGGTAAGCTGTGAGCTAAGCATGGAGAGTATGTAGACATCATGGAAGACTTAGAAAGTCATTTGGAGAAGGAGGCAAGTCATTGATGTGAGCACAAGAGTTGTAGTTGAAGACAGTCAACTAGGGTTTCATCTAGGTCAACTCTAGGTCAACTGGTTGATTGAAAGGCATTAAGGGCTATTGGAGAGATGTGGGGTTCATCATTTGACATATGAATAAGGATATGGTGATGTGCCAAGAAGGAATCAAGAGAAATCAAGGAGAAGAGGAGTTTCTAAATTAGGGTTTATGTGTAAAATCCCCTAGTTTAGGTCAAATTTCCAAGCAAGATAAGTCAAAATGAAAGCTTCAAATGGATCCTTGGTCAACATTAAACTTGTAGAGGATCTCAAGACCTTTAATTTTAGTGGTGGAAGACATCAAGGAGATTTATATAACTCAAGTTATGGTCCTTGCAAGTTACAGGTAATCTGAGGTATCTGAAATTTTGTCTGTGAAAGTTACTTGTCTTCCAAGCAACTTTTACCCCTCAAGAAGATTTCAAATGAATTTATGGTCAACATAAGTGTTGTTCCTCATTGTCTTAGATTTATATAATGGTATGGTATGCCTTCATATGATTTGTGGAACTCTACTTATGGTCTTGGCAAGCAAAGGGTATTTTGGTCATCTGAGAATTACAGGTCATTTCAAGCCTATGCCCAAAACTCATACAAGGAAGCTTCAAATGGAAAACTTCACAACATAAAACTTGTTCCAAATGACATTTTGAGTCTAGAAAAGTGACCATGAAAGATTGGAAAGGCTCATAGCTCAAGGTTTCAAAATTGGTGAATTTAATGAATGAAAAATGACCTAAAATTGAGATTTTTCATAATTTGGCCAAATGGGGTGAAATTATAGGTCATTTTGATTGGAAAAAATGTTTTAAGAACATTGGAAAAAGTGGATTTTTGAGTTTGTTTCAATATTTGAGAGTTATGCTTGGTTACTTACAAAAGAAGTTACATAATCCAAATCCAAGGGAAAGTGTGCATGGGAAGTTTCTCCAAAGTTCTAGGACTTTCCAAGGTCATCTATATATTGAATTGAATAGCTTCATGCCATGGTTGGTGATTCATTTTGTGCATGATACCAAGTTTCACATTATTCTTCCATTTTGCAAAACCCTCTCAAACTCCATCAAATCTATATCAATTTCCATTTTTCTTGATTTGATCATCATCTAGATCATTCAAGGATCAAAATTCACACAAGAACTTGGTTGAATTGAAGAGAACTCGTGCCATACAACTTCATCATCCAAGGTGCAAGAAAGTTTCAATTGCAAGATCCAAGAGGTTTGAGCCAGAATTTTTGCATACAGAACTCATAATCAAGTTCACTGATCAAGTTCAGAGCATTGAAAGCATTGGATCAAGAGAATTCTACAACTGTTTTCACCATTTACACCAGTTGGTTTCTCATTCGATTTGCTTGTTTTAGTTAGAATCATAGAGATTTGTTAGGTTAGAACTGTTAAGATAGTTTAGATGATGGATTTCACAAAGTTTGAGGAAGTTTCATGAGGTTTGCCATAGGTGTACCATGACTGTTAGGGTTTGTAACTCATGGTTTATTGCACTATAATCTTGAATGAATAGCTCAGGTTGATCAGCATAAGGTGTAGATCATGTTAGGATAGAATTTAGCAAGAATTCTCAAGTTTGATGTCAGGTGAAAATGGTGGAACCGAGTTGTTATACCTATCGGGTTTGAAGCTTGGCTGAGTGTTGGAGAAAACTAATGGTATGGCTGTGTAGAGGGAAGAGAATGGAGTGTTTTTGGTCTTTGCATCGTGTTATTTCATGGAAGATTGAGGGAGAACAGAGGGGTATAAAATTCGTGCATGGTGAGGTTTTTCTGGTTCTAGGGTTTGCCCAAGGTTGAAGATGAAGGAGGACCCTACGATTTGGGTGTTTGACTTGACTCAGATTGCAATCCACTGGCCATGGTTTGAAATGAAATTTGGAGGGAGAGACTGTACATAGAACGCACCGTTTCACTTATTCTTTCTGCTGGGCTTTATGATCGCTTGCTAATGCCACCCCCTCAAATCAGGCCCAATGTGTTTCCATTAAAACTCTTACTTAATGCACCGTTTCTGGTTTTTAATTTTTGTTATATTTTCTGAGTCATTGGGCCCAGACGCGCTTGCTATGCGCGCCCCCCAGTCTGGGCCCACCTTGTTTTTTTAACTGTTTTTATTACTTGATGCACCCCTCATCTCATTTAATTCCACATTAATTCCTTTCATATTTTTTAATTCTTTGAAAATTCATAAATAATTGAAAAATACTAGTTTTTAATTGGTTGTTTTTGCATATTGTTCATATTTTTGTAAAGAAAATTATCACATAAAAAAATTAATATTTCATTTTATTTTCATATTTTTAGCATATTTTTCTTTTAAATGGGATTAAATGATGTTTAGTTTGGTGCATGAAATTGTTAATTTTGGTTTGATTAGATGCTTTAACATTTTTGATCCATTCTTTTTAGGTTGATTAGCCTAGACCTTTAGCTTGTGTATAAGATTTAATTCATGATTTTAGGATCAATTTTGAGGTGAGTTGTTTAGGTGTGATTAGTGTGATCAAAACTAGGGTTTAGGAGATAACATAGGTGAATTAAATCATTTCCCTTAGGAGTTGTAGATTGAATCTTTGGGGTATGGGAATATAGGGGTTATGGGTAGATAATATATCCCTTAGAAAATATTAGGATTCCCCTACTGCTATTTAGTATACTGCTTATATTTGTTTGACTGTGTGGTGTGCCCTCCCTAGGGTTATTTCATTTGTCTGTGTGGGGTATTGGGTCTGCTTGGGGATTGGGAGAGCTGAAGACTTGGATGATGAAGGCCATTGGAGATCAAAAGAATGAAGACCAACTTCCAGAGTTGATGAGGAGTATCCTTTGCTGGCAGCTGTTGAGGAGTATAGGATTTAGGAGCTAGGCAGAACTCTAGAGTAGAGAACTTGCTCCACAAACATGGAAGGCCTTGTCTGCCTCCATTCTTTCTCTATGATTCAAAGTCTCTTTCAAATATCCACCTCCTTCCTTTGGAAGGATTAGTGAATGTATTTGAAAGATAGAACTTTTGAGGGAAGATTGTCTGTATAATGTTAACAGTTACTGAGTCACCCTTGGTAGGCAATTGACTGTTTAACATTCATTTCATCTTGATTGACTGATATTCATCTTGGAGATTGAGACCTGAAGAAAAGCCATTACAGATGGAAGACTGATGACAAAGACCTTGCTTGAAGGCTGTGGAGATGGAGACTGAGGCTTGCCTGAAGCTTGTAGCTGTTTGGAGATGGCTTGAAGACAGATGTTGATGCAGAGTTGCTGTTGCTGTTTATTTTTAGCTGTTTAATTTCTGATGTATTGATTGGTTTTCTCTGATTGTATTGTTTGCTGATTAACCTGTTAGGTTGAAAGTGAATTCTGTTCACTTTTGCCTATTGTTTTCTAGGTTCGAGGTTGAGTGGGACTCCCTTGCCTCGCTTGTATTGCTGCATTCATGCATTTTACTGCTTTATAATATATATGCTATTGTTTCTGTTTCCGTCTATTCCCTTAGGATCTCTGTTTCTCTCTGCGCAAGAGAGGAGCATGATAGACATTAGGTCTTAACCCATGCATGATAACATTAGGTTAGTTTGATTCCCTTCGCAACCGTAGGTTAGAGTTCTGTCTCTTCTTTCTCATAAACAAACAGAAAAACACAATAAGATTTCAAACACAATAAAAGACACTTCTTCCGTAAAAGAATGTGAACTCATCAAAACGTCATTTTTGTCCGCTGGGACTGTTAATCAGAAAAACCCTTTTTCAGAAGGAATAAAAACAATCAAGACAGACTTGTGTCGTACGTGGCCCGAACTACGTTTGCTCTGATCTTTCATGCTGTATGAAAGTACGTAGGCATAGGATGCGATATCCTAGCGAGCAACCTTCCCCTCCTTACCCGTAGGTAGGCGAACTACGTTGACTCTGATTTCTCGTTCCAGACGGGAATACGTAGGCATAAAGTGCGATACTTTGCCGAGTCATTTTATTTTCTTTTAACCCCTGACCTGTAGAATAGATAGAATAACAATCCATACCCGAAAACAAGCATGGATCCCGTCGAGTACGACGGACGTGAGGGGTGCTAATACCTTCCCCTTGCGTAACCGACTCCCGAATCCAGGTTTTGGTTGCGATGACCATACCTTTCCCGTCTTTGCGGTAGGTTTACTCTGAGCGTTTCCTTTCCCTCCCGTGGGATAAATAACGCACGGTGGTGACTCTTCTGTTCAGCCGGCGCCGATTTTCGCAGTAGCGACATTATGCCATTGTGGATGCTTGCTCGCATCTGTCATTGTAATGCTGTTTGTACTACTATCTGCAGCTGACATGTTGAAACTACCGTGGCATATTGCTTGCGAAATCTAAAATATGTGCTGCTGTCACTTGCGAACGTTTTTCCTGTTGTTGTTTGCAGCTGATATGCTTCCTCTTCTTCTTCCAGGACACCGTTAGCGGTTCCGAAAATGCCGGTTCTATGCTACTGCCGGGAAAGGTTTCTGGTGGGTTCGGTGACAAATAAAGGAATAGCTCAAATGCAGCCAGGACGCGGTAGCTTGAGAAGGCTTCAATCCTTGATTTTAGGTGTAGGACGTATGTTTATAAAATGTAGTAGACAAAGTGTAAATGGAAAATGTTTAGAGGTTGTATTGTTTTATCTTCTCCAATGATAACTATGCAAGCTCGTTAGCATCAATAAAATAAAAGAGATGCTCTTATTTCATATGACGGGGACACGTGTTCGTGGAGGTATATTAAAAATGAAATCTTGTTAACCAAAAAGGCCTGTTATGTTTTTCAACGCGGCTTAATGAGTATTTTCTCAAACCATCTTTGCATGTAATTGAATGCTTGGTTGGTGATGACAAAATACCAAGCTTTGGACTTGAATAAACCACCTCGCCATTAAATCTCAGGAAACTCACAAACAACTTAGGCCAAATCCTTCAACCAAATAGAATGCTTATGAACTTGATGCCGCTTGAAATTACTCCCGAATCACGAACCCATTAGTTAGTCACAAATTAATTATATTCATTTTGATAAGATCCCCATCTATAATCAGTGTGAAGCACTTTTGTCTTAATGAAGCTTTAAATAACTACGATTAATCCTCAAATGAATATGCCAAAAAAAAATCCCACTTCTCCTCAGGGGTAGGCGTTGATGATTTTAAGAGGTGCCGAGGAAAACCAATAAAACCCCGCAATCATTCTGAAAAAGGCTCAATTGACCACGTCGTGGAGTATTTTAAAATGGGAAGAATGGATATTATCTCCGTCTGAAATCATTGCATCTGCACGATTTGGTTAGCGCAATAAACATATACAAAAGTAACATGATAAAACACACAAGGAGGTGGGATCTTATGGTCAAAAATTAGGGTGTGACAAGGTTTACTCTGAGCGTTTCCTTTCCCTCCTTTAGGATAAATAACGCACGGTGGCGACTCTTCTGTCATAGCTGGTGCCGATTTTCGCAGTAGCGACAGCTGGCGACTCTGCTGGGGACTCCAACGGTTCCCTATGCGAGTCAATCCTAGCGTTTGTTTTCCCGTCTGGGGTTTTGTATGTATTTATCTTTCTGTCTTTACTTTCAGTACTGTATATTATTGTTGTTGTGCTGTGGGTAGAGGGTTAGTTTGAGAGATAAGTCGGACCTGGGCTTGAGTGCACATAGACTTAAAAGTAGAGAGTAGTGGTTAGCCTGCTTGCTTTGCTCGCACCAGCTAGCTATGAAATCTGCACTCAAACGAGATTCTCTTTGATGGCATCTTGCCTGGCCCTTTGGGCTCGACAGGTTGTTGGATTTGAGGGTTGTCGACTCTAGGGACCTATCATTTGGGATTCGACTAAGTGAGGCCTCTTCAAGGGATGATGATGCCACACCTTCTAGGTATCGTATCATCACTCTTGAAAGTCTGTGATGTCGATAACCGCATAGGATGTCGTACCTCGTCTGCGAGTTAAGTACATACCTGTGAGGGGTAGGTGGGTCTTTTTGCAGGAAAACTCTGGCCTCAGAATACCTGGTTTGTCTCTGTCAGTGAGAATTGATTGTGAGGGTTCTTTTGTGGTTGGTTTGGATTGAGGAGAAGATCTAATGGTTCTCAAGCTGCAGTACAGCACAACACAGTTCTTCATCATTACACTTGATCCCCTGTTTTCATATGCATTTGCATTTTCATGTTTGCATTTCATTAACGTGTATTTATGTTGCAGGTGTGCTTTTTCCCCTCAGATTCTAGTGTTCTTCTTGCCAGACATGGAGTCCATGAAGAGAACAGTTGCTTACAGGTTGCCTTCTCCAGATATCAGTTCCTTATTGCAGTTGGTTGCTCTAGCAGATCAGAGAGTGAGGGCTGAGTTTAGAGAGTCTTATGGGAAATTGCTCAGTTTGGTGTGCAGACCTTCTGTGTTTGAGATGACTGGATTGTATATCTTGATACAGTTTTATGAGCCTCAGTTGAAATGTTTCTTGTTCCCTGATTTTATTTTGGCTCCTACTTTAGAGGAGTATTCTGATATACTGGGAGTGCCTGTGTTAGATCAGATGCCTTTTATTCACGAGGATACTGAGCCTGAGTTGGCTAAGCTTGCTGAGATTGTCAGTTTAGATGCTTCTGAGTTCCCCGGAGGTTTGGTCAAGCTGAATGGAGCTTACGGTTTTCATCTTTCTTGCTTGGTTGAGAAGGCTACGCAGTGTGCGAAGGATGGATGTTGGATTGTCTTCAATGCTATTCTGGCTGTTTGCATTTATGGGATTATCTTGTTCCCCAACTTGCCTGATTTTGTTGACTCAAATGCTTTCTTTATTCTTGCCTCGAAGAATTCGGTGCCTACTATCTTGGGTGACGTTTATCATTCTATTCACTATAAGAATGAGAAGCGTCGGGGAAAGAATGTTTCTTGCTGTGTACCTCTTCTATACAGGTGGTTTCAGGGACATCTTCCTAAGACGGGACCTTTTGTTGATACTGCTGGTACTTTAGATTGGTCTTCCCGATTGATGGGATTGTGTGCTGAGAATATTGTTTGGTTTGATCGGAACCTGCTCGGAGTGAATATTATATATAGTTGCAGTGGCTTTCCGAACGTTCCTTTGATTGGACGGAAAGGTTGTATTAACTATAACCCTTCTCTGCTTGTGAGACAATTTGGCTATGCTTTGAGGGACTCTCCGGTTGAAGACGAGATACAGGAATCTCTGTATCTCACGGGTTTATTAGACGGAGATGTTTTGGTCAGATTGAGGCATGCTTGGGGTAATATTCACAGAAGAGGAAAGACGTTGCTTGGCAAGAGTGACAGTCGAGCTTATAATCCTTATCGGCTCTGGATCCATGAAAGAGTTGAAAAGTCTTTGATGCCGTATCCTGCTGTAGAGCCTTTGTATCTTCTGATGATTGAGGAACCTACTTCAGTAGAGATTGAGAAGTATAACAAGCTGCTGGCTGAAAAGGAAGAATTGCAAAGAGCAAATGAAGAGTTAGAGAAAGAGATTTTCCAGCTTCGGCATGAGAAGAGTGAGGCAACCTTCACTTTGAAGAAGCAGACTGAGATGATTAACAGGTTGGGTTCAGATTTGACTAAAGAGACCAGCAGGAGAGAGAAGGTGGGAGTAGTCCTGAATGGTGTTAGTAGTGTGATTGCTACTAAGAAAGAGCTTCTGAACAAGGCTTATTCTCGACTTTCCAAATGGGAATTTTTGTGGAATGCCACACTTACTAGCCGGAAGGAGCGTGAAGATGAGTTGAAGCTGCAAATTTCCCAGTTAGAGGAGCAGCTCAGCGCTAAGGATGCGAAGATTGCTGAAGAGGCATCTCTTAGACGTGACGTTGAGTTTAGAGTGAGCGACATGGTCAACGAAATGAGGGGTTATGAACTGAAGGCTGGCTTCAAGAGATGCAGGCTTGATGAGTGTTTTGGAAAGGGAACCTGTGTAGAGGATGCCAAAAAGCTGAGATTCACTGTTAGGAGACATGCATTACTGATACAGGAACTGCTCTCCAGACCAGGCCATCCTGAGACGTTGAGACTATTGGAGGATTTTTGGGCTCGTCATCCGTCTTGACTAGCTTTGATATTTCCCTTTGTATCTTGTTGTACTTGACCATCGCCAGGCTTGTTGGCCGAGATCTTATCAGTTGTATCTTATACGCTGCCTATTGGCTCTTTGATTATATATGAGGATTTCTGATTCGATTGCCTGTCTATATGGGCTCCATTGTCGTTATGGCTTCTTCCTTGGAACTGGAATCGGGGGGGGGGGGGGGGGAATTAACCTGTTGCATATTTACATGTTAGCATAATCATGTTGCATAGCAGGTACTTTTGAGTGTTTTCGTCTAACCCTCTGTGTGTGCCGGTATGGCAAGATAGATTGCAGGTTCCGAGCAATGGAACAGATTCAAGCTGAGTTAATTGAAGTCTGAGGCCAGCTGGGGCAGGTTGTGAATGACGTGCAAGCGTTGCGCTCGAACCAGAGTGCGCTCGAAGAGGAGAACTACCGGTTGAAGGCCCAGGTGGGTTTGATGGCAGAAGTATTAAGGAATATACTCCGAAGAGAGTGTGAGCAGACTCCCGAAGCTGCTGCCACCAGGCTTACTCCACTGGTGTCTGAAGAGTCTGTGCCAAGGCATGATAGGCCTAAGAGATCCTCTGCACAGCTTGAAGCTCAGGATCTTCCCCGTCAGCGGTCGCGGCCAGTTTCTCAGGATAACCCTAGAAGATATGGTAAAAGAATGAAACTCTCTGACAGAGTCCTCGATAAGCTCCCGATGGATTATGCTCAGTTGGTGCAACTCTTGCTCCAACTTAAATTGGTTGAACCTCGTACTTTGGCTCCATTGACTGGCCAGCCACCACCAGACTATGACGTGAACGCCCACTGTGTTTTCCATTCCGGGGCACCGGGGCATGACATCGCAAACTGCAGATCTTTAAAGCATAAGGTCCAAGATTTGCTAGACGAGAAGGCAATTGAATTTGTGTCGGGCGGCATAAAGGTATCAAGAATTGATATTCCTATCCCCCCATCTGAAGATGCAAAGGGACCGGGGTATATGCTGGAATCGTTGGAGTCTGAATCCCCTTATCCACTGCAGTTACCTGTTCCTGGTCGAACTTGAGAGCGAAAGCGCCTGAACACAAGGAATGCCTCGATCAGCATCGACAACCTCTTGCTCCATCGCAGCAAAACTATCAGAATCAGAATCGACCTCACAAAAATTTGAAAGGAGTTGATAGACAGAAGGTGCATGTCCTTCCCAAAAAGAAAGTTGGTCGTATACTGCTCTTCTGATCGAGCCTGAAGACCGCAAGGGTCGCTCCCCTCAGCAGCAAATCAGTGTAAAAGCCCAGTACCTGAAGGTTGGCAGTCTGCATTTTATCATGTCATTGCTTTGCATTTGTAGTTTCTTTCGTGTTAGAATTGAAAAAATTTTCTTGTAAAACTTGTTGTTTTTTCAATTGATATAGACAATGAAATAAATATGCATGTTTTGAATTAATCCATTCGTGTTCACTCTATTGCTTTCATTTATTTCTAACACTTGTTTAAGTGGAATCCGGGGAGGATGACGAAAATTGAAAGACGCAGAGCCTCCGATTGTATGCTCTTGGATGAAAAAACCTATTGACGATATACAAGCATTGTTTCAAATCCGTAAACACCAGAGATATAAGGAAGATAATCCCTTGTCAACCCCTTTGAGCCTAGTAGTAGGAGTTCTTTCTGAAAACGAAAAACCCTCAATCTTAACCCGGGGCTGGGTAGGTGTTAGCTAATTTGGTCGAGCGTCCAAATTGCAGAAAGGAGTATCCGTTCGAGGATCAATCACACCTCTAGAGGTCGTGCCTAAAAAACCACAATGGTTAAACGTCAAGAGTGAAACAGTCACGTTATTCCTCAGAAAGTCAAACAACCAGTGTCACACGACTTGTTCGAAAAGAAAAAAAAAAGGAAAAACCCGCTAAGTCGAATCTTGAAAACAACTTAGGCAAAAATGAGGGCCTCCCGCTGGACTTAAAAATCAAAAGAGACTCAAAAGAGCCAGTCCAGGCAAAATTTAGGGGAAGCGGAAAAAGCTGAAAAGGATTACGAAAGAAAAATCCTCAAATGAAGTATGAGTCGTGTGACCTCAAGTGTCAAAGACGAAAAGTGAGTGGCTGTCACTCCCCAAATTCATGGTTTCTCGAACTACCACTCCTATACAACCTTTGAAAGGTGAGTGCTAAGGTCGAATTAGCTGAACATAGGATCGGAGAACATCAAGGAGAATGGGTGGGTTGAAAAGAATTTTGTGCCTTTGTCGTTTCTTTCTTAAAACCATGAACCTGACCACGTTACAACCTGAAAAAGTCCTAATTGAAACTGTTGCGGTGGAAATAGGATATCAAACTATTAATTAGTTTAAATCACAATTCTTGATTCACAACCGCTCTTTGATTTATCCGAAGGAAAAGGTCAAAAGAGGGAAAACCTATTTTTGCATCATAAACACAATGCGGGGAGAGACCTAGGTAAGGGGTTGGTTAAGCTTAGGGAAGGTACTAGCACCCTAAACTTCTGTAGTACTCTACAGGAACCTTTTGTTTATTGTATGCTTTTTTATTTTATTATTTGTTTGATGTATATATTGAGTTAAGGGATAGAGTAACCTAAAGACCTAAGGGTAAGTCCTAAGTTTACTCAGCAAGATTCGCATCTTGTGCCTACGTATCCTGGATAGGGAATGGAATCAGAGTAATCGTAGTTCCCCTCGAAAGGAAGGTTAGAAACGTCTTGACTGTGGTCAAGGTTTCAAGGGGAGTAAACATATCTTAAGGACACGCTTACGTGGAGTCTTAAAACTCCTATTTCTATGTTGAATTTGTTGAATTGAAATTAGGGATTCCACGGCGGGAAACCCTAAACAGAGTACGACGACTCTTTGACCTAATGCTAGGGTAAAGGGTATTTTCGTCCACGACGGGACACCTAAGCTAATTAGGGTTTTGAAACGGTCAAAATTAGGGTTATTGACTCGGCGGTCAAACTGTTAATCCTAATTCCTTCGGAGGGAAATATAACGGTAAAACATGCAAACATGGCAAAATATTATATGACAGAAATTAAAATGCGGAAAATAAAGAAAGTGTCGCGACGATCACTCGCGTAAATTACAAACCCTAAAAAAAGAAAGATAAAATAAAGCCGCGACCATGGCCTCGCGTAAATTACATCCATGGAACAAAATAAATTGAACAAATAATTTAAATATAATCTGAGGAGAGAAACAGAGAACATTAGTGCAAAGGGTTAGACAGAAATTCATGGCAAATAATAAAATAGTGAAAAAGAAAAATTAAGAATTTGGACGTTTATTTAACATTATTATTATTATATTTTTAAAAAAAATTAATTTAAAAAGAAAATTAATTTGATTTTGAAAATGTTTTGGGTTGATTTTGAAAAAGATCTAGCTTTAATTTTGAAAATGTTTTTTAGTTTTAATTTTAAAAAAAAATTAGTTTTTTAATTTAAAATTTAAAGAAACATTTTAGTTTTTATTTAAGAAATGTTTAATCTTATTTTAACAAAACTGTTTTGGTTTAACTTTAAAAAAACTGTTTTAAATTTTAAAAGAGTGCTTTTAGTTTAATTAGAGAAACAAATGTTTTTTTTTGGATTTTTATTGAAAAGAAATTGTTTTTATTGAAAAGTAATTGTTTTTATTAAAAAGAAATTATTTTTATATTACCAAATGCTCTTATTCTAGAAATACAAAAAGAAAATATTTGCAAAAACATTACGTTAGTTACTTAATTAACAAAACATTACGTTAGTTATTTAATTAGCAAAACATTACGTTAGTTACTTAATTAACAAAACCTTACGTTAGTATCTATAAAAACTCAAACCAATTAATGATAATAAAAATGGAAAAAGAAAAAAAGAAATAAGAGAAAAAAACAAAAGATATAAAAAATAGAAAAGGACAAGAAAATAAAACTGAGCCATAAACGAAAAGAGGTAGGTTTGACATTTCATTTCAGACTTTGTCTTTCCAAAGACCCAACTTCTTCTTCTTCTTCATTGCGCCGCCATAATCTTCTCTTTTTCCTGTAAAAAAAAAGAATAACAGAAACCAAATGTGATATTGATGAAATCTTACGAGTTACGATTTGTTGGTAATTCTGCCGGTGATGAAGCTTTGAAGGTTTTGTCAAAAATCTCCCCTCTTTTGATAAGTCGTGAGAACGGCCACCGTTTTTCTCTTTTGTCTCCTCCCCCCTTTTATCAAACACAACTTATGTTTATATAGGTAACAAATTAGGGTTAACTCTAACCTAATGCCCACTTTAAAGCCCAACTTAAATAATTAGTCAGAGCTAAAAAAAACAAACTAAAACAAACTTAAAAGAATAAAATCTTTTCTAATATTTTTAATTTTATGATTTTTGGACGTTTTTATGAATAATATGGAAAAAAGTAAAAAAAAAATATTTTTAAAAAAATAATTTAAATAAAATACGAAAATAATAATTAAATAATAAAAAAACTATTTTTGTTATTTTTTTATGAAAATAGAAAAGTTAGAATAAAAATAAAAGAAACAAAACAAAAAGTGAAGAAGGTGGGATTCGAACTCTCAACCTCTCACACTCGCAACTCCTTACACAGGGTCTCTTGCCAATTGTGCTATTTTATTCATTCAAAATAAAGTGGCACTAGAAATCCTGTAAACTAAAAGAGCGCGCCACATGATGTTTTCATGCAACAATCAACCAACTGCACAACCCGTTAGTGGTTAGCTTAAACGCAATGCAAAATAAAATGGGATGCAAGATGAAATGACTAATCTTAGGGCAAAATTTGGGGTATTACAGTTGCCCCTATTTAAATAGCTTCACCGAATGATTTGAGTGACGAAGGCTCGAGAAATCATGGTGGAGGGATTTAAATATAGATAACCGAAAATTTTGCCCTTAGATGCAGTGATATGCAATACTATGGACAAAACGAAAATAAACTATAATGTTGACAATGCCATGAATTTAGTATGGTGCGTATGATGGAATGGTAAATGCAGAGATGCAGACGACACGATGACATAGGGGACAAACGCGACGAACGAACCACACTGGGAATACGACGCACTGGGTGACAGCACGACACTGGGGAATTCTAAAGTGATAGTCAACTGGTGCGAGTACGACCAATTATCACTTTAGGAAAAGGAATGGTAAGAGCGGGATCCTCAATAGAGATGGCACCGGTGAGATAGCCTCCACTGGGGAATTTAAAAGTAATCATCAACAGGTTCAGGCGTGACCGGCTGATACTCTAGAGTAAGAAAATAAAACTGGATCTACACGACTGTAGGATCGATTAACAAGATGCTGGAGCATTGAGAAAAGAATAACATCTGAGCTTCTATAAACTTTCCCTCGTGACAGGATCAAACGGAATTTAGGAATCCGTAGAAAATATACAGGGTAAAACCGGCTGTATGCCAAAATAAATAGGCTTAAATGGGAAACGCCCTGATAAGCTTTCTCGAGAGAGAACTGCCACTTATCGTTGGAAGGGACTTATATGCCAAACTGGATAAGCTCTCAAATAAAGAGACTGCTGCTTATCTATGGATAATAGATTGATTGATAATATAAACTTCTTCACGTCTCAAGTCTGTGCTCCCTGGACATGATTCAGTTTCTTCTTTTCCTAAAGGATAAAATAAACGTCTTCATAATTCGAGATCGGTGCTCTCCCGAATATGATTCGGCTCCTTCTTTTAATAAAGGGTAAACGAACTTCTTCATACTTCAAGATCTGTGCTTTCCTGAATATGATTCCGCTCCTTCTTTTACTAAAGGGTAAACGAACTTCTTCATACTTCAAGATCTGTGCTCTCCTGAATATGATTCCGCTCCTTCTTTTACTAAAGGGTAAACGAACTTCTTCATACTTCAAGATCTGTGCTCTCCTGAATATGATTCTGCTCCTTCTTTTACTAAAGGGTAAACGAACTTCTTCATACTCCAAGATCTGTGCTCTCCTGAATATGATTCCGCTCAAACCTCCCCTTTCTTCAAAATGATACGGGAAATGGAAACCAAACTGCTCGCTGGAGATGGCCATTTACTGCAAGTCATAACGAAGATAGGATAAGCTTCTCGGGCGAGAAATGCCGCTTATTTGCAAGAGTGGCAATAATAAGCTTCTCGGGTGAGAACTGCTTGTAGAGGTGGTAACAGGTAATGTAAATTGTAAAGAAAGTTGTGATAATGGCAAACATCTAGATCACTGAGTGATAGCAGGTAACATAAATTGTTAAGAAGGTCGTGATGATGGCAAACATCTAGATCACTGTAATGTAAATTGTCACGAATGTTGTGATGATGGCAAACTTCTAGATCACTGAGTGATAGGAGGTAACATAAATTGTAAAGAAGGTCGTGATGATGGCAAACATCTAGATCAATGTAATGTAAATTGTCAAGAATGTTGTGATGATGGCAAACATCTAGATCACTGTAACGTAATAATGAGCTCCTTGTATGAGAAGATCAATTGTAGAGTCTATTGTAAAGTGTAAGGTAGGTGATAAGCTCCTCGGCTGGGAACTGTTGCTTGTCTATTGTGCAATTTAGTGATAAGCTTCTCAGGCGAGAACTGTCGCATATCTGCAAAGGATTGTAAATGCTTTTCTTGAGAGGTAGTGCAAAATAAATGCACATCCAGGTATGTTCGGTGACCGACGAGACTGAAATTTGATCTAGAATTTGGCTAGAAAGAAATGATAAACAAAACTCCATTGAGGACACGAACTCGAATGGGAACTACCTTATCTTAACGCAGAAAGGTAACGGAAATAACCATTGTCCACGAGGGTTGAACTCTATGGGGAAATTGGAAACAAGTAGGTATTTTATGCTTAGGGCTGACGATCTACTGGGAGAGAGCGGACAAACCCAGTTACTCGACGGTAACGACAAGGATGACGACAAATAGCAAGCATGCAAATGCTAATGCGTATGCCGAAGTGTATACGAATGTGTATGTTCATGTGTATGACAATGAAATGAAAATGAGTATGTAATGCTCATGCTTATGCTTATGCTGACAAAACAGATGAGAGAGGTTGCATGAGATGAAATAAACATCTCGACAGGAATACCCAGTGACCTCTGCAATAGTACATCTATTAGAGGATAGGAATAGTTGATGGTAAGACTGAATCTGGCTTCAAAGTTAAAATTTCCCTAGGGAGAAAATCTCATGACTTCCACATGGGGATGCGATATGACTTCACCGGAGAGTATGATGCCCTGACTTCAATTGGGGATTCATGACCTCCGCATGGGGATAAGATGTCATGAATTCATGTGAGGGATTGCTATCATGAACCATAATCAGCTCAAGAACTCTTGGATCATAGACTTCCGGGGATAAAATAAATATCCGCTGTATGAGGAAGGTGTGGAGCTAGACAGCTTCATGGAGATAGTGTAGCAACTTCCTGGGAAAAGTACCTCAGCTTCCTGGGGAAAAGGTATATCCGACTGGGGATAAGATATATCAAACTTCCCTGCGGAGAGTTCATCAGACTTATTGGGGATAAATCAACAGACATTCTTGGGGACAATATCTTGACTGCTTGGGGAAACCTGGCACTCCTGGGGAATATTTCCTGAGGAAAGTAAGGCAATTCCACTGAGGAACAGATGATCCTACCGAGAATGGGTCTTCAAGAACATATATCACTTGGAGGATACCGGGGATATCTCTGCAATCTTGAGAGTCACTGGGGATTTATCGGATGGATCTCAAAAGTGTTGTCAGTTTAAAGTCTCGCTGGGAACTGTTACTGGGAAGATGCTGGTATGATCTCTGCTGTCTTGGACATTACCGGCTCAGCCCAAAGTATTGTCAGCTTATAGTCTCGATGGGGACTGTGTCGGCTTAAAGTCTCTCTGGAGACTGTGTTAGCTTAAAGTCTCTCTGGTGACTGTGTTGAGGCAATGGTTAAGATGTATATTCTGCAACGATGAGATTTACTGGGGAATGAAGACCGCCGGGAGTAAAATCCATCGGGTGCATGAAGAATGTCGTGAAACGAAGCTAACATTGATCTTAATGGACTTTGTCGTAGTCGCCATTTTAAAAAATATCAATATGCCCCAGAATACCTGCTTTGTGAGAAAGTCATCTCGAGAGGATTTTACAGAGAACATAGGGTTCGATTGCCCCACTATTTTCAAACTCTTTGAGAGATTTGTCAGATCTCGACGTAACTGGCACGGATAAACCGTGTTACGACTGAGTCTACAAGAACAGCTCTTAAGTACGTCATGTTCGCATCAGTAAGTGAGTTGGAAATCACCTGCCCCTGTTTAGCAGAATCTTCAAGTTCCATTGTGGATGTACGTATGTACGTTTCTATGACATCAAGCACAATCAACACGCGCGAAATGCTATCCTGAAACTATCAATGCAACAACATTTGTCTTGAATTTTTTTTTTGTTTTCATTTTGAAAAGAGATATCGCTATAACTCGCGACCGAAGTCGCGTAGCTAGGATATGAATTTAACTTGTAATGCCAACGGAAATTGAGCATAGCTCGTAGGAGTCAGGAAACGTTATCTCGTCGAGTATGCTTCCAAAAGAATTCCTACTTCAATTAGGTCTTTTAAAGGTTGTATCACGGCTCGGTTCACGGTTTAAGAAACAAAGGATAAAGGCTCAAAATGTTATTTGCACCCACCCATTCTTCGTGATGTTCTCCAATCCTATTCAGTTAACGGGATACGAGCACTCATATCTCAATCAGGTTTGATATGGTCGAGAACTCATTAAGGCTTTGGACATGGCAGTCACGCACCTATTGTCTTTTGTGTTTGATCACACGACTTTGTTCTTTATTAGGAATTCTTTATGGTAATCCTTTGTTTTTATTATATTTTTTTCATTCCCTAACTTTTTCCTGGACGACATCTTTTGGATTTGACTTTGGAGTCCAGCGGGATGCCCCAGTTTTGCCTAAGTCTCCTTCACAGGTTCTGACTTAGCGGGCTATATATATATATATTTTTTATTTTTGTCGACTAAGTCATGTGACTCTTTTGAAGGTTTGTGACTTCCCCACTCTGTAGGTAGTATAAGGATAGTCATTGAATTCTAAACTTCCTAAGATGTTAGAGATAGGTTCTCGAAGGTTCGCTTCTCCTTTTTTAGAGTCTGAGCACTCGATCAATTTAACTGAAAAACTACCCTGCCCCAGGTTAAGATGATGGTTTTTTTTTGGAAAAGAAGAAAACTCCTACTTCAAGGCTCAAAGGGGTTAAAGAGGGATTATCATCCTTATGTCTCCAGTGTTTGAGATTTGAAACAATGCCTTACATCATCAGCAGGTTTTAGTGGAAAGCATACGACAAGAGATCTGGTGTTTTTGTTCATCATCGTCCTCCCAATTCTCTATCGAAGCAAGAGATCGGGTAAAGTTGGCATTATAAGTTTATGAAAAAAATATTTTAATGAGTGAAACGAATAGATTTATTCAAGACAAATATGTATTGCATTAATTATTCCAAAATAAACAAGTTCGTACATGATAATTATGCTTAATCAAAGAAACAAAAACATATAAAAAAGTAAAATGTAACGTCTCAAAGTCCTTCAAGATGTGTTTATGAAGTCTTCGTGTCTGAGACCGGCATGGTAGTGGTTCCTCTAGCGGAGCCTCACTGGAAGGAGTCGTCTTGCTTGCCCCAGCTACGTCTGTCATTACTTCATTATCGGTCTTCAAATCTTCACTCAGAATAACTCTCCCAGATTCTCTGTTGATCGGGGTCGCATCATCTGGAGGATTGCTGAAATGAAAAGGACTAGGCATTTGAAGAACTACCGGCTTCGACTGATTCACCGTATGCGTCACTGGCTGAGATCTGTTGAAAACAGGCTTTGCAGAGCTTGATTCTTGCCCTTGGGACGCCCTGAGAGGAGTCTTGACTTTCGGCTGAGGATCGTCAAAAGAAAAGACCTTCTTTTCTAGCAAATCTCTAACAATATTCTTAAGCGTGTAACATCCTTCCAAATCGTGACCAGGCGCACCCTCATGAAATAAACAATGAGCGGCGGCGTTGTAATTGACAGGTATCAGATTGGGAGGTGGACCCAAAGTTCGGGTAACAACCAGACCTTGTTGCATTAAGAAAGGATACAACTCAGTGAACGTCATTGGGATCGGAGGACAAGGCTTGTATGGTCTCCTATTTTGACGAGGTATCGTCTCCTCTGATAGTTGGCACACGGGAGCGTTGGGCACTTGTTGACAGTTGATAGGAACTTGTGCAGGCTGATAAATAGGAGGTGCAACAGTAGCTACATATGGTTGTGGAGCATACTGAACTGGATAACCTTGAACATAATTCTGCTGAGGTTGCCAAGGTTGATGAGTAGCCATCGAGCAATTCCTCGGACGTGTAGGTTCTTTATGGTGGTCAACGCTCGGAGTTTTGCACTTCGAAGGAGTAACTCGTCGAACTGGTTGAGCAACAATAAGATTCACTGAACTGGATTGACGATTCTGAGGAGGTATGTTCTCGACAGTAACAGCTGGGTGAGAACCCATAACAGTGTTGGTAATCTCAGAAACAATAGTAGGTTGATTATCCATCTTCACCTTAAGGGCTTGCAGCATCTCCATAATCTGCCCCACACTTTCTCGAAGATCTTCGAGTTCATGACTGACACGGTCGATCTCTTGAGCTTGTTCTTCCATCCTTTTTCGAGCTTGGGCTCTAGTATTGTACTGATGCGGGGGACCCAGGATGACAAAACTGGAAGTTGATAGGACCGAGAGTAAGAAACCGGGAGACACATGAAATGCAAAATATGATGCTAAATGCAAAGTGCGAATGAAATGATTTCATGGAATTCAAATATTTACGAATATTGCGGAATATCAAAACTTTTATTTGTTAATTTGAAAATGGATTACGAATAACATTCTTAGAAAAGTCTTGGCATAATAGATAAATAAAAGCTAATAATGACCCTAAGGAAGCTTCCTGTTCTTCCCCTTTGCTCTGCTCTTCGGGCTAGGCCTTTTTGAGGATGAGATTATCTTCAAAAGGTAGATCGATAGTTAGAGGAAAATAAATCCTTCATCAAAACCAAACAAGGGTACGTTGGAAACGTCTTCACGATTGTTGGTGATTAGCGTCCTTGATGTCAGATACCTTTAAACATATGGCTTTAGCAATGTCTTGTTCTTTAGGATTTACCTCCAAGAAAGGGAACAAAGACTCCTTCAGAATAAATAACCCCACCAATTGAGAGTACTCATCTAGGGTAGGCAAGAGCTGATACTCGAGGAATCTAGAGATAAAGATCATCTGGATCCTAGAACTGTAACAAATTCGAAAGGAAACCTTCGTCTACTTGAAGTTTCGACAGAGATAATGGCCTTCCATACTTGTTTTTGAATCCTTTGTTGATCTTGAACCAAAGTTCCTAGCTTCTTTAGGTCCTCTAACTTAAGACTTTTAAAAGAATATCTCAAAGTGTTTTTTTTTTGTAATTCATGGTATCCTGCAATTCATAAATAAGGTTTGAATTCCATGAAATGTGATGCAATGTGATGCTTTGATGGATGCAATGCACATATATTCACAAGTCCTAGGTTAAAGGTATGTGTAAGGAGTTAGGGTATACCCATCCCAATTAGGTATGTACTAAGGTTAGTTGTACATGTAGAACAAGGTTCTAAAAAGTGCCCAAAGTCATTAGTCCATCCTTCGGATATTATCAACTTTCCAACTAACTCGGAGGTCGATAATATTCTCAAGAGAACCTCTTTTGAGTGTAGTATCGCGTAGCAACCATTGTAGGACTACTCCCACATAGTTCCCGCACTACGTCCTATATAAGGCCAAAGTGGTGTTAAGGTACTACGGTCCTCAATATCATAGACTCCAATCGAAAATAGTAAAAGTTTTCACGACTAACTCGATCAACCGAACCATTTTCGAAAGGGTCTCAACTGAGCGGTGATTCTCGAGTCAACTTGGTCGGGACTCACTCCCGGCAAGCCTCGTCGAATATCTCACCTTCCTATAATAAGGTCACTCAAGTCCGGGTTAGGACTTATCTCACAATAACAGGGTACCCCCCAAACAAGGCACAATAATAATATATACAAGAGAATAAATAATGAAAAATATCATACAATAAATAAAATAGGGATAGCCCTTAAAAGTTATGGTATTTCCCCAGTGAAGTCGCCATTTTCTGTTGCGGTGGAAATAGGATATCAAACTATTAATTAGTTTGAATCACAATTCTTGATTCACAACCGCTCTTTGATTTATCCGAAGGAAAAGGTTAAAAGAGGGAAAACCTATTTTTGCATCGTAAACACAATGCGGGAAGAGACCTAGGTATGGGGTTGGTTAAGCTTAGGGAAGGTGCTAGCACCCTAAACTTCTGTAGTACTCTACAGGAACCTTTTGTTTATTGTATGCTTTTTTATTTTATTATTTGTTTGATGTATATATTGAGCTAAGGGATAGAGTGACCTAAAGACCTAAGGGTTAGTCCTAAGTTTACTCGGCAAGATTCGCATCTTGTGCCTACGTATCCTGGATAGGGAATGGAATCAGAGTAATCGTAGTTCCCCTTGAAAGGGAGGTTAGAAACGTCTTGACTGTGGTCAAGGTTTCAAGGGGAGTAAACATTTCTTAAGGACACGCTTACGTGGAGTCTTAAAACTCCTATTTCTACGTTGAATTTGTTGAATTGAAATTAGGGTTAAATTAGGGATTCAACGGCGGGAAACTCTAAACAGAGTACGACGACTCTTTGACCTAATACTAGGGTAAAGGGTATTTTCGTCCACGACGGGACACCTAAGCTAATTAGGGTTTTGAAACGGTCAAAATTAGGGTTATTGACTCGGCAGTCAAACTGTTAATCCTAATTCCTTCGGAGGGAAATATAACGGTAAAACATGCAAACATGGCAAAATATTATATGGCAGAAATTAAAATGCGGAAAATAAAGAAAGCGTCGCGACGATCACTCGCGTAAATTACAAACCCCAAAAAAAGAAAGATAAAATAAAACAGCGACCATGGCCTCGCGTAAATTACATCCATGGAACAAAATAAATTGAACAAATAATTTAAATATAATCTGAGGAGAGAAACAAAAAACATTAGTGCAAAGGGTTAGACAGAAATTCATGGCAAATAATAAAATAGTGAAAAAGAAAAATTAAGAATTTGGACGTTTATTTAACATTATTATTATTATATTTTTAAAAAAAATTAATTTAAAAAGAAAATTAATTTGATTTTGAAAATGTTTTGGGTTGATTTTGAAAAAGATCTAGCTTTAATTTTGAAAATATTTTTTAGTTTTAATTTTTTAAAAAAAAATTTAGTTTTTTAATTTAAAATTTAAAGAAACATTTTAGTTTTTATTTAAGAAATGTTTTAATCTTATTTTAAAAAAACTGTTTTGGTTTAACTTAAAAAAAAACTGTTTTAAATTTTAAAAGAGTGTTTTTAGTTTAATTAGAGAAACAAATGTTTTTTTTTTGGATTTTTATTTAAAAGAAATTGTTTTTATTGAAAAGTAATTATTTTTAATAAAAAGAAATAATTTTTATATTACCAAATGCTCTTATTCTAGAAATACAAAAAGAAAATATTTGCAAAAACATTACGTTAGTTACTTAATTAACAAAACATTACGTTAGTTATTTAATTAGCAAAACATTAAGTTAGTTACTTAATTAACAAAACCTTACGTTAGTATCTATAAAAACTCAAACCAATTAATGATAATAAAAATGGAAAAAGAAAAAAAGAAATAAGAGAAAAAAACAAAAGATATAAAAAATAGAAAAGGACAAGAAAATAAAACTGAGCCATAAACGAAAAGAGGTAGGTTTGACATTTCATTTCAGACTTTGTCTTTCCAAAGACCCAACTTCTTCTTCTTCTTCATTGCGCCGCCATAATCTTCTCTTTTTCCTGTAAAAAAAAAAAGAATAAGAGAAACCAAATGTGATATTGATGAAATCTTACGAGTTACGATTTGTTGGTGATTCTGCCTGTGATGAAGCTTTGAAGGTTTTGTCAAAAATCTCCCCTCTTTTGATAAGTCGTGAGAACGGCCGCCGTTTTTCTCTTTTGTCTCCTCCCCCCTTTTATCAAACACAACTTATGTTTATATAGGTAACAAATTAGGGTTAACTCTAACCTAATGCCCACTTTAAAGCCCAACTTAAATAATTAGTCAGAGCTAAAAAAAAAAAAACTAAAACAAACTTAAAAGAATAAAATCTTTTCTAATATTTTTAATTTTATGATTTTTGGACGTTTTTATGAATAATATGGAAAAAAGTAAAAAAAAATAATATTTTTAAAAAAATAATTTAAATAAAATACGAAAATAATAATTAAATAATAAAAAAACTATTTTTGTTATTTTTTTTATTAAAATAGAAAAGTTAGAATAAAAATAAAAGAAACAAAAAAAAAGTGAAGAAGGTGGGAGTCGAACTCTCAACCTCTCACACTCGCAACTCCTTACACAGGGTCTCTTGCCAATTGTGCTATTTTATTCATTCAAAATAAAGTGGCACTAGAAACCCTGTAAACTAAATGAGCGCGCCACATGATGTTTTCATGCAACAATCAACCAACTGCACAACCCGTTAGTGGTTAGCTTAAACGCAATGCAAAATAAAATGGGATGCAAGATGAAATGACTAATCTTAGGGCAAAATTTGGGGTATTACAGTTGCCCCTATTTAAATAGCTTCACCGGATGATTTGAGCGACGAAGGCTCGAGAAATCATGGTGGAGGGATTTAAATATAGATAACCGAAAATTTTGCCCTTAGATGCAGTGATATGCAATACTATGGACAAAACGAAAATAAACTATAATGTTGACAATGCCATGAATTTAGTATGGTGCGTATGATGGAATGGTAAATGCAGAGATGCAGACGACACGATGACATAGGGGACAAACGCGACGAACGAACCACACTGGGAATACGACGCACTGGGTGATAGCACGACACTGGGGAATTCTAAAGTGATAGTCAACTGGTGCGAGTACGACCAATTATCACTTTAGGAAAAGGAATGGTAAGAGCGGGATCCTCAATAGAGATGGCACCGGTGAGACAGCCTCCATTGGGGAATTTAAAAGTAATCATCAACAGGTTCAGGCGTGACCGACTAATACTCTAGAGTAGGAAAATAAAACTGGATCTACACGACTGTAGGATCGATTAACAAGATGCTGGAGCATTGAGCAAAGAATAACATCTGAGCTTCTGTAAACTTTCCCTCGTGACAGGATCAAACGGAATTTAGGAATCCGTAGAAAATATACAGGGTAAAACCGACTGTATGCCAAAATAAATAGGCTTAAATGGGAAACGCCCTGATAAGCTTTCTCGAGAGAGAACTGCCACTTATCGTTGGAAGGGACTTATATGCCAAACTGGATAAGCTCTCAAATAAAGAGACTGCTGCTTATCTGTGGATAATAGATTGATTGATAATATAAACTTCTTCACGTCTCAAGTCTGTGCTCCCTGGACATGATTCAGTTTCTTCTTTTTCTAAAGGATAAAATAAACGTCTTCATAATTCGAGATCGGTGCTCTCCCGAATATGATTCGGCTCCTTCTTTTACTAAAGGGTAAACGAACTTCTTCATACTTCAAGATCTGTGCTTTCCTGAATATGATTCCGCTCCTTCTTTTACTAAAGGGTAAACGAACTTCTTCATACTTCAAGATCTGTGCTCTCCTGAATATGATTCCGCTCCTTCTTTTACTAAAGGGTAAACGAACTTCTTCATACTTCAAGATCTGTGCTCTCCTGAATATAATTCTGCTCCTTCTTTTACTAAAGGGTAAACGAACTTCTTCATACTCCAAGATCTGTGCTCTCCTGAATATGATTCCGCTCAAACCTCCCCTTTCTTCAAAATGATACGGGAAATGGAAACCAAACTGCTCGCTGGAGATGGCCATTTGCTGCAAGTCATAACGAAGATAGGATAAGCTTCTCGGGCGAGAAATGCCGCTTATTTGCAAGAGTGGCAATAATAAGCTTCTCGGGTGAGAACTGCTTGTAGAGGTGGTAACAGGTAATGTAAATTGTAAAGAAAGTTGTGATGATGGCAAACATCTAGATCACTGAGTAATAGCAGGTAACATAAATTGTAAAGAAGGTCGTGATGATGGCAAACATCTAGATCACAGTAATGTAAATTGTCACGAATGTTGTGATGATGGCAAACTTCTAGGTCACTGAGTGATAGCAGGTAACATAAATTGTAAAGAAGGTCGTGATGATGGCAAACATCTAGATCACTGTAATGTAAATTGTCAAGAATGTTGTGACGATGGCAAACATCTAGATCACTGTAACGTAATAATGAGCTCCTTGTATGAGAATATCAATTGTAGAGTGTATTGTAAAGTGTAAGGTAGGTGATAAGCTCCTCGGCTGGGAACTGTTGCTTGTCTATTGTGCAATATAGTGATAAGCTTCTCAGGCGAGAACTGTCGCATATCTGCAAAGGATTGTAAATGCTTTTCTTGAGAGGTAGTGCAAAATAAATGCACATCCAGGTATGTTCAGTGACCGACGGGACTTAAATTCGATCTAGAATTAGGCTAGAAAGAAATGATAAACAAAAATCCATTGAGGACACGAACTCGAATGGGGACTACCTTATCTTAACGCGGAAAGGTAACGGAAATAACCATCGTCCACGAGGGTTGAACTCTATGGGGAAACTGGAAACAAGTAGGTATTTTATGCTTAGGGCTGACGATCTACTGGGAGAGAGCGGACAAACCCAGTTACTCGGCGGTAACGACAAGGATGACGACAAATAGCAAGCATGCAAATGCTAATGCGTATGCCGAAGTGTATACGAATGTGGATGTTCATGTATATGACAATGAAATGAAAATGAGTATGTAATGCTCATGCTTATGCTTATGCTGACAAAACAGATGAGAGAGGTGGCATGAGATGAAATAAACATCTCGACAAGAATACCCAGTGACCTCTGCAACAGTACATCTATTAGAGGATAGGAATAGTTGATGGTAAGACTGAATCTGGCTTCAAAGTTAAAATTTCCCTAGGGAGAAAATCTCATGACTTCCACATGGGGATGCGATACGACTTCACCGGAGAGTATGATACCCTGACTTCAATTGGGGATTCATGACCTCACATGGGGATAAGATGTCATGAATTCACGTGAGGGATTGCTATCATGAACCATAATCAGCTCAAGAACTCTTGGATCATAGACTTCCAGGGATAAAATAAATATCCGCTGTTTGGGGAAGGTGTGGAGCTAGACAGCTTCATGGAGATAGTGTAGCAACTTCCTGGGAAAAGTACCTCGGCTTCCTGGGGAAAAGGTATATCCGACTGGGGATAAGATATATCAAACTTCCCTGCAGAGAGTTCATCAGACTTATTGGGGAGAAATCAACAGACATTCTTGGGGACAATATCTTGACTGCTTGGGGAAACCTGGCACTCCTGGGGAATATTTCCTGAGGAAAGTAAGGCAATTCCACTGAGGAACAGATGATCCTACCGAGAATGGGTCTTTAAGAACATATATCACTTGGAGGATACCGAGGATATCTCTGCAATCTTGAGAGTCACTAGGGATTTATCGGATGGATCTCAAAAGTGTTGTCAGTTTAAAGTCTCGCTGGGGACTGTTACTGGGAAGATGCTGGTATGATCTCTGCTGTCTTGGAGATTACCGGCTCAGCCCAAAGTGTTGTCAGCTTATAGTCTCGTTGGGGACTGTGTCGGCTTAAAGTATCTCTGGGGACTGTGTCAGCTTAAAGTCTCTCTGGCGACTGTGTTGAGGCAATGGTTAAGATGTAGATTCTGCAACGATGAGATTTACTGGGGAATGAAGACCGCCGGGAGTAAAATCCATCGGGTGCATGAAGAATGTCGTGAAACGAAGCTAACATTGATCTCAATGGACTTTGTCGTAGTCGCCATTTTGAAAAATATCAATATGCCCCAGAATACCTGCTTTATGAGAAAGTCATCTCGAAAGGATTTTACAGAGAACATAGGGTTCGATTGCCCCACTATTTTCAAACTCTTTGAGAGATTTGTCAGATCTGGACGTAACTGGCACGGATTAACCGTGTTACGACTGAGTCTACAAGAATAGCTCTTAAGTACGTCATGCTCGCATCAGTAAGTGAGTTGGAAATCACCTGTCCCTGTTTAGCAGAATCTTCAAGTTCCATTATGGATGTACGTATGTAAGTTTCTATGACATCAAGCACAATCAACACGCGCGAAATGCTATCCTAAAACTATCAATGCAACAACATTTGTCTTGAAATTTTTTTTTGTTTTCATTTTGAAAAGAGATATCGCTATAACTCGCGACCGAAGTTGCGTAGCTAGGATATGATTTTAACTTGTAATGCCAACGGTAAATTGAGCATAGCTCGTAGGAGTCAGGAAACGTTATCTCATCGAGTATGCTTCCAAAAGAATTCCTACTTCAATTAGGTCTTTTAAAGGTTGTATCGCGGCTCGGTTCACGGTTTAAGAAACAAAGGATAAAGGCTCAAAATGTTATTTGCACCCACCCATTCTTCGTGATGTTCTCCAATCCTATTCAGTTAACAGGATACGAGCACTCATATCTCAATCAGGTTTGATATGGTCGAGAACTCATTAAGGCTTTGGACATGGCAGTCACTCACCTATTGTATTTTGTGTTTGATCACACGACTTTGTTCTTTATTAGGAATTCTTTATGGTAATCCTTTGTTTTTATTATATTTTTTTCATTCCCTAACTTTTTCCTGGACGACGTCTTTTGGATTTGACTTTGGAGTCCAGCGGGATGCCCCAGTTTTGCCTAAGTCTCCTTCACAGGTTCTGACTTAGCGGGCTATATAGATATATATTTTTTTATTTTTGTCGACTAAGTCATGTGACTCTTTTGAAGGTTTGTGACTTCCTCACTCTGTAGGTAGTATAAGGATAGTCATTGACTTCTAAACTTCCTAAGATGTTAGAGATAGGTTCTCGAAGGTTCACTCCTCTTTTTTTAGAGTCTGAGCGCTCGATCAATTTAACTGAAAAACTACCCTGCCCTAGGTTAAGATGATGGTTTTTTTTTGGAAGAGAAGAAAACTCCTACTTCAAGGCTCAAAGGGGTTAAAAAGGGATTATCATCCTTATGTCTCCAGTGTTTGAGATTTGAAATAATGCCTTACATCATCAGCAGGTTTCAGTGGAAAGCATACGACAAGAGATCTGGTGTTTTTGTTCATCCTCCTCCTCCCAATTCTCTATCGAAGCAAGAGATCGGGTAAATTTGGCATTATAAGTTTATGAAAAAATATTTTAATGAGTGAAACGAATGGATTAATTCAAGACAAATATGTATTGCATTAATTATTCCAAAATAAACAAGTTCGTACATGATAATTATGCTTAATCAAAGAAACAGAAACATATAAATAAGTAAAATGTAACGTCTCAAAGTCCTTCAAGATGTGTTTATGAAGTCTTCGTGTCTGAGACCGGCATGGTAGTGGTTTCCTCTGGCGGAGCCTTACTGGAAGGAGTCGTCTTGCTTGCCCCAGCTACGTTTGTCATTACTTCATTATCGGTCTTCAAATCTTCACTCAGAATAACTCTCCCAGATTCTCTGTTGATCGGGGTCGCATCATCTGGAGGATTGCTGAAATGAAAAGGACTAGGCATTTGAAGAACTACCGGCTTCGGCTGATTCATCGTATGCGTCACTGGCTGAGATCTGTTGAAAACAGGCTTTGTAGAGCTTGATTCTTGCCCCTGGGACGCCGTGAGAGGAGTCTTGACTTTCGGATGAGGATCGTCAAAAGACAAGACCTTCTTTTCTAGCAAATCTCTAACAATATTCTTAAGCGTGTAACATCCTTCCAAATCGTGACCAGGCGCACCCTCATGAAATAAACAATGAGCGGCAGCGTTGTAATTGACAGGTATCGGATTGGGAGGTGGACCCAAAGTTCGGGTAACAACCAGAACTTGTTGCATTAAGAAAGGATACAACTCAGTGAACGTCATTGGGATCGGAGGACAAGGCTTGTATGGTCTCCTATTTTGACGAGGTATCGTCTCCTCTGATGGTTGGCACACGGGAGCGTTAGGCACTTGTTGACAGTTGATAGGAACTTGTGCAGGCTGATAAATAGGAGGTGCAACAGTAGCTACATATGGTTGTGGAGCATACTGAACTGGATAACCTTGAACATAATTCTGCTGAGGTTGCCAAGGTTGATGAGTAGCCATCGAGCAATTCCTCGGACGTGTAGGTCCTTTATGGTGGTCAACGCTCAGAGTTTTGCACTTCGGAGGAGTAACTCGTCGAACTGGTTGAGCAACAATAGGATTCACTGAACTGGATTGACGATTCTGAGGAGGTATGTTCTCGACAGTAACAGCTGGGTGAGAACCCACAACAGTGTTGGTAATCTCAGAAACAATAGTAGGTTGATTATCCATCTTCACCTTAAGGGCTTGCAGCATCTCCATAATCTGCCCCACACTTTCTCGAAGATCTTCGAGTTCATGACTGACACGGTCGATCTCTTGAGCTTGTTCTTCCATCCTTTTTCGAGCTTGGGCTCTAGTATTATACTGATGCGGGGGACCCAGGATGACAAAACTGGAATTTGATAGGACCGAGAGTAAGAAACCGGGAGACACATGAAATACAAAATATGATGCTAAATGCAAAGTGCGAATGAAATGATTTCATGGAATTCAAATATTTACGAATATTGCGGAATATCAAAACTTTATTTGTTAATTTGAAAATGGATTACGAATAACATTCTTAGTAAAGTCTTGGCATAATAGCTAAATAAAAGCTAATAATGACCCTAAGGAAGCTTCCTGTTATGCCCCTTTGCTCTGCTCTTCGGGCTAGGCCTTTTTGAGGATGAGCCTATCTTCAAAAGGTAGATCGATAGTTAGAGGAAAATAAATCCTTCATCAAAACCAAACAAGGGTACGTTGGAAAAGTCTTCACGATTGTTGGTGATTAGTGTCCTTGATGTCGGATACCTTTAAACATATGGCTTTAGCAATGTCTTGTTCTTTAGGATTTACCTCCAAGAAAGGGAACAAAGACTCCTTCAGAATAAATAACCCCACCAATTGAGAGTACTCTTCTAGGGTAGGCAAGAGCTGATACTCGAGGAATCTAGAGGTAAAGATCATCTGGATCCTAGAACTGTAACAAATTCGAAAGGTAACCTTCGTCTACTTGAAGTTTCAACAGAGACAATGGCCTTCCATACTTGTTTTTGAATCCTTTGTTGATCTTGAACCAAAGTTCCTAGCTTCCTTAGGTCCTCTAACTTAAGACTTTTAAAAGAATATCTCAAAGTGTTTTTTTTTGTAATTCATGGTATCCTGCAATTCATAAATAAGGTTTGAATTCCATGAAATGTGATGCAATGTGATGCTTTGATGGATGCAATGCACATATATTCACAAGTCCTAGGTTAAAGGTATGTGTAAGGAGTTAGGGTATACCCATCCCAATTAGGTATGTACTAAGGTTAGTTGTACATGTAGAACAAGGTTCTAAAAAGTGCCCAAAGTCATTAGTCCATCCTTCGGATATTATCAACTTTCCAACTAACTCGGAGGTCGATAATATTCTCAAGAGAACCTCTTTTGAGTGTAGTATCGTGTAGCAACCATTGTAGGACTACTCCCACATAGTTCCTGCACTACGTCCTATATAAGGCCAAAGTGGTGTTAAGGTACTACGGTCCTCAATATCATAGACTCCAATCGAAAATAGTAAAATTTTTCACGACTAACTCGATCAACCGAACCATTTTCGAAAGGGTCTCAACTGAGCGATGATTCTCGAGTCAACTTGGTCGGGACTCACTCCCGGCAAGCCTCATCGAATATCTCACCTTCCTATAATAAGGTCACTCAAGTCCGGGTTAGGACTTATCTCACAATAACAGGGTACCCCCAAAGCAAGGCACAATAATAATATATACAAGAGAATAAATAATGAAAAATATCATACAATAAATAAAATAGGGATAGCCCTTAAAAGTTATGGTATTTCCCCAGTGAAGTCGCCATTTTCTGTTGCGGTGGAAATAGGATATCAAACTATTAATTAGTTTGAATCACAATTCTTGATTCACAACCGCTCTTCGATTTATCCAAAGGAAAAGGTCAAAAGAGGGAAAACCTATTTTTTCATCGTAAACACAATGCGGGGAGAGACCTAGGTAAGGGGTTGGTTAAGCTTAGGGAAGGTACTAGCACCCTAAACTTCTGTAGTACTCTACAGGAACCTTTTGTTTATTGTATGCTTTTTTATTTTATTATTTGTTTGATGTATATATTGAGCTAAGGGATAGAGTGACCTAAAGACCTAAGGGTTAGTCCTAAGTTTACTCGGCAAGATTCGCATCTTGTGCCTACGTATCCTGGATAGGGAATGGAATCAGAGTAATCGTAGTTCCCCTTGAAAGGGAGGTTAGAAACGTCTTGACTATGGTCAAGGTTTCAAGGGGAGTAAACATTTCTTAAGGACACGCTTACGTGGAGTCTTAAAACTCCTATTTCTACGTTGAATTTGCTGAATTGAAATTAGGGTTAAATTAGGGATTCCACGGCGAGAAACCCTAAACAGAGTACGGCGACTCTTTGACCTAATGCTAGGGTAAAGGGTATTTTCGTCCACGACGGGACACCTAAGCTAATTAGGGTTTTGAAACGGTCAAAATTAGGGTTATTGACTCGGCGGTCAAACTGCTAATCCTAATTCCTTCGGAGGGAAATATAACGGTAAAACATGCAAACATGGCAAAATATTATATGGCAGAAATTAAAATGCGGAAAATAAAGAAAGCGTCGCGACGATCACTCGCGTAAATTACAATCCCCAAAAAAAGAAAGATAAAATAAAACCGCGACCATGGCCTCGCGTAAATTACATCCATGGAACAAAATAAATTGAACAAATAATTTAAATATAATCTGAGGAGAGAAACAAAAAACATTAGTGCAAAGGGTTAGACAGAAATTCATGGCAAATAATAAAATAGTGAAAAAGAAAAATTAAGAATTTGGTTTAAAAAGAAAATTAATTTGATTTTGAAACTGTTTTGGGTTGATTTTGAAAAAGATCTAGCTTTAATTTTGAAAATGTTTTTTTAGTTTTAATTTAAAAAAAAATTAGTTTTTTAATTTAAAATTTAAAGAAACATTTTAGTTTTTATTTAAGAAATGTTTTAATCTTATTTTAAAAAAACTGTTTTGGTTTAACTTTAAAAAAAACTGTTTTAAATTTTAAAAGAGTGTTTTTAGTTTAATTAGAGAAACAAATATTTTTTGTTGGATTTTTATTGAAAAAAAATTGTTTTTATTGAAAAGTAATTGTTTTTATTAAAAAGAAATTATTTTTATATTACCAAATGCTCTTATTCTAGAAATACAAAAAGAAAATATTTGTAAAAACATTACGTTAGTTACTTAATTAACAAAACATTATGTTAGTTATTTAATTAACAAAACATTACGTTAGTTACTTAATTAACAAAACCTTACGTTAGTATCTATAAAAACTCAAACCAATTAATTATAATAAAAATGGAAAAAGAAAAAAAGAAAAAAGAGAAAAAAACAAAAGATATAAAAAATAGAAAAGGACAAGAAAATAAAACTGAGGCATAAACGAAAAGAGGTAGGTTTGGCATTTCATTTCAGACTTTGTCTTTCCAAAGACCCAACTTCTTCTTCTTCTTCATTGCGCCGCCATAATCTTCTCTTTTTCCTGTAAAAAAAAAGAATAACAGAAACCAAATGTGATATTGATGAAATCTTACGAGTTACGATTTGTTAGTGATTCTGCCGGTGATGAAGCTTTGAAGGTTTTGTCAAAAATCTCCCCTCTTTTGATAAGTCGTGAGAACGGCCGCCGTTTTTCTCTTTTGTATCCTCCCCCCTTTTATCAAACACAACTTATGTTTATATAGGTAACAAATTAGGGTTAACTCTAACCTAATGCCCAATTTAAAGCCCAACTTAAATAATTAGTCAAAGCTAAAAAAAACAAACTAAAAAAAACTTAAAAGAATAAAATCTTTTCTAATATTTTTAATTTTATGATTTTTGGACGTTTTTATAAATAATATGGAAAAAAGTAAAAAAATAATATTTTTAAAAAAATGATTTAAATAAAATACGAAAATAATAATTAAATAATAAAAAAAACTATTTTTGTTATTTTTTTTTATGAAAATAGAAAAGTTAGAATAAAAATAAAAGAAACAAAACAAAAAGTGAAGAAGGCGGGATTCGAACTCTCAACCTCTCACACTCGCAACTCCTTACACATGGTCTCTTGCCAATTGTGCTATTTTATTCATTTAAAATAAAGTGGCACTAGAAACCCTGTAAACTAAAAGAGCGCGCCACATGATGTTTTCATGCAACAATCAACCAACTGCACAACCCGTTAGCGGTTAGCTTAAACGCAATGCAAAATGAAATGGGATGCAAGATGAAACGACTAATCTTAGGGCAAAATTTGGGGTATTACAGAAACAGGTTTAGTTCGAGAGCATACTTCGGTAAAGACCGCATCGAAACTGACTCCTGAAAGGATTCCTCTTGCAGCGTTGTATTAATTTTGACATTTTGATAGTTGATTCATTTATGTCATAAATATTTTTTTTCTTTTCTCCAGTGAACAGACTTGGATTTCAAAACAGTCATATGCATTGCATTTAATATACCTTTTATGTAGAACAATTTGTTTTACGTGCGAGTAAGCGCTTGACAACAGGAAAGTTTTCGCAGTGGAAAGTTTGATCGGGATAGAATGTAGAAGGCCTGAATACTCCGTCAAGTTGTGGCCAGCCGTATCAAATGATCCCCAATGAAGTCAGCCATCTGGGGCAATCAGGTCGAGATTCGGTAAATCTCTCATAGTCAGAGGCACTACCACAAATCAACTAATCAGGGGCAGAGTCGTTGTAAGACTGGGGCAGGCCGCCCTGAGAGCACAAAGGCTATTGTTGATCAGAAGGCAATTAGTCTAAAACACCTTTTCGAGGTTCGAAACGTGAAAGTAGTTCGTAGTTAACCATCAGGGTACAAAGATTGCAGGGCCCTTTTAGGGGAAGATTTTACGAAATCCCATGAGCTGGGAGCAATAGTAGAAGCGAAGGAGATGTTCCTCTCTGTTTTATCGGGGTTTACCAGAATTTGACACAGGGTCAGGGGCAAGCCATCTCGAAGACGGTTTTATGGCAAGTTTGCCTTTTCAAGTTGAAATATTTGGACTGGGGCATTGTCGTTAACTTTGCAACAGATATCCAAGGGATCATGATTCCCCAGCCAGAGCAGGCTTTATGTGAAACTTATTCCTCCCAGAAGATGGAATTGGCTTTTCATTCCCGGCAGACGGAAGTCAAAGTTTTTATCCCCAGAAGAGTTGGGATTGCATCAGAGCAGGATCAGATTATCCTCAGTAATTCAGGATTGACTTATTCGGTAGGATAAAGTCATCCCCAGAGGGTCAAGATTGATATACCCAGCGGGGCGTGCATTCCCGGTGGTTGGTTGTGAATATGTCTACTCCCCAGAGAGAGTCCTCGCAGAGTACAACCAGAGTACACAAATTGATTCCCAGAGGAGTATCCCCAGGAAAGCTGCCAAAAGAGTATCCTCAGTGGATCTTGATGTCCCCAACAGAAGGTGCATTCCCAACAATGAGTATGTATACAATATATCCCCAGCATGGGTAACTCCATCAGAATATAACCAAGTCGTCTTTGGTTCATAAAGGTTACCCCCGCGCAGGACTGTGTTTCTTTCTCCCCAGCAGGTTGTTTTTCCTCCAACAGGATGAACATCATCAGCTTATTTCGTAATGTCAAGCTTGTGATCCATTCCCCAACAGGATGGTTATCCCTAGTGGAGTTGGTTTCACATGTCCAGCATTTATTTTGCTGGAATATGTCTACGGTACCCGTTCATCCCCAGCGGATTGGGCCTTGTCTTCAGCATTTATTTTGCTGAAGCGCCTCTTGGCATCTTTGCATTTTGCATATATCATCATATTTGAATCTACCCAAACGCGTAGCATGTCCATGCCGTATGGAGCATTACGCCATTGTCAAACATACGCATCTTGAAACATAAGCCAGGTTGGTTACCTATTTGGTTTTAGGTGTTATTCCCTGTAGAGGAGTGAGATTCTTCCTCAGGAAGGTGTCCAGATATTCAAATTCTCAGCGTGAGATAGGTGATGATAACATTCGTCCCTAACAGAGTTGTTTGGTTAAGTTTCTCTTCTTCACCAGCGGAATTCTTCTCAGATTGCTGTTACGTCAGCATTGAAAGATTTCATGGCTTAAACTTTTGGAGTTATCACTAGTGATTTCCCCAGTAGAGTTTTTCCCCACAGAGTTGTTTGGTTAAGCTTCTCGTATTCCCCAGTAAAGCATTCTTCAGACTATTGTACAACAGTTTTGAAAATCTTGAAATTGTTACCCGTATTGACGGAGATCCTTACCCGTGTTGACGGAGAGCTTACGAGTTTTACCCGTATTGACGGAGATCCTTACCTGTGTTGACGGAGATCCTTACCCGTGTTGACGGAGATCCTTACCCGTGTTGACGGAGATTTTACCTATTTTGACCCGTGTTGACGGAGAGTTATCCGTGCTGACGGAATTGTTACCCGTGTTGACGGTGATTGCTATCCGTGTTGATGGAATTGTTACCTATGTTGACAGAGGTTGCTATCCGTGTTGACAGAGATCCTTACCCGTGATGGACGGAGATCCTTACCCGTGTTGACGGAGATTTTACCTATTATTACCCGTGATTGACGGAGTTGTTACCTGTGTTGATAGAGATTGTTATCCGTGTTGACGGAATTGTTACCCGTGTTGACGGAGATTTTACCTATTTTGACCCGTGTTGACGGAGAAGTTTACCCGTGATGGACGGAGAAGTTACCTGTGTTGATAGAGATTGTGACCCGTGTTAACGGAGAAGTTATCCGTGTTGACAGAATTGTTACCCGTGTTGATGGTGATTGCTATCCGTGTTGAGGGAATTGTTACCTGTGTTGACAGAGGTTGCTATCAGTGTTGACGGAATTGTTACCCGTGTTGACGGTGATTGCTATCCGTGTTGACGGAATTGTTACCTGTGTTGACAAAGATTGTTATCCGTGTTGACGGAATCCTTACCCATATTAACGGAGTTGTTACCCGTGTTGACGGAGATTTTTTACCTGTATTGACATTGATTGTTATCCGTGTTGACGGAATCCTTACCCGTATTGACAGAGTTGTTACCCGTGTTGACAGAGATTTTTACCTGTGTTGACAGAGATTGTTACCCGTGATTGACGGAGTTGTTACCTGTGTTGACAGTGATTGTTATCCGTGTTGACGGGATTGTTACCCGTGTTGACGGAGTCGTTACCCGTGATTGACGGAGTTGTCCCCAGTGAAGTTGACGGGATTGTTACCTGTGTTGACAAAGATCGTTACCTATGATTGACAGAGATTGTTATTCGTGTTAACGAATTTAGTCTAGTGGTGGACGGAGTTGTACCCATGGTGATGGAGTCTCTCCTCGTGTTGACGGGATTGTTACCTGTGTTGACAGAGATCGTTACATGTGATTGACAGAGATTGTTATTCGTGTTGACGAATTTAGTCCAGCTGTGGACGGAGTTGTACCCGTGTTGATGGAGTCTCTCCTCGTGTTGACGAATTTGGTCTAGTTGTGAACGAAGTTGTTTCTTACAAAGTTAATTTGATGCCTGTGGCGTCACACATGGGCTTGATGTTGAAATCAAAGTGTTATCAGATGATTGATCAGTTGTTGCCGTAACAACTGGGTTCAGTGTAACGAATGTTGTTTCCCCCAAGCAGTTCTCACAGTTTATTTCTGTGGTGGGCAAATTTCCAGGTTTCTTGGTATTCAACCGTCTTCTACCTCGATTGTTTGAAAGCCATTTGCTTTTCACCGAGTCGGGTCCAAGCCGTTTGAATAGGGGCAGCTGTTGCACCCTAAAATTTGCCCAACCTCTTATTTACTTGGTTTATGTTTCATTACATTGTTCTAGCATTTGCATTGCATAACATTTATTCTCGAGGCAGGGGATCAAGGCATTCAGGTGCAACTTTCAGTGCAAGAGGCTAAACAACAAACATCAGAGGCTTCAACACTTGTTTTGCCCAGCGATCGAGCGACCGGTTTTATTTTATTTTGCAGGGCATTTTTCATGTTAGAAGCAACATTCAAGTTATGTACAGTGTTCCCATGGTCAGAGCAATCAAGAATGGCTTTCAGCAACTAAACAGAGTTCAGAACGGCAGGAAACGGGCAAAGGGGCAGATTTCCCTCCAAAAGACGCCAAATTCAAATTTTTGAATGTGTTAATCGATTAACACATAGGGTTAATCGATTAACCATTGGTAAATCAGACCAGATTTGAATTTTTAACAGTGTTAATCGGTTAACCTATATGGTTAATCGATTAACCACATCAGGTTTTGCCTTGCACGTGAATTTTCAAGTCTAGCCACTTTTGGGGTCCAATTTTGGTCATTTAAATTGCATTTTCACACTTGGGAAGGATCTAGAACACTATCAAATTTCATTTTCCCTCCAAATGCCCAAACCTCATTCCATACCACATTTTCCAAGCCATTTTCCAATCCTTGCTTTGGATCCAAACCAAGAGTGTATATATTTGATTCACTCTAAACCTCACCATAAAATCCTCATAATTCACTCTCATTTTCAGAATTGCTCTCAATTTTTTCTCAATTCTCTCTCAATTTTCCAATCTCAAAAACCTCACTCAAAGCTCTTCTCCTTGAGATCATTGATTCTTCATTGGAATCATTGATTTCTAAGAGCTAAACCTCCATTAATTCACTCCATCAATTCCATTTCATCATCCAATTTTCGTGCACAAGCAGATCTGAATTTTAAAGTGTTCTTGGAAGTGATTATTTGGCTTATTTTGAGTTTTTCTTGGTGGATCTACATTGCTACTACAAGAATTGGTGTGTATCTTGAAGAATTCTGGTTTTCTTTGCTTAGATCTACTCATTTACAGTTGAATCAACAATTATCGGATCAAGTCTCTGATCCGAAGGTTGGAATTCTGATCCGATTTTGTTTTCGAACTTATTTGCACAATTTGCATGTGGATCTTTGCATTTGATTGAATATGTTGATTTTGATCCATGATCTTGTTGTGTTATTGTGTTTACATGATGTTTAAATCAATGTTTGTTGGTTTAATTTCGTGCATGATCAATCACATGATAATTGGAGTGTTTGCTTAAGTGATAAGCTGCTGAAAAGTGATTCTGAACTGCTGTTTTTCACCTCTGGCACAGTGTTAATCGATTAAACTATATGGTTAATCGATTAACCAACTCAAATATTCAAATTTCAAGCGTTTTTCAATGGTTAACCGATTAACCCCTGGCGTTAATCGATTAACACTGTAATAGAGGGTCTGTTTTGCTGTTTTGCTTGCTTGTTCGCGTGCTGCTTCGATCCGAATCATCATAGATCGTTGGGTTGCATTAGGATTGAATTATTTTGGATGTTTCTCACTGGTTTTGGCTGTTTAATCATGATCTTGTGTGCATTTTCCACTCGCATGTTTGCATTTGCATGTTGCTTGTTTTCTCTTCTTTTTTCGTAACTCTTCCCTCTTTTTGTTGATTTTTGTTCTAGTGATTAGAACAGAATTAGGAGGAGATCTTTTGCTGGCTGTTAGTAGACATATTGATGAACCCTTAGGAGTTTTATTAGATTTTTTAGATAATCATAGGTTCTGTTTTAGGTTAGATGTTTAGAGCCTTCCCAACTTATGGTTTATCTTGACACATTTCAACTTAGGAATTGTTTAGTAGACCTAGAAGTTGATTTAGGCTTTAATATTTGAACTCTAGAATGTTAAAACATGCATGTTCTCCTAGGAAATATCTTAGATTTTTGCAACTTAGTTTTCTATTTTAGGTAGAATTTGCAAGTTGGTTGTGTTTGTGGTGTTCCATCTTTGGTGCCTTGCTTGGTTTAGTCTTGTTGGTGGCTTTGGAGCTTGAAGTGCTTGGATTCCTTTTTGGAGGAGCTTATAGACATCTTGTAGTTGTTGTGGCTTGGCTTGTGGAGCTTGGAGTTGAAGATCTATTTCTTTTTAGGAGCTTTTTAGGAGCTTATAAGATTAGGGTTTAGGAAGAGCCATTAGAACTAGTTTTTTTTCTTTCATCAAACATAGAATGCATTGTTTGCTTCTATCCTCATCCCATGATGCAAAGTCCTCTTGAGGAAGATCCATATCTCCTTTGGAGGGATGAGTGGCATGCCTTAATGTGTAGAACTTTTGAGGATGCACTTTCTTTCATGTTGGTTCCAGATGAATTCATTTGGTTTTCATCAGGTTTCTTAACATTGTAACTTGATCTCAATGGTGATTTCTCTTCTTGTGGAGCTTGCTAGAGTTTGAAGATGAAGAATTGAAGAAGCTTGAAGATAGGAGCTAACTTGAAGATGAAGACTCTTTGCTGTCAAGTCAATTCCTTTGCTGACCAGATTTCTCAGGATACAACACGTTTTATTCAAGAGTCGAGATTCAGTTGTCAGTTGGACTTCAAAAATGTTGTTTGATTCCTAAATCATATGGAGCTGAATGTGTTGAAATATCAGTAGATTCGGGTTTAATCGGTGCGAAAGTTTGCTTTGAAGAATTTATTTTAACAGACGCACATTTTCCTGCTTTCTGTTGGTCAATGGTCGATTTTAAAGAAAACAATGGAATCTCGGTGTGCGTTGAATTTAGGGTGAATCTTTGTTGGTTTGGTCAGGATTGTTAGCCGAGCTGGTTCAGGTTACCGAGTTAAATCGTCCGGGATACAATTTGAATTTTTCAACATGGAGGACAGTTCGTTTTTCCATTTAATTGATTTTCTCTGCTTATCCGAACCAAGACCATATTCACGGACTTTATTATCAAGTACTAATTGATTTGTAAGAGGTTTTGAGCTCAACAGTTATGTCGGGTTTACATCGTGCAAGATGGTTTAATGGTCAAATTCGGAGCTGGAACGTCACATTTAGTCGGACCAATTTAATTAAGTGAATTTATTCGGTTAAGCTTAAGCGGATGAATTATTGGGAAATTTAATTGGAGACGTCAAATTGAGAATTGAAGTCGGTTTGTTGAAAATTGTAATTTATTCATTAAATTCTATATTTCTTACAAAGTACAAGAAGGAATTCAACAATTGAGTTTATTAAATGCTATTCTTTACAATATTACAATGTTACAAAAAATAGTGATTACAAAAATTAATTCCTAAATTCCTACAAGGTCCTATTTTTCCTAAAGCCGTATTCGAATCCGATTTCTTCAAAGTTTTGATTTCCCGAACCTGCAAAACAATTTAACAGATGAACATAATAGAAGGAGTTAAAATGAATTTTTTCGGCTCCGATACCCTCAGTTCAATTGTCATCATTGGGTATGTCGGGAGGGCAACGGAATATTCCGCCGCCAGCTCCCGACTTTTTTTCTCGACCCAGGCACAAAGTCTAGCAGTATCCGTTCAAGGCAGCCAAGAGAGAGAAAAGTGATTTTCAGGAAAAACGGTTTTGGAAAAAGTGCTTTTGGGTTTTTCATGAAAAATGATTTTTGCCAAACATGCCATTAACAAGATTTCTCAAAAATTTACGAAGCCCATGGATCTAACAGCAGCAACAGAAATTCCTGGAAGCTACAACAAAATCCACGCACAACAAACCCAGGCGAACAAGTCCAGCAAACTAATTTCCCCCAAAATTCCAGCGGGATTCAGTCAAACAACTACAACAAAACCGTGAGAAAAATCACAACAAGCACATCCTGGTAAAACGCAAGCAAGCCATGAATTCCTGGAAGCAACCAATGAATTCACCTCAACAAAATAAGCCTGAGAAATCGTGAGAAAACACCGTGAAACAAACCGTCAGAAAATCACGCACTAAATACCGAAATCGTAACCAAATGTCCAAGCCCACAAGTAACAATATAAAATAGGCGCATGCATTCATCAGAAGGGGAGGAGGAAGCTTTCATCACAAAAAAAAGGGTCGCGATCTGGGCGAAGAAGAAGAGGATCTTCCTTCGTTCATCATCCTCATCGCATCAAGGCCACAAAAACCCAACCGCGAAAAGCGCCGGAGCAGCATCCAACCAAAACTCAACGGACTCAGGGAGACAAAACCACGTTGTCTCAGCATCATCATCCCCGTCGTCTACCATCCACTTCGAACCGCTTCAAACCCAATCAAAGAAGGTGAGGAGTCTGGGCTAATGAGTTTGTTCGGTTTTGTTTTTTTGTGCAGAAAACATTCAGAAGAAGCATGGCGGACGAAACGGAACAGGAAGAAGAAGAGGAAGAGCTTGCGTGCAGGCAGCAATGACCGCCGCTAGGAAAGAAGAAGAAGATATTAAAAATGAAAAAACCTAGATGGCTAACAGCAACACGACCCTCCCTTTTACTACTTGTTTCTTTTTCTTATTATTATTTTTAATTATTTCTACTTTTGTTTGATAATTAATAATTAAAAATATTTGTTTAATAATTAAAAATATTTTGTTTAATAATTTATAATTAAAAACTTTTTTATTATAACTAAAAACCTTTTTAGTAACGTATGATTAAAAACTTTTTTTTATAACTTATAATTAGTTTTTTTTTTATAATTTGAAATCATACTTTTTTTCTAATAACTAATAATTAAAAACATTTTTTTAATAATAACTTCTAGTTAATAACTTTTTTAACTTATAATTAGTAACATCTTTTAATAACTTATAATTAAAAGTTTTTTTAATAACTTAAAATTAAATCCTTTGTTAAAATTAAAGTAATGACTTATGATTAGGGCTGAAAATGAGTCGAGTCGAACTCACCTCAGTTTAGCTCAACTCGTTAAAAATTGGTTCGAGTTCGAGTTCGACACAAACTTTTTTTTAAGCTCAAACTCGACTCGTTATAAGGTCACGAACAGTTCGGTTCAACTCGTTAGATTCATCTCATTAGGTTCAACTCACATGATTCACGGACTTAAAAACTATTTTCTTAAATATATATATTTTTTAGTATATTTGACATTTTAAATATATATATATATATATATATATATATATATATATATATATATATATATATATATATATATATATATATATATATATATATATATATATATATATATATATATATATATATATATATATATATATATATATATATATATATATATATATATATATATATATATATATATATATATATATATATATATATATATATATATATATATATTAAATAAAATATTAAAATAAAATAAAAGTTATCATATTGAAATTTAACTTTATCTTAAAAATTTACTAATTCAAAACCTACACAACTTTCAAAAGATATATTTGAGAGTCTAATTCAAAAACTACTAAATTGAAGATTAAATTTGTCTAAGATTTGGAGTAAATATTTAAACCTAATCTTAAAGATAGTATAATTCTTCTCATATGTAATCGAATTGACTCAAGAACCTAACGAGTCGAACTATGTATAGTTCAAGTTCAGCTCATTTAGTTAACGAACTTAATTTTTTGCTCATACTAAACTCATTTGGTTCATGAACCTAGTTCAACGATTTAATTATCGAACCGAATTCCAAACTATTCTCGAGTTGGTTCGGTTCATTGACAGCCCTACTTATGATAAAAAATTCATTTTTAGTCGGAAAATAAAATCTTTGTTTTCTTAAAAATTAAATTAATCCTTCTTTTCAAAAATTAAAATAAATTGTTTTTTTAATAAAAATTCAAAATTAAAGAATTCCTAACCTGGCCGTTTAATTTTCGTCTGACCGTCATTTAAGTCTTGTTTGTCTCTGCTTACTAACCGGTGATCTTTTTTTATATCTCATTTTTCGGTTGTAATTATGTGAGGACATTGTCGCTTTATTCCGTCATTTTTTTTGCATTTTTCATGGTTGTAATTTGTGTGAGTATATCGTCGTTGTGCAGTCCTGTACTGCTTTCGCACTTTCTCGTATTTTCTTATTGTTGCTAATTATTTTGCATTATTTACCGTTAAAACCCTTCTGAAGGAATAGGTCTAGTTGTTTGACCACCGCGTCAAGTCCTTACCTTTGACTCTTTCAGCTTTCAAACCTAGAAACTCCAAGTCGTCGTGCTCATTTTTTTAGGCGTCCCGTCATGGACAGTTTACCCTTTACCCTAGCATTAGGATAAGGAGTCGTCGCACTCTGTTTTAGGTTTCCCACCGTGGAATACCTATTTTACCCTTTCAATTCAATTCAATTTCAACGTAGAGATAGGAGTCGCCGCACTCCACGTAAGCGCTTCCATATGAACGTTTATTCCCCATTGAAACGTTGACCGTAATCAAGAAGTTTCTAACCTCCCTTTCGAGGGGAACTACGATTACTCTGATTCCATCCTCTACCCAGGATACGTAGGCACAAGATGCGAATCTTGGCGAGTAAACTTAGGACTAACCCTTAGGTCTTTCTGTCACTTTTAACCCGTAGCAATATACCCTTAAGCAGATAACTAAAGCAAAATAGTAAACAGTAAACAGTAAACAAGAGGTTCCTGTAGAGTACTACAGAAGTTTAGGGTGCTAATACCTTCCCTAAGCTTAAGCAACCCCTTACCTAGATCTCTCCCCGCATTGTGTTTACGATGAAAAATTAGGTTTTTCCTTCCTTTGACTTTTCCTTCGGATAAATTAAAGACCGGTTGTGAACTAAAGATGTGATTCAAATTAATTAATAATTTGATATCCTATTCTAACCGCAACAGGAAATGGCGACTTCATTGGGGACAGTCCTATGTTTTAAGGGTTATCTCTATCTTGTTTATTACTTATTATTCGCTTTATCCTTTGTTTGTATATATATTTGTACCTTGCTTGGGGTACCGTGTTGTTGTGAGATAAGTCTTACATCTGGACTTGAGTGACATTATTATAGGAAGGTGATATACTCGACGAGGCTTATAGGGAGTTGAATCCCGACCAAGTTGACTTGAGAATCACCGCTCAGTTGAGGCCCTTTTGAAAATGGTTCTGTTGAACGAGTACTCGTGAAAACACTTACTATTCTCGATTGGAGTCTGTGATACTGGGGACCGTATAGTTACCTTTAACCCCACTTTGGCCTTATATAGGACGTAGTGCGAGGACTATGAGGGGGTATTCCCAAAATAGTTGCTACGCGATACTACACTCAAAAGAGGTTCTCTTGAGAATATTATTAACCATCGAGTCAATCGGGAAATTGATAATATCCGAAAGATGGACTGATGACTTTGGGCACTTCTTTAGAACCCTTGTTCTGCAAGTATAAATAACCTATAGTACATACCTTTTTGGGAAGGGTAGACCTTGACTCCACTCATATCTCTAACCTAGGACTTTTGCTTGTTTGTGTGTGTTTGTACATTGCATCCATAGAGCACCATATCATTTCTAGTTTCAAGAAATTCAACAGTCCTTTGCAAATTAAAAAAAAAGGTCATACCTATGGACCATTGAAATTCTTGAAATCATTGCATTGCATTGCATACCTCTGTTTGTTCGGTAACTCATGTCCAGTTGTCTTTATCTTCTAGTGTCCCTTTGAGTCGTCAAGCTGATTCCTCGACATAGATATCAGACTAGAGCTAACTATAGACTCTAGATGTCAGAGCAAGAGGAACATAATGTGAAAATATGAATGGAGATCGATGAGTTGAAATCAGGCATGACCAAGCTCACCGAGATTCTTCAAGTACTGATTGCCAGAGTAGAGCCACCTCAGAGGACCGTCATTTAGGAAGTTTCAAGTGTTGATCCACCTCCTGTTCAATTGCCGCCCTCTACTTGGCCAGAGTTTGGTTTACCTCCTAACTACTTTTCACCTCTTGCATCTGCTGCTATGATTGGTCAGACCGTCAGACCGGTTTTTCAAGCTCCCGTCCTTGCCGAGCCTAGACCTGTGGTCCACACTGTTAACTAGATTGTCCAAGCTCCCTTTAAGAATCCTCCCTATGATTACAATGTTGTCGGTGCTCAAGGGGAAGACCAGGAAGATTTTGTTGAGCCTGAGATTACCCGTGAACAGTTTCAGATCATAAACAAGAGACTCCAAGCTATCGAGGGTACTAATTTCTTTAACATTGATGCCGACAATATGTGCCTAGTGTCTGGTCTTGTTTTGCCTGCCAAGTTCAAGACTCCTGAATTTGTGAAGTATCAAGGTCACTCATGTCCAAGAGCCCATCTAGTTATGTACTTCCGAAAGATGGCAGCTTACACCAACAATCAGAAGCTGCTCATCCATTGCTTTCAGGATAGTTTGAGTGGTGCCTCTCTCAAATGGTATATGAATTTAGAGCATAACAGCGTCCACTGCTTCCAGGATCTCGCCAACACTTTTATAAAGCAATACAAATTCAATTTGGACATGGCTCCCGATCACCGTCAACTTCAAAGTATGTCTTAGAAGGAAAGATAGTCATTCAAAGAATACGCTCAGCGTTGGAGGGAGATGGCCTCCCAAGTTGAACCCCCTATAGCGGAGAAGGAACTAACAGGAATGTTCATGGATACTTTGTCTCTTTTCTATTGGGAAAAGATGATTGGGAGTGTCTCTTCAAGCTTTACATATCTGGTGACTATTGGCCAAAGATTATAAGAAGGTTTGAAGAATGGTAAGGTATCCAAAGCTGCTGAATCTTCTAGTGGGGCAAAGAAATCCCATGGGAATTTCCAGAAGAGGAAAGAGGATCAAACCAATGCTATCATGACTGAAGCGAGAAGGCCTCTCCATGGACCTCAACCTGTTGATCATCATGTTGTTGCTCTACAACCAACACAAACTCCTCAAGGTCCAGTTGTTAGACAAAACCAGTATCGGAACAGGAATCAATTTGATCCTATTCCCATGACTTACATAGAGCTTTATCCTTACTTGGTTTAAAAAGGGCTGATCACTACAAGGGCTTTATCACCTCCTCCTAATCCTCCTCCAGCTGGATTTAGGGCTGATTTCCAGTGCGCGTTTCATGAGGGTGCCCTAGGCCACGACATGGAGAATTATTTTGCACTAAAAGCTAGAGTGCGTGAGTTGGTCAAAGATGGAATACTTGATTTTGCGGATAATCATCCAAATGTCCAGAACAATCCTTTGCTAGTGCATCAAAAGTGAAGCTTCAGACCGGACGACTCATCCTTGTACTGATTTAGTCACTAGACCTTTTGTTTCTTGTTGTCTGTACTTTCCTTATTTTTTATATTAGTTGTTTGCTTTCAAATTATGTTTGTACTTTTACATTAATGAACTGGGCATTGCAACTTTCGATTTCAATTCATTTTGTCTATTATTTGCATCTTTGTGCTTTATCTTTCAAATATTTACTTCTTGTCCAAATTTTTGATATGCAAAGATTGGAGGGAGGATGACGAAAATGTTATACCCATAACTGCTGCCAGTATGCTTTCAATCAAAACTTTGTTGACGATGTAAGGCATTGTTTCAACTCCCAAACACTGAAGAAATAAGGAAGTTATTCTTTTGTCACCTCCTTCTAGTCTAGAAGTTGGAGTTTCTTTCTTTACAAAAAAAAAACCCGCAATCTTGACCTTGGGATGAGTAGTTCTCAGTTAACTTGGTTGTGTGTTCCTACAATACACATTTCATATAAAGGCTGCATTCACAAATTTTCCTTCACACATAGCAAGTAAGTGTCGAAGATGTTTTCCAAGTCAAAAGTCGATGATGGTTCACCGTGATCATTTAATCCAAGCAGTCACTTTCTTTAAAAAAAAATCAAAAGAAAAGCCCGCTAAGTCAAAACCTATGAAGGAGACTTAGGCAAAACTGGGGTATCCCACTGACTGTGTGCTTTAAAAGAAACAGTTTAGGCAAAAGTTAGGGATAATAAAAAGAGGAGATCTTTAAATCCTTACCCTGAAAATCCTTAATGTCAAAATAACCAAAGGTTATAGGGAAGTAGTGGCTGCCTTTTCATAGGTCCCTTGACCTCCGAACCATCATTACTACCGTCAGTGCAATTCCTAACCTATAGGAGCCTGAGTGTATATTCTGAGTTAGCTGAGCATAGAACTGAAGATCATCGCAGAGTTTGGGTGGGTACAAATAAATTTTGAGCCTTTATCCTTTGTTTTATAAACTGTGAACCAGACCACATTACAACCCTCAAAAGACCTAAGTAAAACAAGGTTGTTTTGAAAGTGTACTACAGCAAGGTTGCGTAAGCTGACTCCAAAAGATCTTTGCGAATCATTTATTTTGGCAGTACACCTTTGTTTTAAACTTTGAGCGTTTTGAACCACCATGTTATGACCAACGACTCATATAATTTTCATCTTTCAAAAAGGATTTTGGTTTCAAAGTTGCATGAACTTTGCATTACCATGTTAGTATGAACATTTTTGTTTGCAAACTAGCATTCCTCTAAGGAATTTTCAAACAATGAGAAACTTGGTCAGTGATCCTATCAGGGGCAAGTTCCTTTTACATCCTATCTAAGAATCAGTTCAAGATTTGTGGTTCAGGGGCAAATCCTTCTCAGATTTAGTTTATGTAAAAGATTTTATTTTAAGACTCAGACTAGGGCAAGCCTCCGAGGGTACAGTAGAATAGTCTTTTCACGAATCAGACAACACAGTTTAGAAGTGTGGTAGAGATGTGCTCAGCAGTAGCATCTTGGGTCCGTAAGCAGAATGGTAGTGATCTCCATATTGAGGAATCAGTCTTCTAGTTTTGTCATCTTACCAGAAGAGTCGAGTCGTGTCAACGACGTCTGCATTTGCATTTGATCATATATCATAGCATAATTCTTATACATATGCATATCACGAGTGTTTCATCCTCATTTGCGTTTCTCCCGAGGTTGTGTTTTATCCATGTCTCACCTTGTGGTCAAAGTCCAACTTACTTGATACCTACCAACCGTTTGTGTCGTGTCTATCTGACGTTCTCCCAGATGTGATATTTTGTATCCGACTGTTCTTCCGGATACGTCTGTTCCTCTTACACCTAATACCATTCTCAAATATTGTGATTATACCTTTCATTCAAAGCCATTATTGAATGTTTGGTATCTTTTTATCCACTGCCATTCCTTGATGCCACCCTTATTTTTGTTTCTCTCTCTGATGTTTTTCCAGATTGATTCGTTGTTCTAATGTTCTCACAGAACTTTCCAGATACGCCTTTTGATTCTGATGATTTTCTAGAATCTATCCAATGGTTTTCCGAATTTGTTTCTCTTTCTGATGTTTTTCTAGATTGAGTCTTTGTTCTGATGTTCTTCCAGAACTTATCTGATGGTTTTCCAGATATTCCTTTAATTCTGATGTTTTTCTAGAATCTATCCGATGTTTTTCTGGATTTGTTTCTCTCTCTGATGTTTTTCCAGATGGAGTCTTTGTTCTGATGTTCTTCCAGAACTTATCTGATGTTTTTCCAGATATTACTTGATTGTTCTGATGTTCTTCCAAAATTCCATTTGTTTCTCTTTCTGATGTTTTTCTAGATTGAGTCTTTGTTCTGATGTTTCTTCCAGAACTTATCTGATGGGTTTCCAGATATTCCTTTTGATTATGATGTTGTTTCAGAATCTATCTGATGTTTTTCTGGATGTTGTTTCTCTTTATTTGTTTTGATGTTCTTCTAGAACCTATCTGATGGTTTTCCAAATTTTCCTTCAATTATGATGTTTTTCCAGAATCTATCCGATGTTTCTCCGGACTTGTTTCTCTTTCTGATGTTTTCTAGGTCGAGTTTTGGTTTTGATGTTTCTTCCAGAACTCCTTTGTTGCTTATCTGATGTTCTTCCAGATATGTCTTCACACTCTTCCCGTACATTTAATCCTTTCCTAGATGTTTTGGATATACCTTCAGAGAATTGTCTTCACCTCATTCTCCTATAGATATTTTCATTTTGTTTCTGGATACAGCCCAAAGTTTATTGGATGTTCTTCCGAGCATCTCTGGTAGGTTTCAGAGTTCATTCGATGTTCTTCCGGATGTTTCTGATGTTTGTTTCTCCCTGTACATTTTTCGACGTTTCCTGAAGGTCCCGCTTGATCTCTTCGTTTAAAGGAATGTCCCGAAAAATCCAGCACTTGTCGTTTACCTGATCCTACCGCCGTGTGGATCCTGTGTTACCTTGTCATCCTAGAGTGTCATCCGGTCATGCCTCAATCTGTTGCACAGTTACTCTTGGATATTCCCCTGTGGAGGCCGTCTCGCTGGTGCCATCTCCATTGAGGATCCCATTCTTACCGTTCCTTCTAAAATGACATTCGGTCGTGCTCGCACCAGTTGGCCATCACTTTAGAGTTCCCAAGTGTCGTGTTGTTTCCCTAGTACGTCGTTTTCTCTAGTGTGGTTTGTTCGTCGCGTCTGTCCCTTGTGTCGTCGTGTCGTTTGCATCCGTACATTTATCATTCTTTCATACACATCATATTAGATTCATAACATTGTTAGCATTATAGTTTGTTTCGTTTTGTCCATAGCATTGCATAGCACTGCGTATAAGGGCAAAATTTTCGGTTATCTGTATTTAAATCCCTTTTACCGTGATTCCTCGAGTCTCCGCTGCTCAAATCATCCGGTGAAGCTATTTAAATAGGGGCAGCTGTAATACCCCAAATTTTACCCTTTAGATTATTAGGGTCATTTCGTATTTCATTTCATTTTGCATTGTGTTTTAACTAACTACTAACCAATTTGCTCAGTCTGTTGGTTTTGCAGGAGAAATCATAATGTGGCCGATTTAATTAATGAAGGGAAAAAAGGTCATTAATTTACAGCCTGCTGACAATTTGTGAAGTCGATTCATCATCAGGAGTTCTTCAAGTGGTTGGGGTTTCTATCTCCGAGTCATGTGATTTATTTTAGGACGAGCTGAATTTTACGGCGGTTTTGACGTCAGATTTCTCGTGATACAACACGTTTTATTCAAGAGCCGAGATTCAGTCGTCAGTTGGACTTCAGAAATGTTATTTGATTCCTAAACCATATGGAGCTGAATATGTTGAAATATCAGTGGATTCGGGTTAAATCGGTGTGAGGGTTTGCTTTGAAGAATTTATTTTAACAGACGCACATTTTCCTGCTTTCTGTTGGTCAATGGTCGATTTTAAAGAAAACAATGGAATCTCGGTGTGCGTTGAATTTAGGGTGAATCTCTGTTGGTTTGGTCAGGATTGTTAGCCGAGCTGGTTGAGGTTACCGAGTTAAATCGTCTGGGATACAATTTGAATTTTTCAATGCGGAGGACAGTTTGTTTTGCCGTTTAATTGATTTTCTCTGCTTATCCGAACCAAGGCCATATTGACGAACTTTATTATCGGGTACGAATTGATTTACAGGAGGTTTTGAGCTCAGCAGTTATGTCGAGTTTACATCGTGCAAGATGGTTTAATGGTCAAATTCGGAGTTGGAATGTCACATTTAGTCGGACCAATTTAATTAAGTGAATTTATTCAGTTAAGCTTAAGCGGATGAATTATTGGGAAATTTAATCGGAGACGTCGAATTGAGAATTGAAGTCGGTTTATTGAAAATTGGAATTTATTCATTAAATTTTATATTTCTTACAAAGTACAAGAAGGAATTCAAAAATTGAGTTTATTAAATGCTATTCTTTACAATATTACAATGTTACAAAAAATAGTGATTACAAAAATTAATTCCTAAATTCCTACAAGGTCCTATTTTTCCTAAAGCCGTATTCGAATCCGATTTCTTCAAAGTTTCGATTTCCTAAACCTGCAAAACAATTTAACAGATGAACATAATAGAAGGAGTTAAAATGGATTTTTTCGGCTCCGATACCCTCATTTCAATTGTCATCATTGGGTATGTCGGGAGGGCAACAGAATATTCCGCCGCCAGCTCCTGACTTATTTTCTAGACCCCGGCACAAAGTCTAGCAGTATCTGTTCAAGGCAGCCAAGAGAGACAAAAGTGATTTTTAAAAGTGATTTTCAGGAAAAGTGGTTTTGGAAAAAGTGCTTTTGGGAAATGCACTTTTTCATGAAAAACGATTTCTGCCAAACAAGCCATTAACAAGATTTCTCAAAAATTTACGAAGCCCATGGATCAAACAACAACAGCGAAAATTCCTGGAAGTTACAACAAGATCCACGCACAATAAACCCAGGCGAACAAGTCCAACGACAAATTTCCCCCAAAATTCCAGCGGGATTCAGTCAAAAAACTACAACAAAACCGTGAGAAAAATCATAACTGAAATTCTAGGTACCAACTAGTCGATGTTACAGTGGAAGTTATGACATCCACTACTGAGCAGACTACAGATCTTAACAATAAACAAGAATTGAAAGTAGTAAATAACACATAGAATTGTTGACCCAGTTCAGTACAAAACATACATACATCTGGGGGCTACCAAGCCAGGGAGGAAATTCACTATTAGTAGAATTAATTCAGAGTCAAACAACCAGTTTGCACTCTTCACTTAAGACCTACCCAATGACACTTCAACCTAACACTAGACCTGAGTACCTACTCACTCCCCTCAATCACAACAGTGATATCAACCAATTCAGTTACACATAAACTTGAAGTCACACTTCAAACACACCTTGATCTGCTTCACAGCTTTGATCAAGAGACACAGAACTCGTGCTTAAAAGCTTAGAGTGACATAACCAGAGTACACCTCAAACACAGTAGTCGAATGCAATCATCCAAGAGATAATTGCTTGGCTCACAAGTATCCTAAGACACAATCACACATGTGAAGATCACAGTACACATACTAAATTCTTCACTCACAAACACACTGTACTCTCTGTCTCAAAAGCTCTGCTCAAACCCTTGCCCAGAACTCCTTCCAATTAGGATTGCTACTTTGTTATTTATAAGCAGCAGAAAGATCTTGGGCCTAAGTGCTGAAATTAGGTTTAATCTAGTTAAGACCTCTTTTCATTAAGCTGCACACTAACAATTTGGTCCTAGGTTATCCTCAGCCATGCCAGGCATTTCTCCTGAGATAACCAAGCTTCCTAAAATGTTTCCTTAAGTATAGCCTGAGCTTCCTAATGCAATATACCATAACCTAAAACACGCGCCTTGATGTCAGCTGCTTGATGTCCTAACATCCAGCATGACATCCAACATACTTTGCTCTTAGCTATCCAAACTTACCCTGCAGTACACTCATTATGTATGTTATAACATCAGTCATGACATTCACACTTACATCAATGTTTTGCCACAAAATGCAGCCAATCAAAAACATCTACAAACTCCCCCTTTGGCAAATTTTTGGCTAAAACACTTTGTCATCATATCAGAGAACAAGCAGCAGAAAAGTTCATAACATGTATCTAATCATGCAGGAAATCTACTAGCTAAAACTACCAATTAACACACACATGATGCAATACCATATCAGAGTCATCTACACATACAAACAATATCAGCTTCCAGCCACTCAGGATTAACTTGTTCACACACTATCATCCAGACTGTTCTGGATTATGGATGTCAAGACATCCAGGATGACATCCTGAATCACACCTGTTCCATAGCAAAAAAACACCTGCTAGTCCAAACTATAGAAGTCACATAATCCTGTGTTACTCCCCCTCAACTGATGCACACAACATCAGCCAAGCACAACCTGCACAACCTGCAGTCACACACATTCAAGTAGCAAAACACAACCTCATCTAACACCTAAACACAACTCAGAAGCATCAAAACACAACCTCATCTAACACCTAAATACAACTCAGCCTGCAGCACACCTACTGATGCATACACACAACTAAACCTGCTGAGACACAAACAGCTAAACATGCTACTACTACTACTTCTCCCCCTTTTTAGCCACAAATTAAGATCATAACTAAACAAATAGTATAGATCAAATAAGGTTATAATCACAGATTTAGAGGGTTATTACAACACAAAGCTCATGAAGAGCAACACAAATATCTCATTTTGTTAAGGCAGCCACCAAAAGCAAAAAAAATCTAACCAAAAAGAAACAAACTAGCCACACCAACAGCAGCCACAAACCACCAAAGCAGACAACTTAATCGTCATCCTCAGAAGAATCCTCTTCAACATCTTCATTGTCTCCTTCATCAGAATCTTCCTTAGAACTAGCAGCAGCTCCTTCTGATTCAACTTCCTGGCCATCATCCTCCCCTGAACCATCATCATGCCTATCCTCATCATTATCAGTAAATTCAGTGTCTTCATCTTGCTCAAGAGACCTGATCAACTTTTCCAAATTTTGCTTCCTTATCTCCAACTCCTTGCATGTTTCTTTGAGCATAGCAATAACCTCAGCTTTCCCTGTCTTAGAACTTCCCTTGGATGTTTCTGCAGATGTCATGACAATGTAAGGAACATGAGTTCCTTGAAACAACTTGTGATGGAAAGACAAGGGGCTTTCTCTCTTGCATGCAGAGTCATTCTCTTTGAGGATATTGGGATACTGATTCAATATTATTCCACAGATAAGAGAAGGAAATGCAATGGGGCCTTTGACACTACAACTTCCTGCATGCTTCATGGTCTGATAAAAAATGTAGGTTCCATAATCAAAATTTTTTTGGTCCCAACAACATAAATGAACTTCCCTAGGATAGTTGCAATAGTTGATTTTTGATTTGTGGGCACCTAGTTGGCAGCACCAATCTTATTTAGCATGGCATACTTCACACTCAGTTTACTTGCAACCAACTTTCCTTTTGAGGGCCAGCTTTTGACCTGGTTGGCAGTAATCACTTGACACACTTGGTTGGCAGTAATCACTTGACACACTTGGTTGGCAGTAATCACTTGACACACTTGGTTTTCAGAAGCAGCTTGTCGCTACGCGAAAAATGACACAGAGTCGCCACCGGATTTTATTTATCCCACGGGGGGAAAGGGAAATAGCGATAAAACCTTTGGGAAAAGAGCGCGGTCATCGCAACCAAGTCTTAGAGTTCGGGAGTCGGTTATGCGAGGGGAAGGTATTAGCACCCCCTCGCATCCATCGTACTCGATGGGAACCTCCTAGGTTATTTCGCGTGAATGGGTGTTTTATTCTAAAAGTTTGCTTGTTTAAGGAAAAGAGGGATTGGTTTATTTATTTTAATGCTCGCCAAGGATTGTGGCCCTTGTGCCTACGTATCCTCACTTAAAAGAAGTGAAGAATCAGAGCTTCGTAGTTCGGAGGCTTTATGAAATTGTTGTTTGTTGGTTGATTTTATACCTTGAAAAAGGTTTTTTTGGATTGACGCCCCAAGGCAAAAATAGTTTGATGAGTTGATGTTGTTTTTAATTTTTTTTTTTGAAGAAAATGTGTTCTTGACTAGGATTATACAAAAGACTTTGGATAGAGATGAATGTCTCGAATAACCAAGTCGAGCGCCTTGTATTCGAAACATTCGGAATGAGTGTAGGAGGGTTCCATTCTCATTCCTTCTCCACCACTTTAAAGTTCATGGTGCATAATTCCAATCATATATATTATTGTGTTTTTTTTTTGTATTTTTATGCGAAAAGAGAAACACTTGACGTTGGATCAAGATTTATTGCTTGTAAAGATATTTGAAGTGATGCGATTTAGGTCGATGGCGGTGCACAAGGCATCCGACTTACATGGTCAAAAATGGCTCGATAAAATCGAGAGTTTACTTTTAAAAATAGTTTTTGGAAACAAAGGTCAACAAGGGCCATAACAATATTCACATACAAACATCATACAAACATAAGCCACACGGCTCAAAAAAATCGAGACACACAAAAAAAACGGCACGAAGTGCCATCAAAGAGTTCGCCGTGCGAACTCTTTGAAAAAAATTTTTTTAAGGTAAAACCGGTAAAAAAATATGGAGGAAACAGTGGTGTGACACGGGTGAAAAAAAGTTGAAACAGTGATGCAACACGCCCGGCCGTGTTGTGTGATATGGCCCGTGTTGCAAGGCCTGGGGAAAAAAACTTCATACAGTAGCGTGACACGGTCGGCCGTGTCGTGTGACACGGCCCGTGTTGCTGGTCCAGGTCGAAATCTCACATATTTTTTTTTATGTTTTCGTTTCGTTTTTGTGGTTCCTTGAGGATGGTTTCTTAGTCCCTTAGGGGATATTACATGATATACAGTTCAACAACACATAAAAGAGTGAATGAAATGAATATAAAAGCAAAGAATAAAAGGAGAAAGATTTGAAGAAATGGATACCAAGAGCTTTCTATCCTTCTTGCAAGTACTCCAATGACCTTTGTTGGATGTGCCCTCCCCTCTTCACTCTATGTTGTGAAGGTTTGGTTTCTCAATGATCCTCTTGTGTCTCTATCTCACTCTCTTTTTTTCTGTTTTTTGGGGGTTTCTTGCTAACTATTTTCTGGTTTTTTGCTCTTACTCTTTGCTCTCTATATGTAGTCTCTACTCTGCTTGCTTCTTGTGTTGTGTTCTGTTTTGATAGTAAGGAATACTATGTTTTCTATGCTTGCTTGCAGCCCATTTTCCACCTTTTCTGTCAACTTTTTCTGCTGTCCTAAAGCCACACACTTTGCACACCTTTTCATCACCAACTTTCCATTCTTGGCAATGCCTTTTTCTTCCTTTTGTGCAGCCCCACTTTTCCCTTCTATTTCTAGTATGACTTGCTGCATTTTTCTGCTGTAGCATACTATACTACTATCCCTCTTTTTGCCCATTAGTCTCTTGGATGGTATTGCTTTGTATCTTGCCATGTAGCCAATTGTTACCACTCTTTGACAGCATTTGCAAACTGATATTTAGCAAGTAAATATATCATTTGCATGCTATTTCCTTGACTTTGTGACATAAAAAATGATCTTGTAACATAGTACATGTTGTCCTCTTGATTTTGTGACATGTAGTAATTCTTCAACTCTTGCATGGGGTTGTTTTGCCTATGATTGAACATGCATAATCTTGGCCCATAAACATTCCAATGTTGATTTAATTCTTGCATATTTCTTGGATGTTTGTGAACATAATGTAGCACATGAAAAAAAATGGTGTAGTATGAAGAGTACCATATCATATATTTGATTAAAGACTTGAATGAAGATTTAGAAATAGATTAATTTCTAAACATTATCTAGAGTTGGAATTTTTGTAACAAATGACATGATTGTAATGTCACAAAATTCCTCTTAGTATTATTTTTATCTCCATTCATGAATATTGAATTTTGGATGATGGATTCCCTCATGTGCTTAAAAATGAAATCTTGAATTAGGCATTGATGATCTTGATTCATGCCTTAATAATTTGCACTCCACTTATGCCATAAAAATAAACATGTATGAAGGAGCTTTGGATTTGGCCTAGCATTCATGTCTATTAATATTTATCTTGAATATCCTTGTATTTTGTCAAGTAACTTCCCCTTGCCAAAATTTTCATGAGTAGACTTTTTCCTTAGATCAAACCTTAAGTGATGAACCTTTTTTCATGTAGTCCGAAAATAGACAAGTTACAACCAAACGGCCTAGTTCGTACCTTGTGAACCCGCATGCTCGATACACAATAGAATGATGTATGATATGCCGAATGTAGGGTATAAAAGGCTAACGGTGAAAATGAGGGTGTGACACAGCTATATCAGGATGTTCTCCATCTGATCTTCCTAGATATTTGTTGATGATAGTTGAGGAAAAGGTGACACATTTCCCTCTTACATATACCTTGCCAAACTCATTTGATTTTCTATCAGCATATTCTACTGATAAGTTTACAATGAATTCCTTGACAAGTATTTCATAGCACTGTGAGAACTGAGTGACAACCTTTATTAACCCAACATCATGGATGAGATTCATGATCTCCTTACTTTCAAGAGCATTCTGAGCTAGCTCTCTCTCCAAAGCCAATCTCTTTTGATACACATATTTTCATCTGTTGACACTTGATGGATAATGAAATGAGACATTGTCAATAGGAACATCAGGAACACTAGCAGCAAGTTTGCTAGTTGTGGGTCTCTTCTTTGGTGGGATGTCAGGGACATCACAAGCAACATCTGAGTCAGAGTCTGATTCAGAACTAGTTTGGACCTTTCTCTTCTGTGGAACAACCTTGCTCCAAGCTTTGGTAGGGCCAACAAGAGTATTCTTTGTTGCAATCTTCTTCTTAGGAGTACTCTGCACAGCTACCTTCTTCCCTTTCCTAGTCATGAGCCTTTTGGCTATGCTAGGGTTGATTGTGGCTATCAAATCATTATCTGAATAGTCATCAAGGTTCAAAATTTTAGCATTATCCTTCTGAGCCTCATTATCATCATTGTTCGCACTTCGCATATTAACATCATTATTTTCAGAAGCTTGACCTTTGTCATTTTCCTTTTGTGAGGTCGTTTCCAAGGTTTCAACATCGTGAATGACATCAACTTGTTCATCCATATGGGGAGCAGGACCCTCAGTGTTAGGGGGAATGGATATTCTTTGCACATCATGTGGCTCAATTAGAACCCTGGATACCAAATTTGCAATGGTGTTGTGGATATGTCTAGCTTCTTCCCCACTGATATCCTCATGTGGGAGGGAGGTTGAAGACTGAGGAGCCTGACCCGTGACTAGTTCTTTAGGTCTTCTTGCATGTGAAGTCCATGGTTTTTTCACAATATGACCATCTGGGGTTAACATCCGCAGGGGTGCTACCTCAAGAATCCGGTTAGGGTTGCTAGAATCAGTTCTAGCACCAGAACCTGAATCATCGATGGTGGTCATTTTCTTGGAAGAATTAGATTTTGGTTGTTGAGACATTTTGAGAGACGTTGGTCGAGAGAGAGAAGGTTTTCTGTGGTTGTTGAAAGAGGTATGAAAGATGAAGAAGTGGTATGGGCACCAAATGAAACAAGTGTATAGTGGGTAGGGGTAGTGAGGTAAGGTTGAAAGAGAGGAAGGAATTCAATATTTTGACCAATCAGCAAATGATTAATTTTCAAAATACAATTCCTTATTACCAATAATTGCTATAATTCCTCATTAAGACGCACTCCTAATGATCGCGACTTTCTATGTCTAATACAACTTAACTGCAAGTGCACAGTCTATCGCGTAGTAATAAAAGATATCGATCCCACAGGGACTCGTAATCAAACTAGTGTTCTCGGGAGTTACTATGTTTAGCTAGGTAGATAATGTTTAAGGGAATAAGATTGTCACTTAAAGGGAACTAAAAATGTTACTTAAATTATAATTACGTGAATCGATATGCAGTAATTATGTTCTTCAGGGATTTGACAAGTTACCGGTATATGAAATATTTTTCAGAGTTTATTTAAGCAGAAAATAGTGATCTGAAGAATCTCGTCTCACGATGGTTGTTGACGCTAATCATAATTCTAAGGGCCGAATGTACGCTTTCGTGTCCCATTCGGGGTTAAAACTATTTTTTGGAAATCTCTAAGTTCTAATTCATTTTAAAGTGCTTTCGCTGTTATTAAAACAAATGACTAGTGTTTACTATCTGGTCTTGCCGCAGCTTTCGCTTGTTGGTTCGTACCTTAATTAATTTCCCACTTTCGTGGCAAAACTACTTTTAAATAAGTTCTCGCTTTCGCGACGAAGTTTATTCAGTAAATAAATTTAAACACTCAGACCATAAACAACTTTTGAAAAAAGAAAGTTTTCAACCGGTTATTATCAAATCCCGTCCGAATTATTATTACATATCGATTACTCTGATTTAGCTAGACATGGATTTGGGAAAGGTAAAACATAAATAAAAACAGTGAATAATAACATGCATCATAATGAAAACTAAAATTACGATTAAAATTTAAAACCTGTAAATATTCCAATTGACCTTTGGGCAGATCCTCCACAGATGTTGGCAGGATTCTGGTCTTTATGCCAATTGATTGTACAAGGGAAATAGGAATTACAGATGAAATGAAAGGCAACAAAAAAATAGAAAGAAATGAGCTTTTGCTCTGGAAATGAAATTGGGCAGCACTTTGTTGTCTGAATGCAGCTCCCTTTCTCAGTTCCCCTTCTTCCCTTTTTATAGAAATAGAATTCTAACGGTTATAACTTGAAGAAGGTGGACTTTGAGGCAGAAATATCAGGGAGTAGTGGTCCACTATTTGGGACTTGGAACTGCAGTTTGCACGTGCATTTGAAGTTGGGCGTTTTTGCCTGCATGACGGTCGTCACGGTGTGTGACGGTCGTCACCCGTGTGACGATCGTCACCCTTGTGACGGTCGTCATGGAGCTGTGACGGTTGTCACAGCAGCAAAATATGCATTCTGCGTTTTTCAAGTTGTTTTCATCCGGTTTTCGTCCATATTTCATCTGTGATTGCTTCTTTTCTTCATATTACCTTGTTTAGACATGATCATCAAATACCTGCAAAATATCAGACAAATAACACGGAAAGAACCCGAAATCGGATCGAAAACAGTCAAACATCAGTTGAATTATGCATCAATATATATACGATTTCGTGTTATCAAACTCCCCTAAGCTTGAATGTTTGCTTGTCCTCAAGTAAAACAGGAAAAAGTCGGCAAGCACGAGGCAACTTCTTCGTTCGCAAAGTTGGGAAAAACCGGGATTCTTAGTAAGAACAAAACGAGTACGGTGACAACACTAGACTATAAGTCTTCGGAGGTCTCCTTCTTATGCAAATCGGTCCCAGTCATTCTACTGTAGCTTGGTGTCAAGGTTCTCGCGTCAAGTTCACCCTGTTTGTTCTAGCGCAATCACATTAAGCCTGTTGTCCATACACTTTCATGGCAAGTCGACCTGTTAGTGAATATGATCTCATTTCTGTTTTGATCTTCTTCATTGATCATAAGCTTATACCATCGATTTTTTCAATGAGTTTTCGTACCGTTGGGCTAAATGCTCGGGTGAGGAGCACCTAACTTAGAGGGAAACGCGTCTTTATATTTTGGCTAAATGGCTTTCTTTTCATGATTTTTCATCTTTTTGAAGATCATACACTTATTTGCATTGGTCGCTTGCTTAGAAGTGTTTTAGGATGGTGCTGACTGCTAGTATAAACTACTTGGAGTTGAGTTTGCGTAGACACTTGAAACTTTGGTACACGTAGGTAGTGAAACCGACTCGCATAAACCGGAGATCTAAGGTGTCGGGACGGTACTGGCTTTGTTGGAATTGTCGTCTCGGAGTTTCAAAACTTGGTTTGAACTTGGGCGCATTCTCGTGGTGCTTTTGCTTTTGAGGAACGAACGAAAATTTTTTTGTTTATGTCGAATAACGTGGGGATGTTTGCGTAACGGGAAAAAGATATATAAACGAGCTTTTATTTGCTAAAACGTGAAAATGTTCGAATAGAAATTACGGAATTCAAAGTACAATGGAATGGGAAATAAACGCTCCCCTCCCACACTATCTCAATCAGTGTCCCCACTGATTTGAAGGAATGCGAGAGGGAGATACAAGGGAAATGAAAATACAAGAAACTGAAAATATAGTAAACAAATAAGGAAAATGATAACTAATCACGGCCTCTGCCTCGGTCACGTCCTCGCTCGTGTCCTCTGGCTTTGACTTAGTCGACTCGGTCCTCAAAACTCATTGCTCCGGTATGATAGACATAGTCACGGAGTCCTTCAAACTGCAAGGTCAGATTCGCCAAGTTCTCAGTAATGGTTTCTTGGCCGGTTTGCAGTTGTTGCATTTGGGTTCGATGCCAAGCTTCGAACTTCTCTGCTCGCTGATTCTACTGCTGCATCATAGCGAGTATCTGGGCCTGCTGGTCGAGAGAACGGCGGAGGTCTTCTTTGGAGTAGTCGGGCACTGGACGATGGTGGTGGCGGCGGTAGGATATACCTTCGGAAGGAAGTGGTTGTGATGCCTCCGGTTGCTTAGGTCTGTCCAACTCATCTTGGATTTCGTCATCAGAACCTTGGGTGTGGGTCTGAGTTGGAGCAGCGGCAGCAGGAGGGGCAATGAGGTCAAATAGCCAGTTGGTATGATCCTCTCGGTGCATCCGGGTGCGTGATGGAAGGATGATGCTTCTGACGGTTTTGCCACGCACGACCGGGTGGTATTTGCCATCGGCTCTGGAACGGATGAGGTGAGAGGCTCTGCAGTGGTCGGTGTCGAGGAACACCAAGGGAATGGCATGGAGGTGCTGGAGGCGGTCACCGAGGTTCATCCCAAGTGCAATGGCAGTGACAATCCCGCCAAAGTAAAATGGCTTAGAGCCACGGTTGCAGTTGGCCTGAATGTGGGCCAGGAGGAACAGAGCGGCGTTGATGGGCTCGTTGTTGAAGACACAGCCGAGAAAGAAGAGCTCTTTCGAGTTCACCTTATGGTTGCTATCCCGGGCGAAAATGGTGTTGCTCAGTGCTCGGTGGAAGTACCGGATGGTCGGGTTGTGGATATGCGTTGCGTGCAGAGAATCCCAACCATCGACATTGATGCCGGTTAATTGGTACCAGAGCGCGAAGGCTTCGTGCTGGAACTGTTCGGTGAGGCGGCGGTGAGCATTGTCGCCGCGGGGGAATTGTAAGATGGAGGCAATCTGGTTCTGGTTCACTTGATAGTTCGTGCCGAACATCCGGAAGCATGCGGCACTGGAGTGTTGGCTGAGGTCGCCGCTGGAAGTGACGTAGGTGAACGAACTTAGGAACTCGAGGGTGAGTTGTTCGTACGTCGGCAGCGGATTGGTGCAGAGGTTCCAGATGCCGGCTCTTTGAAGCATCCAAGTGACGCCGTCAAGGAGTCCGAGCTCTGTGAGCGAAGGGATATGTGGATAGTGGGTCGGCTGTAGCGACCGTTGATGGAAGACGATATAGTTGGCTCTCTGTCTCTCTCCTGAGTCACCGTCGTTGAACACAATGTTGTTGAGGTCTGGGGTTTCATTGTTTCTCGCCATTGTTGGAGGATACGGAGGAAATGTGGATTGAGGTGGTTCTGTGGAGTGGAAAAATGTGACAGAAGTGTAATAGGAAGTTGAGATGGGAGTTGGAATATATGGTGCAAGGTGGGGAAAACGAAAATTGGGAGTGGGGTGTGAGTTTTTGATGATTGGGAGTTGAAAGGATGGAAGTGGGAGAGAAAACGCAACCCCTGTTATATCAGATAACAGTTTTGGGCTCGTGACGGTCGTCAGGCTCTTGTGACGGTCGTCACACCAGCAAAATCTGCAGAACGCAGAATTTTGCTTTGAGGGTGTTCTTGCAATGATTTTTAGGCCTATAAATGATATGGCAATGTATTATATCGGCCAATAAACAAAGAATAACATAAAAACAGAATAAATGAATAAAGACTATAATTTAAATAACAAGTAATTAGAATTGTTATAATGTAATACATAGGGAAATTAACAATGCAAAAATCAAAATAATTGAAAACGGGCGGAAAGTAGAAAAGCTAAACTATAAACTAAACTAAATCTAATGCTAATATCTAGTCTTTTCGTGCCTTCAACTCATCAAACTTCCGGGCGTAGTAGTCGAGCTGGTCACAGACTAAGTCCATGAAGACTACGAGTTCGCTGTGTATGCTTGTGATGTCGTCTTTTACAGTATTCAGAGCTGCGTCAACGTTGTCCAATCGGTGAAGAACAGTATCCATTTTGTTCATGGTCTCCTCAGGAATGGGCTCGGGATAGGTGTTGTAATGCGGAGGAGTCGTAGGGTCTACTTCAGCTTCTGATACAACATCCTCATAGTACATATAATCGTGTGCTTCATAGATGTGATCACTGTCGTACATGTAGTTCTGTGGTGTTGATTGAGGTGAAGGAGGTCCCATAGGCTCATCTAATTCATAAAGCCAGTTGTCCTTGTTGTGGATACTTGTCATCTGATGATTTGGCAATGTGAATAGCTGGACAGGTTTTTCATTGATGAGGTACTCGTAAGGTCCAGGTCCCATAGTTCTTAAAATGCGCCTGTTAAAGCAGAACTGGATATTCATGGGTCGGATGGTGCCAAAACTAGTGCTTGCATTTAAGTGGAATCTAAGGCCAAGCTCGTGGGCAATCATTGTCACGAGGCCTCCTATTAGAATAGGTGATTGTGGGTCCTGAGTGAGGCGTCTGAAAGATCTCATCATAAATGGTATTGCATTCACTGTACGGTCCTGAGAAGCACAGAACATGATAAATAACTCTTCTTTAGATACTGTGGTAATATTTTCTTCTTTCCCGAAAAGGGTGTGAGCTAGTATCTTATGAAAGTATCTGAAAGCTGGGTTATGAATCTCATCATTATACATTCTGTCTGGTTCAGGGTGATAGTTGCCTGTGATTCTACCCCAGAATTGGTTGAGTTCAAAATCAAGATCATCATCTTCTGCACTGATGAACACATGCGGTCCGCTAGGAAATCCTAGGAGGTTAGCTAATGACATTCGGCTATGGGTTTGGTCCATCCCAAACATCCTAAAGGTGATCAGCTCTGTGTTGGATCCAAAACCATAGTTGGGTAAGTACCTGAAGGAACTTAGGAATTCATAGGTGAGGTCCTTATAGGTAGCAAAACGGGTTTTCAAAGCAGTGTTCTCCCAACCCAGTTGATTGAACAGGTATTGGATGCTATCAGTGATTCCTAGTTTCTCCATGGTAGACTTATCATAATACAGCGTTAAGGGTATTTCTCTTTCAGTTAATACTTCAAATCTTGCCTTTTGAGCTAATCCTCGAAAATGAACCTTTGTGAAGTTGTACGCGGCCATACTCGCAGGTAAGTCGGAGAAAAACAGGAGGAAAGTTTGAAGACTTTTAAAATCCTGAAAAGTTTAAAACAGAAGTTTGAAGTCAGGATTTTTAAAAACAAAAAGCGGTAAAAACAAAAGAGAAAAGAGAAAAATAAAATAAAAATATGAAAATAAAAGAAAGTAGAAATAGTAGCAATTTTAAGTTTAGAATTTTTGTTAAAGTTTCAAAGTAGAATTTTAAATAAAAATGAGAATGAAATACAGTAATGAGGAAAATGCGGGAAAAATTGGGTTGCCTCCCAGTAAGCGCTGTTTTTAACGTCTAAAGCCTGACGATAGCTTGGTGACAAGCTATTCGGGTGTTTGAGCTGGAAGCTCAAGCAATGCTATACTGCAGACTTGAGGGCTGTTTTCGTTCTTATTATAATGTTTTAGACGTTGCCCGTTTACGATAAACGGTGCATTCGTCTTATCGGTAATTTCAACAACTCCACTCTGAAGTACTTTAGTCACTTCATAAGGTCCGGACCACCTAGATTTTAGTTTACCTGGGAAGAGTTTTAATCTTGAATTAAATAGCAGTACAATGTCTCCCACACTGAATTGTTTCTTGACTGAACGTTTATCATGCCACCTTTTAGTTCGTTCTTTGTAGATACGGGCATTTTCGTAAGCGTCCAATCGAAGTTCTTCTAATTCGTGTAAGTTCAAGATTCGTTTTTCTCCTGCCTCGGTGTAGTTGAAATTAAGTGCCTTAATGGCCCAAAAGGCTTTATGCTCTAATTCTACAGGGAGGTGACAGGATTTGCCGTAAACTAATTTGTAGGGTGTAGTACCTATTGGTGTCTTAAAAGCGGTCCTATAAGCCCATAAAGCTTCATGTAGATTTAATGACCAATCTTTCCTTGAGGTAGCGACAGTCTTTTCCAATATCTGTTTTATTTCTCTATTCGAGACCTCTACTTGTCCGCTAGTTTGCGGATGATAGGGTGTAGCTACTCGGTGTCGGACTCCATATTTAGAAAGAAGTTTATCAAATATTCACGATATGAAGTGTGATCCGCCGTCACTAATGATGAGTCTGGGTACACCGAATCTAGGAAAGATTGTGTTTTTGAAGAGTTTGATTACTACTCGTGCGTCATTTGTTGGAGCAGCAATGGCTTTTATCCATTTAGACACATAGTCTACAGTGACGAGTATGTAGTTATTACCAAAAGAAGGCGGGAATGGTCCCATGAAATCTATTCCCCATACGTCAAAGATTTCTACCTCTAAGATTCCTTTCTGAGGCATTTCATCGCGTCGTGAGATGTTGCCAGTTTGTTGGAATCGATCATATTTTAGCACAGCGATGTGAACGTCTTTCCAGAGGTTAGGCCAGAATAAGCCGGCTTGGAGAATCTTAGCGCACGTCTTGGATGTACTAGCATGACCACCATATGGTGCTGAATGGCATTGGGAAATGATATTTTCTATTTCTTCCTCTGGGACACAACGACGATATATGTTGTCGACCCCTCTCTTTAAGAGTAGAGGTTCGTCCCAATAATAGTGTTTCAGATCGTGGAAGAATTTCTTCTTTTGCTGATAAGTGAGATCCGGTGGAAGCACGCCTGCAGCGAGGTAATTAACGATGTCAGCATACCAAGGTAATGTGACTTGGGCATAGACGGCTTCTACGGCTTTTTCGAGTTCTGGATCTTCCAAGATTAAGTTGGGCATGTCACTTTCTAATTTGGCTATCAGATGTTCGTACGGGAAATCGTCATTTATCGGTATTGGTTCATGTTTGATGCCTTCTATTCGGGATAAGTAATCTGCAACAACGTTCTCGGTTCCTTTCTTATCCTTGATTTCTAAGTCAAACTCTTGTAATAACAGGATCCATCTCAATAGTCTTAGTTTGGCATCTTTTTTGCTTATTAGGTACCAAATGGCAGCGTGGTCTGTGTATATGATAATTTTTGCTCCTACTAAGTAAGAACGGAATTTGTCAAGCGCAAATATAACTGCTAGAAGTTCCTTTTCTGTTGTGGCGTAGTTCATTTGGGCAGGATCTAAAGTTCTACTGGCATAGTAGATGGCATGGAGTTTCTTGTCCTTCCTTTGTCCTAGAACTGCGCCTACGGCATAATCCCTCGCATCGCACATGATTTCGAACGGTAGTCGCCAATCGGGTGGTTGCATAATCGGTGCGGTGATAAGGGCTGATTTTAATGTTTCGAATGTTTTTAGATAGTCGTCGTCAAAGACAAACTCAACATCTTTCATCAACAGGCCGGTCAAAGATTTTGTGATTTTTGAAAAATCTTTTATAAATCTTCGGTAGAAACCGACATGTCCTAGAAAACTCCGTATTTCTCGTACGGATTTTGGAGGTTGAAGATCTTTTATAATCTCTATTTTAGCTTTGTCGACCTCAATTCCTTTATTTGATATGACATGTCCTAGAACTATTCCTTGTCGGACCATAAAATGGCATTTTTCCCAATTCAGGACGAGGTTCACTTTTACACAACGTTCTAATACCATTTCTAAGTTTTGTAGGCATCCTTCGAAACTTTGTCCACATACCGAGAAATCGTCCATAAATACTTCCATGATGCCGTCTATGAAATCTGCGAAGATTGCCATCATGCATCTTTGGAAGGTTGCTGGAGCATTACAGAGTCCAAACGACATTCGGCGGTAAGCAAAAGTACCATAAGGACAGGTGAATGTAGTCTTTTCTTGGTCATCAGGATGAATGGGAATTTGGAAAAATCCTGAATAGCCATCTAGATAGCAGAAATATGAATGTTTGGCTAATCTTTCCAACATTTGGTCTATGAAGGGTAACGGGAAGTGATCTTTTCGTGTGGCTTTGTTAAACTTCCTATAGTCAATGCACATCCTGCTTCCAGTCACGACTCTTTTTGTTATTGATTCGCCCTTTTCGTTCTTAACTACTGTTACTCCTCCTTTCTTTAGTACGACATGAACTGGGCTGACCCATTCACTATCGGAGATTGGATGGATGATTCCTGCATCTAGCAATTTCTTTACTTCATCTCTGACTACAGTGCTTAGGATGGGGTTCAGTCTCCTCTGATGCTCTCTAGAGGTTTTAGAGTCTTCCTCTATTGTAATTCGATGCATACAGATTGAAGGGCTTATACCTTTTAGATAGCTTATGTTATAGCCTAACACGGTGGGGTACTTCTTTAGGACTTCTAATAGCTTTTCGGTTTCTGGTTGTCCTAAGTCGGCGTTGACTATCACTGGTCTTTTTAGTTCATCGTCTAGGAATTCATATATAAGGTTTTTGGGTAGTGTTTTAAGTTCTAAAGATGGGTTCTTCGGACCTGGCATATGGTTTGGGGTCAGTGCTAAGCTTTCGCTTAGGCTGTCGTCTTTATATGGTTTACGCCAATCATCGTCTTCAGAAATATCGGGTATTTGAATCTTTATTATTTCTGAATACGTGGTCTCTTCATTTTCAAGTTCTCTTATGCATTCGTCAATTACATCTACTAAATAGCAGGTATCGTCTATGGCTGGTGCTTGTAAGAACTTGGTGAGAATGAACTCTATCTTTTCTTCTCCTACTTCGAATGTTAGCCTTCCTTTCTTCACGTCTATAATAGCTCCGGCTGTAGCTAGGAACGGTCTTCCTAGGATAATTGGGGTAACAGAGTCCTCTTTGATGTCCATGATTATGAAGTCGGTTGGGATGTAGAATTGTCCTATGCATACTGGAACGTTTTCCAGTATTCCGACGGGGTATTTTACCGATCGGTCAGCTAATTGTACGAACATTTTGGTCGGTCTTAGGTCTCCCATATTCAGCTTTTTGCATATAGATAAAGGCATAACACTGATACTGGCTCCTAAATCGCATAGAGCTTTGTCTATTACGAACTTTCCTATGACGCAGGGTATGGAGAAACTACCTGGGTCTTTTAGTTTAGGAGGCATGCGGTTTTGAATTATAGCGCTACACTCTGCAGTAAGTGTAACTGTCTCGTTATCCTCGATCTTTCTCTTATTTGACAGGATTTCTTTGAGAAATTTAGCGTATGAAGACATTTGAGTTATCGCTTCTGTAAAAGGAATAGTGATATTCAACTGTTTAAGGAGCTCTACAAATTTCTTAAACTGCCCTGAAGTTTTAGAGTTTATTAATCTTTGAGGATAAGGGATAGGTGGTTTATATGGCGCTGGAGGTGCTTGAGTTTTTTCACTTGCGGTATCCTCCTTCTCGTTGTCTTCCTTCTTCTCTAACTCGGATTCCTTTTCTGCTTGTTCAGTTGGTTTTTGTTGCATGGCTGAGTTTTCGGTCCTCAGATCGATCGGTTCGTCCAATTCTTTTCCACTTCTTAGTATTACAGCATTTGCTTGACCTTTTGGATTCTGTTCGGGTTGTCCAGGAAACGTGCCAGCGGGTGCGGCAGCAGAGGCTTGTTGTTGAGCCACTTGTGATATCTGTGTTTCTAACATTTTGTTGTGGGTGGCTAAAGCGTCTACTTTTCCGGTCAACTGTTTAATTTGCTCGCTAGTGTGTATGTTTTGATTCAGGAATTCTTTGTTTGTTTGAGCTTGAGTAGCTATGAATTTTTCCATCATCAACTCGAGGTTTGATTTCTTAGGTGCAGTCTGAGCAGCATCTGGCTTCTGATATCCTGGCGGAGCAGTAGGCATTTGCAATGCATTATCGCTTTTGTAAGAAAAGTTTGGATGATTTCGCCAACCTGGGTTGTAAGTATTTGCGTAAGGATTTCCTTGAGCATAATTTACTTGGTCTGGTGGGATTCTGGCTAGCAATAGGCATTCGGGTGCATTATGAGTGGTGCTTCCGCATAACTCGCAGTTTGGAGTTACGGCAGCGACGGTTGCAGTGGGGTTAACGGTCAGACTGTCAATCTTCTGTGCTAGAGCATCTACTTTAGCGTTGAACTTTTCAAGGCTGCTGATCTCGTACATCCCACCTTTCGTTGTAGTTTTCTCTGTTGGAGTGCGTTCACCTCCCCATTGGCAGTGGTTCTAAGACATGTTTTCGATTAGTTGATAGGCTTTGTCGTATGGCTTATCCATAAGTGCACCGCCCGCGGCGGCGTCTATTGTTAATCTGGTATTGTATAAACGCCCATTATAGAAAGTATGGATTTTCACCCAATCTTCTAGACCATGGTGAGGACATGTTCTCATCATATCTTTGAATCGTTCCCATGCTTCGTAAAGAGATTCAGTATCTTTTTGTCGAAATCCGTTGATTTGAGCTCTAAGCATAGCAGTTTTGCTTGGCGGAAAATATCTCGCTAAGAAGACGTTCTTCAACTGTTCCCACGTCGTAACGGAGTTGGATGGTAAGGATTGTAACCATGTCCACGCTCTGTCTCTAAGAGAGAATGGGAAAAGACGAAGTCTTATCGCGTCTGGAGTTACTCCATTTGCTTTCACTGTGTCTGCGTATTGTACAAACTTCGTTAAATGTTTGTTTGGGTCCTCAGTTGCATTTCCTGAGAATTGGTTTTGTTGTACAGCTGACAGCAATGAGTGTTTCAGCTCAAAATTGTTTCGAGTAATAGCTGGGGCAGCAATGCTACTTCTAGGCTCCATCTGAGAGGGTGTAGCGTATGCCTTAAGCGGTTTGTTTTGAGGTGCTTTAGCCATCTTTGATTCTTCTTCAGATTTGGGAATGGGAGTGAGAGGACCGGGAATGTTATGTTTGAGTTGGTACTCAATGATTCGACTTCTTAAATGTAAGAAGCGTTCTAGTTCTGCGACTGAAGGTTTTAAGATATCGCCTTGTGGGCGATTACTTGGCATACAATCGACAGCACTAGTAAAGGAAAAATGAAAATAGTTAACCTAGTCTATACGGCGTAACAGAAGGTTACACTATTGACTAAACGGGTCCCCAGCAACGGCGCCAAAAACATGATCGCGACTTTCTATGTCTAATACAACTTAACTGCAAGTGCACAGTCTATCGCGTAGTAATAAAAGATATCGATCCCACAGGGACTCGTAATCAAACTAGTGTTCTCGGGAGTTACTATGTTTAGCTAGGCAGATAATGTTTAAGGGAATAAGATTGTCACTTAAAGGGAACTAAAAATGTTACATAAATTATAATTACGTGAATCGATATGCAGTAATTATGTTCTTCAGGGATTTGACAAGTTACCGGTATATGAAATATTTTTCAGAGTTTATTTAAGCAGAAAATAGTGATCTGAAGACTCTCGTCTCACGATGGTTGTTGACGCTAATCATAATTCTAAGGGCCGAATGTACGCTTTCGTGTCCCATTCGGGGTTAAAACTATTTTTTGGAAATCTCTAAGTTCTAATTCATTTTAAAGTGCTTTCGCTGTTATTAAAACAAATGACTAGTGTTTACTATTTGGTCTTGCCGCAGCTTTCGCTTGTTGGTTCGTACCTTAATTAATTTCCCACTTTCGTGGCAAAACTACTTTTAAATAAGTTCTCGCTTTCGCGACGAAGTTTATTCAGTAAATAAATTTAAACACTCAGACCATAAACAACTTTTGAAAAAAGAAAGTTTTCAACCGGTTATTATCAAATCCCGTCCGAATTATTATTACATATCGATTACTCTGATTTAGCTAGACATGGATTTGGGAAAGGTAAAACATAAATAAAAATAGTGAATAATAACATGCATCATAATGAAAACTAAAATTACGATTGAAATTTAAAACCTGTAAATATTCCAATTGACCTTTGGGCAGATCCTCCACAGATGTTGGCAGGATTCTGGTCTTTATGCCAATTGATCGTACAAGGGAAATAGGAATTACATAAGAAATGAAAGGCAACAAAAAAATAGAAAGAAATAAAACTGAACTTTTGCTCTGGAAATGAAATTGGGCAGCACTTCGTTGTCTGAATGCGGCTCCCTTTCTCAGTTCCCCTTCTTCCCTTTTTATAAAAATAGAATTCTAACGGTTATAACTTGAAGAAGGTGGACTTTGAGGCAGAAATATCAGGGAGTAGTGGTCCACTATTTGGGACTTGGAACTGCATTTTGCACGTTCATTTGAAGTTGGGCGTTTTTGCCTGCATGACGGTCGTCACGGTGTGTGACGGTCGTCATGGAGCTGTGACGGTCGTCACAACAGCAAAATGTGCATTCTGCGTTTTTCAAGTTGTTTTCATCCGGTTTTCGTCCATATTTCATCTGTGATTGCTTCTTTTCTTCATATTGCCTTGTTTAGAGATGATCATCAAATACCTGCAAAATATCAGACAAATAACACGGAAAGAACCCGAAATCGGATCGAAAACAGTCAAACATCAGTTGAATTATGCATCAATATTTATATATACGATTTCGTGTTATCACCTAACTTGCTTCTTAAATTTTCAAATTGAGTAGCCTTGATATTTCTTGTGAACATGTCAACCATTTGTAGCTCAATGTTCCCAAGCTCCACACACTCTTCTCTAGAGTGATGTCTGTTATCCCTATACATGGCTTGATTAGGCTGAATTGGATTCATATTGATGGTACTAAGATTGCCACAATATAATATCATGACACCCTGAGTGACATTTCTCCCTTTATGATGGTCATTTTTCATGGACTCCACCAAGTTCCAGTATAACAGATCTAGATTTCTATGATGTCCATTCTTTGGATGTACTATCTTGGCTTGCCTGTCAGCCTGCCATTTACCACAACCTTTTCCTTTATCTGGGATTAACTTTGGAGTTCCCCTTACTACTTCCTTGGATATGGTTTTTTTCATCCCTTGAAGATGTCTACCTGTTTTATGCCATAATTGATCCTCCTTTTCTTCTTTGGTTAAGACTTTGTAGTTATTTTTAGGCTCCCATAAATAAGAGTTATTCTTAGCTCTAGATCCCCTCATGACTTCCTTATATTCTCCATTGGTGACAACACATTCACCCTTAGTGAATTTAACACTGAGACCTTGGTCATAGAGCTGACTAATACTGATAAGATTCACAGTCAGTCCTTTCACCAACAGACATTATCCAGTTTTGGAGCACCAAAACAGTCTAGATTTCCAATACCTTTTATTTCTCCTCTAGCTCCATCACCAAAGGTTACATGACTTGAGGAATGAGGTTTGATGTTCACCAAAAGGTTCTCTATCCCAGTCATATGTCTAGAACAACCACTGTCAAAATACCAGTCTTCTTTGGTTGGCATCCTTAGAGAAGTACGAGCTACTAGTGCCACATTCTTAGCAACCCATTGTTGTTTCTTGATAGGAGCAACCTGTTTTGGTTTGACGTGATGGAGTTTCTTGTTCTGAGCATCCAGTTTGGATTTGACTTGGTGTATGTGGCTAGGAAATCCATGCAGCCTGAAGCAAAAGGCCTTTATGTGCCCAAATCTTCCACAGTAGTAACACATATGCCTTTGGTATTTTTTATTGATCTAGTTCCTGCTTTTGTTTCCCTGATGTTGTGACATTGGTTGTGACATCCGGTTTGACCTCCGATGTTCAGCCTTTGGCCTCTTGCATCCCAAGATGGGTTCTTGTTTACCAACAAATCCTAGTCCAGACATGTCTCCTGCTTTCTGACCACTTTGTAGAATTTCTTCTAGAGTGTCAGTCTCATTGTTTAACATCCTGATTGATTTTGACATCTGATCAAGTTTAGAATTCAGCAAGTTGACCTCATTGTTAAGTGAGTCTATTATTGTAAGGTGCTCTATCTTTTCAGCCTCTAATTCACTTATGAATTTCTTCTGCTGCTCTCCTTGTTGATATATTTCTGCACTTCTGATGCATAGCTTTTATATGAAGTGCTCTCCTTGTTGATATATTTATGCACTTCTGATGCATAGCTTTTTATATGAAGCTGCAAGTTCATCAAAGTTCAGCCCATCTTCACTTGAATCATCATCAGATACACACACACACATACACACACACACACACACACACTTGTATATGCAGTGACATGTTTGGCAGATTCTTCTTCTGATCCACTCTCAGAATCTCCATCAGACCAGGTGACAATTAAGCCCTTCTTCTGCTTCTTGAGATAGGTGGGACATTCAGCTCTAATGTGACCATAGCCTTCACATTCATGGCACTAAATTCCTTTACCTTGGTTGGGCTTTTCTTCATACTTACCTCTTCTGATGATGTCAAGAGAACTGTTCTTGAAATTAGTTCTAGACTTATGATCTATTCTTTTGATCAGTTTGTTAAATTGTCTTCTAAGCAAGGCTATTGCTTCTGACAGATCCTCCTCACTTTCACCATTGTCTTCCTCTGAGTCATTTGCAGTGTTTGAAACAAAAGATATGCTTTTGTTCTTCTTCTCAGCCTGATCACGCATTCCCATCTCAAAGGTTTGGAGAGAACCAATGAGTTCACCCATCTTCATTATGCTTATATCCTGAGCCTCTTCAATATCAGTGACCTTCATGGCAAACCTTTTGGGCAATGATATGAGAATCTTCCTCACAAGATTTTCTTCAGACATCTTCTCTCCTAAAGCTCCTGAGGTATTGGCAATTTCAAGAATATTCATGTAGAATTCATGAATAGTCTCATCCTCCTTCATTCTCAGATTTTCAAACTTAGTGGTCAGCATTTGTAATCTTGACATCTTGACCTTAGAGGTACCTTCATGAGTTGTTTTGAGTGTATCTCAAACCTCTTTGGCTAGTTCACAGTGATGCACAAGTCTGAAAATGTTCTTGTCTATTCCATTGAATAGAGCATTCAAGGCCTTAGAATTCCCAAGAGCCAAGGCTTCTTGCTCTTTGCTCCACTCTTCTTCAGGGATTAGTACAATTGCTCCATCTTTATCTGTTTTCACTGGATGTTCCCATCCTGAATTAGCTGCTCCCCAAGCCTTGCTATCCAGAGACCTCAAGAAAGCTATCATACGAGGTTTCCAGTAGTCATAGTTAGAGCCATCTAGAATTGGTGGTCTATTTGTGAATCCTATATCCTTGTTCATAGTACCAGAATTTATCTTCCCTAGATCTCACCCAGAAAATAACAGGCAGGGTGCCTGCTCTGATGCCAATTGAAATTCTAGGTACCAAGCAGTCGATGTTACAGTGTATGTTATGACATCCACTACTGAGCAGACTACAGATCTTAATAATAAACAGGAATTGAAAGTAGTAAATAACACAGAGAATTGTTGACCCAGTTCAGTGCAAAACACACCTACATCTGGGGGCTACCAAGCCAGGGAGGAAATTCACTATCAGTAGAATTAATTCAGAGTCAAACAACCAGTTTGCACTCTTCACTTAAGACCTACCCAATGATACTTCAGCCTAACACTAGACCTGAGTACCTACTCACTCCCCCTCAATCACAGCAGTGATGTCAACCAATTCAGTGACATATAAACTTGAAGTCACACTTCAAACACACCTTGATCTGCTTCACAACTTTGATCAAGAGACACAACACTCGTGCTTAAAAGCTTAGAGTGACATAAACAGAGTACACCTCAAACACACTAGTCGAATGTAATCATCCAAGAGATAATTGCTTGGCTCACAAGTATCCTAATACACAATCACACTCGTGAAGATCACAGTACACAGACTGAATTCTTCACTCACAAACACACTATACTCTCTGTCTTAAAAGATTTGCTCAAAACCCTTGCCCAGAACTCCTTCCAATTAGGATTGCTACTTTGTTATTTATAAGCAGCAGAAAGATCTTGGGCCTAAGTGCTGAAATTAGGTTTAACCCAGTTAAGACCTCTTTTCATTAAGTTGTGCACTAATAGTTTGGTCCTAGTTTATCCTCAGCCATGCCTAGAATTTCGCCTGAGTTAACCAAGCTTCATAAAATGTTTCCTGAAGTATAGCCTGAGCTTCCTCATGCAATATACCAGAACCTAAAACACGCGCCCTGATGTCAGCTGCTTGATGTCATAACATCCAGCATGACATCCAACATACTTTGCTCTTAGCTATCCAAACTTACCCTACAGTACACTCATTATGTATATCATAACATCAGTCATGACATTCACACTTACATCAATGTTTTGCCACAAAATGCAGCCAATAAAAAACATCTACAATAACAAGCACATCCTGGTAAAACGCAAGCAAGCCATGAATTCCTGGCAGTAACCAATGAATTCACCTCAACAAAATATGCCTGAGAAATCGTGAGAAAACACCGTGAAACAAACCGTCAGAAAATCACGCACCAAATATCGAAATCGTACCCAAATGCCCAAGTCTACAAGTAATAATATAAAATAGGCGCATGCATTCATCAGAAGGGGAGGAGGAAGCTTTCATCACAAAACGGAAAAAGGGTCACGATCTTGGCGAAGAAGAAGAGGATCTTCCATCGTTCATCATCCTCATTGAATCAAGGCCACAAAAACCCAACCGCGAAAAGCGCCGGAGCAGCATCCAACCACGACTCAACGGACTCAGGGAGACAAAACCACGTGTCTCAGCATTATCGTCCCCGTCATCTACCATCCACTCCGAACCGCTTCAAACCCAATCAAAGAAGGTGAGCAGTCCGGGCTAATGAGTTTGTTCGGTTTTGTTTTTTTGTGCAGAAAACATTCAGAAGTTCAGAAGAAGTATGACGGACGAAATGAAACAGGAAGAAGAAGAGGAAGAGCTTGCATGCAGGCAGCAATGGCCGCCGCTAGAAAAGAAGAAGATAAGAAAAATGATAAAACCTAGATGGCTAACAGCAACACGCCCCTCCGTTTTACTACTTGTTTCTTTTTCTTATTATTATTTTTTAATTATTTCTACTTTTGTTTAGTAATTAATAATTAAAAATATTTGTTTAATAATTAGTAATTAAAAACATTTTGTTAATTTATAATTAAAACTTTTTTATTATAACTAAAAACCTTTTTAGTAATGTATGACTAAAAACCTTTTTTTATAACTTATAATTAGTTTCTTTTTATAACTTGAAATCATAGTTTTTCTAATAACTATTAATTAAAAACATTTTTTTAATAATAACTTTTAGTTAGTAAATTTTTTAACTTATAATTAGTAACATCTTTTAATAACTTATAATTAAATTTTTTTTAATAACTTAAAATTAAATCTTTTGTTAAAATTAAATTAATGACTTATGATAAAAAAATTAATTTTTAGTCGAAAATTAAAATCTTTGTTTTCTTATAAATTAAATTAACCCTTCTTTTTAAAATTAAAATAAATTGATTTTTAATAAATATTTAAAAATAAAGAATTCCTAACATGGCCGTTTAATTTTCGTCTGACAGTCATTTAAGTCTTGTTTATCTCTGCTTACTAACCGGTGATATTTTTTTGTATCTCATTTTTCGGTTGTAATCATGCGAGGATATCGTTGCTTTATTCCGTCATTATTTTTACATTTTTCATGGTTGTAATTTGTGCGAGTATATCGTCGCTGTGCATGTCCTTTACTGCTTTCGCACTTTCTCGTATTTTCTTATTGTTGTTAATTTTTTTGCATTATTTACCGTTAAAACCATTTCGAAGGAATAGGTCTAGCCGTTTGAACGTTGCGTCAAGTCCTTACCTTTGACTCTTTCACCTTTCAAACCTAGAAACTCCGAGTCGCCGTGCTCATTTTTTTAGGCGTCCCGCCGTGGACAGTTTTACCCTTTACCCTAGCATTAGGATAAGGAGTCGCCACACTTTGTTTTAGGTTTCCCACCGTGGAATACCTATTTTACCCTTTCAATTCAATTTAATTTCAACGTAGAGATATGAATCGCCGCACTCCATGTTAGCGCTTCCATATGAACACTTATTCCCCATTGAAACCTTGACCACAGCTAAGAAGTTTCTAACCTCCCTTTCGAGGGAAACTACGATTACTCTGATTCCATCCCCTACCCAGGATACGTAGGCACAAGATGCGAATCTTGGTGAGTAAACTTAGGACTAACCCTTAGGTCTTTCTATCACTTTTAACCCTTAGCAATATACCCTCAAGCAATTAACTAAAGCAAAATAGTAAACAGTAAACAAGAGGTTCCTGTAGAGTACTACAGATGTTTAGGGTGCTAATACCTTCCCTAAGCTTAACTAACCCCTTACCTAGATCTCTCCCCGCATTGTGTTTACGATGCAAAATTAGGTTTTTCCTTCCTCTGTCCTTTCCTTCGGATAAACTAAAGACCGGTTGTGAACTAAAGATGTGATTCAAATTAATTAATAATTTGATATCCTATTCTAACCGCAACAGTGGTGAAGTTCTCAGTAAGTTCTACCATATTGACTCGAGACTTTTCAATGGCTTCGACCATCTGAACCTCTTCAGGTTCTGCATAATTAGCTTCTACAATTTGCAGTGGGTCAGATTCTATTTTCATATGAGTCTTCCCCTTGTCTCCAAACTTCAACCTTCCTTCTTGAATGGCGTTCTTCACCAGATCCCTGAAAAGAAAACATTGAGAAGTTTTATGACCTAGGAAATTATGGTACTTACAAAAACCTTTTTTCTTTCTTTGTTCTAAAGGAGGGACTTTAGCACCAGCAGGTACTATTATTTGCCCATCCTTAACTAACAAGTCAAAGATTTCGTCACATTTAGTAACGTCTAAAGTGTATGTTCTTTAAGAAAATCTATCATTAGACTCAATGGGATTTTTCCCATTTGAAGGAGCTAAGAGTTTACAGGCGTAACGTGGACCCTACTTTAATTCAGCAACACCGACCTCATGCTCGTCGAAGTAAAGTGTTTCACCATACAAATTTTCTACATCTTCGTTACATTCAACGAAGGCTACTTTTTTGCCCTTACTGAACCTAGTTTTCTTTACTCTTAGCCTTTCTAGACGTCGAACTCGGTCAGCTAGCTGTGCCATATCTCTGAGATACTGGGTATCCAATTTCTTCCTGATGGCATAATTTAGACCTCCTGCAGCCATTTCGACTAGTTCATGCTCTGGCACTTGCGTGAAGCACCAGGCTTTAAGAAGTCAAAATCTATTCAGGTAATCATCAATTGGCTCAGTACCTTTATGTTTGATACTAGCCAATTTTTTCAGACTAATCTTGGCTTGCCCCATATAAAACTGTTCATGAAACAAACACTCTAATTAGGCCAAATTATAGACTGAATTAGGAGGCAAAGTAGTGAACCATGTAAAAGCATTTTTTGTGAGAGAACTTGGGAAGTATTTGACCTAAGGCTCTCATCACCAGCTATCTCTCCCGCTTCGATCATGTACCCAGCCACGTGTTCGACAGTTGATTCAGTAGTGTCCCCTGCAGTCTTACTAAATTTTGGAATCTTCGTCCTAGGAGGTAACTCAACCTGCAAAATATAATCCACTATCGGTGAAATATAATTTGGCCTTGTAAAGCCAAAGTTTTCTCCATTTCTGGTCATTATATTTTCGACCATAGCTGCAAGGTTATTTTCTTCGACTGCATCATGACGTCGAACTTGTCTAAGTATTTAGTCATCATTCTGATTCCTGTTCACCATGACTACTCTTGGTTCTTCCTCTATATGGGTTGGTACCTGATTCCTTTGTGGTTCGACTCTAAAAGCTTAACCCATTTCATGATCCTCCATATTCGCCTTGTGAACGTTTTGTTGCTGATATCGTGAGACATTCTCGACAACTGTTACTCTTTGCTCAAATGCTGGTACTCACATAAAATCAGCCATACGGGCTAATTGTGTCGCCACCTGCTGGTTGATTTGAGTAGTATTCTGAATTAGAGGTTGAAATATTTCTCTCATCGTTTGAGACAACGTGTGCACCATTTGCATATTACTTTCATCCATTTGCTGTCTTAAGTAGTTTATAGATGTAGTTGTAAGACTAGGTGCTTGCCTAGAGTACCCAACACCTATGCTTTAGTTGTTTCGACCACCTGATCCAGATCCTTGTACTGGCGAAGAGACCACGTTTTCCGAAAATATGGATGGAGAATTCTGCAAATTCTGCATTATTGACGTAGGCATACCATATGGTTGGTTCCTTAGTAATGGTTGTGAGAAACCTGGAGGAGGAATTTGCCTGTATATTGAACTTCCTAGGGGTGTTGGCGAATTAGGACTTTGGGGTCCTACATATTCCAACACAGGTTGAATGTACGTTCGTACACATGCTGATCCTGGATTCACCATGGACTGCACTTGTTCAGACACCACTACCGGTGGTGACGTCTATCCTCCCGTTGAAGGAATTGGATATGGAGTATTCTGAGACCCCATGCTCGACTGAGCATTTAAAATGCTTCCTTGAGGATCAACTTGTTGATTATCATTTGTTTCCATTCTTTTAGTGTATCTTCTTTTTGGTACTCCTTCGTGTGTTGTGACTAACTTTCCACTCCTTAATAACATACAACGAAGTATTCGCCCAAAAAAGATTAATGTAAACTTTGAAATGCTTAGCACTGGGTCCCACCAGGTGTGCCAATTTGTTTACCGTGAATTTTGGTAAACAACCGATGGTCTATCAATTTAGGGTAAAATTGACTAACTTGCAGGATCAACCATACTAAATCCTAGAAAATGTGCTAAGTATGTAAAAGGCCCTAAGCTGAACTCCACGTTCGACTGTGAATCTTTTGGAAAGTAAGATGACTTGAAGATTCAAATAATAAGTAAAAGAAAGCATGTAATGCATCGAAGATTAAAAGGCAAGAATGTAAAGGTGCAATAATGTTAAAGCTTTTAAAATAAAGGCAATAATGTAAATATGCAAAAGACTATAATCTGAACTCCGCGTTCGACTATGGAATCTTTGAAAATAAAGGCTTTTAAAAGTAAATGCTGTAAAGTAAAGGGCAAGAAATTACAATCAAACTTCGCGTTCGACTATAACGTCTTTGTAAAGTAAATGGCGTTGAAGATAAAGTTGCAAGGAAGTAAAGTGCTTTGAAAATAAATGTGCAAAAGATTCTACTCTAGACTCCACGTTCGACTAGAGATCTTTGGAAGTTAAATTTTAGGAAGATAAATAGCTTTGCAAATAAATGGGAGAAAGGCTAAAAGTGCAGAAAAGTTAAATGGCATAAAAATAACTCTAATCTGAACTCCATGTTCGACTAGGGGACCTATGAAGGTAAAAGCGCAGAAAAAGCTTGTAAAATGGTTTAAACGCAAAAGCTGGAAGTTAAAGTGCAGAATGAGTAAAGGCGCATAAAGGGTAAAGGCAAGTAAATTTCATTAACGAAAAAGGGTTGGTGTTGTATCACATACATTCTCGCTAACTCGTTTCTCTACACGCGGGTACTTTGAGTTGTTTGGAGTGACTAGTATAAAATGAATGAACACCTCTATTACATAAGAATAAGAACTATTTATAGTACTAGAAAATAACTACTAAATGACGGTAGAGGCTTCACAACGAATCCCTTTTGACGCTTTTTCCACTATCTCAACCGTTCCCACGTTCGTCCACTCTTGGTTTGAATTTTGAACACTTAAGATTTCCCTCCAATTTTGGTTGTAACTTCTGTGCATTCTCTTCAGTGTGGCCCTCGTCGAGCACTTTCCAACACTTAGCATTTTTTAGTAGCTTTGTCCACCTCTCTTTGACTTGGATTGCTCCCTGATTGTGTCGAAAAGTTCACATGTTTCAAATTGACATTTTGACTTGAGATGATTCAAAAACCAGCTAGTGTCGAAAATTGAGAGCTAACATCCCCACCCGATCTTCGCGATGAACTTCAATCCTATGTTAGGTTAACTCAGGCTATACATTCATGTTCCTATAGGCTAGGAATAAAACTGATGACAATTGGTGATGGTTCAGACACCTAGGGTAGTCACTACTTCCTTACAACATTTGGTTGTTTTTTGCTAATGAGGACTTTTAGAGTGAAAGCTTTAAAGAATTCCTCTTTTTATTATCCCTAACTTTTTTCTGAACTATTTCTTTTGGGTTTACAGTCAGCGGGATACCTCATTTCTTCCTAAGTCTCCTTCATGGGTTTTGACTTAGCGGACTTTTTCTTTTTTGATTTTCTCTTTTGAGAAAGAAGGTGACTACCGGGTTTAATGGCTATGGTGAACCATCATGGGCCTTTAGGCTTGGAAAACATCTTCGACACTCGCTTGTTGTGTGCGAAGGAAAACATGTGAGCACAACCTTTATATGAAAGGTGTCTTGTATGCACATATCGTCGAGTTAACTAAGAACTACCCACCCCATGGTTGACATTAAGGGTTTTGTGTAAGGAAAGAAAACTCCTACTTCTAAGCTCGAAGGGGTTAACAAGGGATTATCTTCCTTATTTCTCCAGTGTTGTGGGATTGAAACAATACCTTACATCATCGACAAAGTCTAATTAAAAGCATACTAACAATGGTTATAGATATAATATTTTCGTCATCCTTCCTGCTAATCTTTGTTTAAACAACAATTTGATAAAGATAAGTGGATGGAAAAAGATATATATTTTTGCTTTCTTTTTTTTTTAACAATGAAAAGAAAAAGAAAGAGTGAATACAAATGGACTTAATCAAAAGATTCATAAACATTTCATTAATCTTGCCAATTCAAAAAAACAACGGCTTACAAGCAAATATAAAGTCAACATGCAGAGAAAATACAACAAAAAATGTTGAAACAGCCAAAAGATTGCCAACATTAGGGAATTAGGATATCCTTTCTTGACTTGCTGCTAAGCTAGCCATCTTCAAAGTTGATTGTCAAGATCAGCTTGATAATCATATTCACATCTATTCTCAATAATTTCTTCCATATTCTGGACTAACAGAACCTCCTGATTGGATGAAGGATCGTTGATTTGAATAACTTGAGGCGTGAATGAGAACATCTCGGAGTCAAGAAAAGTATGAATCAGGCTCTTGAGCACCTTGCAATCTTCAGTTGAATGCCTCTGTGCCCTAGCATGGTAGTCACATCGGGCGTTGGCATCATAGTCTGGCGTGTATGGAACAGATACTGAGTTCAACTCCCTCGGTACTATCAATCCCCCTTTGATAAAATCTGGCAACATCTGACTGTACGATATTGATAATAGAGTAAAATGCCTCTCTAGCTTTCTTGGCCTTTGTCGGGTGTGCTGACACGGCTGACGGCGGTATGACCGTTGATACTAATGAGGTCTTTAATTTGGAGAAGAATATTTCCCTTGTGGAGAGAATGGTGTCTGACGCGGAGAGCCAAAAGATTGTTGACTCTGATCAGTTGAGATACATGAGTGCTGCGACTAAGGTATTGGAGATTCTCATATGGAATTACTTTCTTCCTCCAATTCTTCTAGAGAGCTAACAACTTATTTACTCTCACTAGCTGGGATGTTCGAGGTGCCTCAAATTTTTCCGCTCTTAAGACCATTTTCGATGCGCTCTCCAGCTATTACCAAGTCAGAGAAGTTTGATGTTGCAATGATAAACAACTTTTCTCAGTATGAGCCTAACAAAGTATCCACAAACCAGTCAACCAAATCTTTCTCCAAGGGTGGTGGTTGGACGTGAGCAGCTATTTCTCTCCACCTCTGAGCATATCCTCTAAAAGATTCATTGTCTACTTGATATAAACCTACCAACTCTAGGTGGTTGGGAGCCATGTCAAAATTGTAGTTGTATTGCTTCACAAAGGCATTAGCTAGGTCTGACCATGACTAAATGTTGCTGCTCTTTAGCTGCATGTACCAATTCAGTGATGCCCAACTCAGACTGTCTTAGAAACAGTGGATTATGAGCTTGTCATTACAGACATGTGAGGTCATTCTTCTGCAAAACGTCACCAAATGCTGCCTTGGATAGCTATCCCCTTTGTACTTCTCAAACTTTGGTGTTTTGAACTTAGGAGGTATCACAAGGTCGGGTACCAAGCGCATGTCTAAAGCATTCAGATCAGTAGTGTCACGGACCTTAATAGCATCAAGTTTCTCTTCCAATGCATGACATTTTTCCATAATCTCAATGTATCGTGGGTCCTTGGTTTTCATCACAGGGACTACCTCTTAGGAATCTAGATCAAAGAATGCAAAACTAGTGTATTCCACGATATCAACTGAAGAGGAATGTCCTTCTCGGACGATGGTGCGCTCTTGTATAACCTGGTTCCCAACAGGAATCTACACAGGCTGAGCTTAAGCAACATTGCTCACTTGAGATGGAATGACGTTCCCAGTGACTGGAATCCTTTGAATGTTGTCATCTCTCTTTGGCAAGGTTGTCATAACTTCCATAATCTAATCCAAGTGATCTTTCATCAATTCAAAATCCGATCTTGTCACAAACTGGTTTTGCTCTCCTATGTTCATGATCCTTCAAAAGCTACTTCAAGTCCAATGGTGGCAGAGGGAAGTCAATAAGAAATTTATGGAAAATGGATGGATTAGACTCAAGGCTGAGAAATTCAAATGCAAATGCAAGTCAAATTGTTTCAAGAAACTCAAAAGCAAGTTGCAAACATTTTTTTGAAAAAATTGAAAAGTTTCATTCCAAAATATAGGATCTCTATGGATTTTGCAAAGGAATGAACAATTAGATTCTTTGAAACCAAAGGGTTATTCACGGATGCGGGAACATATGGATGGATGTATCCACAAACACACGTATACAGATATTCACATATTCACACACATGTACTGGAAAACAAACAAGGGCCTAGGTTTGAAGAACACAAGCATGAAGCTATAGTCTACCCATCCTAAAAGGTATGTACTATGGGTTTTTGATCTGCAGAACAAGGGTTCTAAGAGGTTCTTAGAGTCATCAATAAATCTTTCGAATATTATCGGCTTACACGACTACTCATGAGGGCTAATAATACCCTCAAGATAAACTCATCAGAGGGTAGTATCGCATGACAACCATCATAGGTCTACACTTGGATAATCATTAAACTACGTCCTAAAAGGCTTAGAGGTGTGAAGGGATACTAAAGGCTTTAAGCTTCATAGAATCCCAGGTCAAAAAAAGTGGTGCCAATATGACTACTCGCATTTGACATCAATAATCCCAAATAGGCCTCCACTGAGCATGGTTATATCATATGCTAGACATGGTATGACTACTCCCAACAGTTAAATATTAATTATACCACAATCCTATCATAAGTGAAGGCTCAAGTCCAGGTTAGGACTTATCTCACCACTCAAGGTAACAACCCTGCATACAAAAAAACCCAAGCACAACAGGCATATATACAGATCTTTACAAATATACAAGTATACAAGAAAGAGAACATATAAATAACACAAATATAAAAAGGCGGGTGTAACACTCTTAGGGGATGTCTCCCTAGTGAAGTCGTCATTTTTGTTGCAGTGAGAATCGAATATCAAGCTATTAGTTAACTTGAATAAAAAATCATGAAGTTCACCACTGAGCTTTGATTTATCCAAAGAAAAGGTTAAAGATCGAAGAAAACCCTAAGTGTGCTATGTAACAACAAAGCTAGAGATCTAAGGTTCAGAGGTTGGTTATACCTAGGGAAGGTGTTAGCATCCTAAGTATCTGTAGTATTCTATAGGAACCTCTTGCTAGTATATTTGTTATGCTAAAGATTGCTTACTAAGGAAAAGGTGCTAAGGTAAAGACCTAGGGTATATACACTAAGTATGCTCGCCAAGACATCGCATCTCGTGCCCATGTATCCTGACTAGGAATGAGGAATCAGAGCCTCCGTAGTTCACCTAACTAGGGGTGAAGAACTCTTGATAATAATCAAGGTTCCATAGGGAAGTAACTGTTCATAACCGTGACACTTACATGGAGTGCGAAATGAGATAAGGGAGTTAGTTGTTATTTGTTAGTGGGTTGGCAGGCTCTCCAAGATATCACATCTTGTGCCGACATATCCTGACTAGGAATAGGAATCAGAGCCTCTGTAGTTCACCTAACTAGGGATAAGAAACTCTTGACTGTGGTCAAGGTTCCAAAGGGATGTAAGTGTTCATCTCTATGATACTTACATGGAGTGCGGAGACTCCAATCCTAAGGTTAGTTTAAATTATAAGACTCTAACGAAATCTCGAGGGAAAAGTTGACAAGTTATTCTAATCATGACATGGCAGTCAATGAGGGTGATCCTTTCCTTTAGAACCGGATTAAAGGGAAACAACAACAAAAGAGAAAAGATGAAGCTTTAAGCATAAGTGAAATCAATGACAAACAAGAGAACACCAAACATTCATCAATAACTCATGGACTAAGTCAGAAAAAGTATCAGCAAGCATCAAGAATAAACCAATCAACAAGGCAAGAATTAAATATAAATTTCTCAAGAATCAAGTCAAACTAAAGGCAACAATGATGGATCAACACTTAATTAAAAGTTGGCATCAAAAGCTTCGAAGGTATCAATAATTAAATTCAAAATTGAACATCAAGAATTAACCAAAATAAAATCAAGGATTGTCAAGATTAACCTAAGAATCAAATAAAATCTAATTAAACCAAAATCTAATTAAAAACTAGTTAACAACTTAAAATAAAATTTAATTAAAACTAAATAACAAATTCTAATTAAAATCTAATTAATAAAATTGACTCAAAATCTAATTAAATTAGAAAGTTAAACTACAAGAGTGTAGGAAAGTTAGATGGGCCCACGACCCATGTATCTATTCATGGCGGGTGTTGTGAAATCATGTCATAGGATTAGGAAAACCCAAATTAACCCTGGCACGGTTGGCATTTAAGTTACAAAACATCAATAGTTTTTTTATCAGGTGAATCAAAGCAAGGTTACTATTGCGGTGAGAATAGGATATCAAATTATTGATTAATTTGAATCACAATCTTGATTCACAATTGGTCTTTGATTTATCCGAAGGAAAGGTTAAAGAAAGGAAAAACCTAGTTTGCATCGTAAACACAATGCGGGGAGAGATCTAGGGTACGGGGGTTGGTTAAGCTTAGGGAAGCTATTAGTATCCTAAACTTCTGTAGTACTCTACAGAAACCTCTTGTTTAAATGTGCTACTGCTAATGGTTATCTATTAAGGGTAATGCTAAAGGGTTGAAGGTAAAGAGAAGGACCTAAGGGGTTAGTCCTAAGTATACTCGCCAAGACTCGCATCTTGTGCCTACGTATCCGAGGTAGGGAATGGAACTAGAGTAATCGTAGTTCCCCTCATAGAGGGAGGAAGAGGAACTTCTTGACTGTGGTCAAGGTTCCAGGGGGATGTAAACGCTCATATGGAAGCGCTTACATGGAGTGCGGTGACTCCGATTCTACATTATAGAGTTGAGTTGAAAAAGGGTAAGTAAGTATTCTGCGGCGGGAACTTACATGGAGTGTGGCGATTCCTAATCCTAAGGCTAGGATAAAGGGGGTGGATGTCCACGGCGGGACGTCTAAGCATGAGTACGACGACTCAAATCTTAAGGTTTGGAAAAGGTTGAGGTGTGTCCACGTCAGGACGCCTAAGCACGAGTACGGCGACTCGGATCCTAAGGTAAGGATGAGGTGAGAGTAAAGGAATTGACACAACGGTCAAACGACAAACCTTTCCTTCGGAGGGGATAAACAGTAAAGCAGTGAATAATTGAAAAATGTAAGGATATGTAGATAGCATGAGATATTGAAATGTGGATAATGCGTACAATAAACAGATGATAGAGGTTGAATTAAAATTGAAGAGTAAGTTGAGAGATAGTTATGAATCGCCAGAAAAAAATGATTAATTGGTGGAATTATTTTTAGTTAAGAAAATAGAAGGTTAATTGCTTTTATGATTCTTATGATTAAGTGAAAAAGATTTAATTAAGCTTGAGTTAGTTTGAAATTAAGATTTTTAAGTTAAATGAAAAAAGTTTTTGCTATTTTTTGTTTGAGAAAAGTTAGTGAATTAAGATTAAGTCTAAATTAAAAAGGTTTTTTTTTAATAAGAGAATTAGTTAAAACACTTAAATATAATTTCTAAAAACTTAATTAAAAAAGTGTTTTATGAGATTTATAAATTTGAATAAAATATTTTTGTTTACTATTATTATGGAAAAGAGAAATTTAAATTAAACACATTTTTTTCATTTTTTAATTTCATTTTTTTATATCAATTAAAATATTTTTCAAATTTTTTTTAAAAGGTTACTTTGTTAGTTATTGTTAGTGATGTTAGTATTTATAAATTAATTAAAAAACAATTACAAAATAAAACAAAAACATAAAAAACACCAAAAAAGGCGAATAAAAAAAAGTGGGTTGGGTTGGGTTACCAATTCCCATACCCAACCCGGTTGGGTATCAAAAGATAAAGAAGAAAAGGGTTCCAAGTAGAACCCTAATCTTGGTAGCCGGAAGCGATGCCCCTTATGCTCTCGAAACTCTTCCTCTCTCTCTCTCTCTCTCTCTCTCTCTCTCTCTCTCTCTCTCTCTCCATTTTCTCTCTTCCTCTTCTACACATGCAATGGCTTTTCCTCTTCCGCCCATGTGCGAAATTCTCTGCTCTTCTTCTTCTTGTTTCTGTTCACTTTACTGTGAAAATAAGAAACAAAAATGTTAGAAAAAAGAGGGCTTACGGCGTGGATTCTGACGATGACGATGATGAGAAACAATGGTTCCCCTTCGTTTTTCTGAGTCTCGAACTTGTTTTGTATTGATGGCTTTTGCGGTTTTGTTGATGTGAACGGGTTTATGTTGGTTTTTTCACGGATTGACGGATTTATGGTTTTTGGATGGTGTTGTTCTTGGGGAAATGATGAAGTGGTTATGAGCCCCTTCAATTTTCAGATGGCTTTATGGTGATTTTGATCCCTGATTTTCCGGATCTTGTTTGTGATGGTTTTCGTATGATTTTTGGTCTGATTTTTTTTGGTCTCCTTTGATGTTCTTCTGAACCCCTTCTTATAGCCTGATTTTTTTATTTTAAAACGATTTTGGAGGATTAAACCCAATTCCTTTTTTGCAATAACATGTTTTAACATGTTGGTGATTTTCTTCCATTTTCGTTTTTGGATATTGATGCTGTTGGATCTGTTATGATTGTGCAATATTTTCCATTTCCAGAATCTTAATGATGGTGATAATACTTTCCAGATTTTTGTTGTGGACTGTGATATGTTTCCATTTCGGTTTTGATATTGTCCATTTGATGGCTTTGCTTGCTGTCGTTTTTTTGGAACTGAACGAAACTGTTTTATTAATGCAACCCCTTTTTGGATTATTGATTTAATGATGCTGATATTCCCTTTTTGGATTTGGACTGTTTGGGGAAAGACGACTGTGTTAACCGTGCTTGGAAAAATATCATTCTTCTGAATTTCTTCATTCTTCTTTCATGGACTAAGAATTGATTATTGCCTTGACTTGCTTGGTTGCCGTTGGAAAAACGAAAGTTTGGTAGCAATTCCTTGCTGCCCTTTCGAATCAACCGATGATGATTTTTAAATCCGAGGGCTTCCGTTTAATTCAATGTCCTTGCAATTTTTTGTTCAACTGCTGTTATTTTTGTGTTTGCAGGTTTTGGAAGATATCAAAGATGAAGAAGGATTTTGGAACTTCTTAGAATAGTGTTAGGATTAGAACTGTTCCTATTTTGTTGTAAACTTCCGACTATCCTTGTAATGTAATGATTCAAATTTAGCATGCTTGTAATCCTTGTAATTTTTGCAACCATGTAATGAGATAAGAATTTTTGTGTGAGCTTAGATCCATGAGTATTTGTGAAAAACAACATTTAGCGAGCTCTTTCTTAAGCTTAAAATTGAATGAACAAACTTAAACATGAGCTTGACTTTGAATCTCCAAGAACTACAACAACTCCATTTTACATTAGTCCATAACCTCAAATCAAGAGTGGAGAGTTTTAGAGCAAACAATGGTCTATTAAAAATCTTCTATTATTGGAGTTTCAAGCAGCCGAGAACAGCAGTAAAAATGCAAAGACGAACCGTTCCCTTGAAAGTATTCTTGATTTCAATAAGATTTTCTACCTCCCACAAGACGATCACATTCATCTGGATAGGACTTCCTGACCCTGATGAAAACCCTTTATAACACCGTACACCATGACTGTGCCTGAGGTCCCAATAAACATTAGACTTAACATCTCCCGAAAGAAACTTTAGGAAAAGTTTGAAGGAGATAGCCTTGTATTGATTGAGGAATTTGCAGGAAGCCAGGGGTATATGTAAAGCTTCCATGATTTCCTGAACTTCCAACAGAAAACCTAGCTTCACACTACAAAACAAACAACTGGTTAAAATGGTTAACTAAAATGAAAGATGGATTAAGATGATATACGGATGATCACTTAATCTAAGGGTAAAATTTGGGGTGCAACAGTTACTATCAAGAAATAAGGGAGGAAAACTGGTGCGGTAGTTTGTTGGATGTTTGCGTGAGAAAATTTCAGAATGGTTATAATAATATAAGGGAGGAAGCAAGGTTGTTAAAGGGTGCAGGTTAAATTTTGGCCGTGAAATAAAGGTTGAAGGTGTAGTGGAGGAAGTATGGTGGTGGCATCGAAGGTCTAAAGGATTATGTTTGGAAGGAAGGTTGAGGTGAGGAGTGTTTTTAAGGAAATGGAAGAACAGAGGGAGTGTTAGAGAAAGTGAAGTCGTCGAAGGGTGGAGAAGGGCGTTGAAGGAGTGAATGTGGAGGTTGTTATCGCGTCTGATTGTTGTTGTGAGGTAAAAGAAAATGGTGGATTATTTACATGGGAAAGGAAATAATACGAAAAAGGTTGGAATGGTAGCATAAAGTTCGGGTCACAGTGGAGGGTGGCTGCGAGAATCTGTTTTTGGTTGTTGCATCAAAAATAAAAACAAGTTGCTACGAGAGCTTGAATTTTTACACAATGAAGATGAGTTTTCTCAGATTTTTTGTTTTCATAATGGTTCTCCTCACTACTCTCTCAATCGTTCTTCCCTTCTCCTTTTTATTCGAACCAATTTTATATCCTCTCTTGTGTGGTTTTGACAGGTTGATGCAGAAATTGAAGAAGGTGTGATTGCTTTCATATTGCAGGTTTGTCAAGTTTGGGATGCAACATAACAATTTTTGTTTTGTTGTCATCTGTTTGGTTTGTATTAAAGGTCTGAGTTTGTGAAAATGCAGAGGTTTCTGGCCTTGGTTAAGTGTAGATGTTGTTTAGGGAGTGGTGTAAGGAGGCGCGCAGAGAGTCTGGTTTTGCAGAATGAGGAACATCACTTTGGCATTTTGTGTTTGTTTTGGTAGGAAGCAATGTGAGGTTTGATGTTGAAGGGTCTTGGCGGAAGTTTGGCCACAGGATTATGCAAAATGTAGCAAGTGGTGTGATGCAAGAATCTTATTGCTTTTGCCTAGTTTCTTTGTTGTAGCAAATAAGTTTTGTGTGGGGTATGGTAACTATGTGATAGTAGGGTCAATGGTACGGGTTGCCTTTGGATGTGGATGGGCTTGGCGTTAGAAGGTTTTTAGGTTGTAGTAGCATGATTTGTTGGTTTTGGAATTTTGGAAGGACATGACATGTACAATTGTTGATTTGTAATTTTGGTTGTAATATATACATGGACTTATAATAATAATAATCATAATAATAAATAATAATAAAGAAATAATAATAGTAAAATTAGTGATTTAAAAGTAATAAATAAATAATAATAATAATAATAAT
>OZ012740.1:577105677-577143177 GCA_963859935.3 Lathyrus sativus
CTTTCTTTGTAAGACATATTCCAAACCAGTTAGAGGAGGCATCCGGTTTTTAACCTAGAAGAGAAGTATGTGTTCGTCAGGTGGAAGCATATTGGAAACATCGAGATCTCCCCTAATAGATGAAGGAAACATATTTCCCTCTAAAGTACTGACCCTTAAACTAAATAAAAGACCCACTCAGGAATTTCACAACAATTAGGAAGAGAAAATGAGTGAAGGGATCACCTTACTCCATCCCTTTAGATACTAATCTCTGTTGGGAGAGTTTTTTCAACTATGGAGCATTGAACATTGTGGGACTTTCTTTCTAAAGCAACACACCTTTGTGAGAGACACACCACATATTCACCCAAAATCTTAAGGTGATAGGTGTATGAGATCTTCCACTTATAAATTCTCAAGTCACCACATTTCTAGCCAATGTGGGACTATTACACATACTACTCACACTTGTTATACTTAACACTCCCCCTCAAGTGTGAGTCAATCCACAATGCTTCACAATACCCCCTTTAAGCGGAAACTTCAATTGTGCAACTACATTTTTTGTTGTGTGTTTCTTGCCCACCACCCTTGTACCGCCGTTGACACTCTTCAACGGCACACCTCCTAACCACCACCAGTGGGGAGTACTTTTGATACAAGTGATTCGGTCATTCACATGAACCAAAGGCATTGATATCACTATTAGGGGAGATTTTTATCAGGGAGTATTGAACATTGTGAGACTTTTCTTTTTCTAGAGCAAGACTTTTGTGAGAGACACACCACATATTCACCCAACACGTTAAAGTTTTGGGTGAATATATGGTGAGGTGTCAACGGCGGTACAAATATATGTGGACAAAAGAGTTTTCACTTGAAGGGGAGCATTGTGGACTCTGACTTGTGGGGGAGTGTTGAGAATAACATATCAAGTGTGAGTTAGAGCCCCACGTTGGTTATAAATGTGGAGAGTTGAGCATTTATAAGTGAGAGAACGGAGAGTTGAACATTTATAAGTGGGAGAATCCATACACCTATCACCTTAAGGTTTTGGATGAATATGTGACGTCTCTCTCTCTCACTTGTATTGTTCTTGACCTAATGTTGATGCTCCTTCTCATGACCTCCAACAATTTTTGGGGTCAAGAATCCATTAACCAAAATCTAAAGATTCCCTACAAAAACACATACATAATTTCAAGATCTCCACAAGCCGAGTAGAAACTTGTCGTGGTCTGAACGATGTTTCTCTCTGGATACTTGTTTAGGATAGCTTTGTGTCTTGTTCTGTTTTTTCTTCTTAGTTATTCCTAATGTAATGTCGTGTTGAACGGCCCTTATATCTTTTAATTTTTATTTTTATTTTTGCCTATAAAAGAAATATCCACTTAATACTAAATCCAAACCATATAAATATGTAATCCCCAAAATTAAAATTAACTGAATCTAATACTTTTTCAAAGTCCATGCCTAAAATATAAAGATATCAAATATTAAATAGATTTTAGTTTGACTATAATTGGGGTCACAATTATTAGGCACTTATCATATATTTTTCCCGGGACAAATGTAGTGATAGAAAGCATATGTGCTTCTTTCCCTTTCAAATTATATATTATATGTTGTATTAGTGTGAACAAGTTTTCTTTCTTTTCTTTTTTTAATTTAAACTTGTTTATAAATTATTATTAAAAAGAGTACCCCAAGAGGATTTGGTGTTCACATATACTTTTTTATATTGGCTACCGAGGGAAAATATATAAAAGGGTAAATATGTTCATGCACAAAGTATAAGCTGACCAAAAAAGAAAAGAATCACCCACAACCACCACCATTTGACCGAAAAGTGTCCAAGAGACGACAAGCAAAGATACTGCCACAAAACATTAAATTGTAGGAAGGCTAACAAAACATTCAAAAGTCCCATGCATCCCTATATGCCTAAGCACAATTGAGAGTTCAACTCTCAAGACATAAAGAGTGGGGAAATTTTGAAATAAGAGACTGAACTCACTTTCAAGAATGGCATGTAATCTTACTAACATTATTGTCAACCGCCGTGCTTTTAATACAAAAGATAAAATTATTATAAAATTTCACGTAGTCTAAATCACCCCATGCTAGATTGTAAGAAGATCTCTAACAAAGCCGTTAATAGTATCAAATATGAGTGTGAAATAGCCACAACTCTGCCCACCTACTTAGGCCGAGGACAATATACACCTTATCCTAGAAGGATATGATATCCTATGCCTAAAATGATTCTCTCTGGATGTAATTTTATCCTACAATAGTTGTTCGGAGAAGACCATAACTTTGGAGGGGGCCAAAATTCGACCAATCCTTAGCCAAACTATGAATCACCCTAACTACCTTACGCACAACCCCAACTGCGGCTAAGAAGAGAGCCTTATATGTGAAACTCACTGAAAAATCACCATCCATATCCTCCTTCAAAACCTAAGCATCCTTCTTATCAATGCTAATAAAATCCATCAAATAGATCTCCGGATTAACAAGTATCTCTTCCTTCCAATCCAATTGCAAATACCTCTATTTAAAGTCCCAAAATCACACCTCTTATATCCAAGACCATAATCACCCAACCAAATATGACTTATGCCCAAACGTAAGAGACAACCTTGTCAAACACAAAACAAACTCGTCTTTTCCACCATCTTCTCAAAAGGGAGTTCTAAATGTGTTCCTCCCTACTTTACAAATAACAACATCAAATCAATCTAACTCAATCTTGGACCTTATCCCTAAGTAAAGAGACATTTATTCACCAAGAGGAGAACACCCCCCCCCCCCCCCCCCAATGAGAGATATAATGTCACATCATTGTTTTGTTTACTATACTACTTCGTTTAACTCATCATCCAAGAAGGTGGCACTATAACCTTTTCCCTAAGTAAAGAGACATTTATTTACCAAGAGGAGAACAACCCCCCCCCCCCCCCCCCCCCAATGAGAGATATAATGTCACATCATTGTTTTGTTTACTATACTACTTCGTTTAACTCATCATCCAAGAAGGTGGCACTATAACCTTTTCTTTGATTCCTAAAAAAATAAATTCATCTTAAATGTGTCTGAATCCCTTGCATTCATGACATTAAATTCCCTTGGACTTGTTGTTTTTCCCATTATTTTCCCCGACGTTGAAAGTTCCACCTTTGAAAGTATGTTGCTAATTGTCTTTGACATTAGTAGAAACATTATATCTAAATCTTGTATCATGTCTTCTCATGACATTTCTAAAGTTCTTAGCAAGCAAATAATTAGATTCAGTCATATTTTCATCATTGTCATGATCTTTTTGGTCTTCACAGTCGACGGTATCCGCTTTAAACACGATACTTTAACTTTTCAATGGTTTTAACCTTCATTTCAAACTTCTTTGGTAGAGATCTAAAAAAAATCCTCATAAACATCTCTTCTGACATCTTTTCACCAAAGGCATGGAAATTATTCGCAATGTCATGTAGGAAAATATTGGATTAAGAAATAGTTATATCCTCACACATCGTCATGTTTTAAAACTATGTTGTTAGAAACTGATGTCTTAACATTAGCACTTTAGATGTACCCTAATGACTAAATACAAGAGTTTTCCAATTACTTTTAACCCTAGTGCAAATGTTTATGATTTTGAAAATATTTTTTTAACTTCATTGTAAATACAATTAAGAGCACGAAAATTTCCAAGAGCAACTTTATCTTCGGCATGTGTCCAATATTTTTTGACTTCTCAGATACATAATTATCTTCAGTAGTGGCCATTATCAAAGTTTGTCCATTAATAATCTCTTTCCTAGTCTTCTTATCCAAGAACATAAGAAAATCCACAATCCAAGCCTTCCTTTTTTCATAACTAATTCCATCGAGAACTGGACGATGATTAACAAATCATCCTTCTTCAGTATTATCCATCTTGAACATAATAAATACTTTGGAACATATCCAATCATAGCATGGTGTCTCCTCTAATGCCAATTGTAATTCTATTCGACCAAAGTTAAGATGTCTTACACAAATATTGAAACAATGTGGGAGACAAGGTGATATTAATCAAGCAATGAACAAAATAAGCAAATAAAAATAAAGAATACAAAGAATTATTAACCAAATTTAGTGCAAATTTTTCTACGTCTTGAGTACTTCAGTTCAAAGGAAACGAAACACTTATTCAAGTAGTTAATATTACATGACGGTCTTATTTAAACTATCACAGTTCATTACCTTTTTTCTAATATTACATGTGAATTTCAACTCAGACTTCCTCTGAATCTAGGATCTCTTCACTTTCACTCAAACACTCTCCTTAGTGTTTGCAAAAACCAAATAATTGTGATGTGATTAGACTCACAATTACAAACCAAACTACAAAGACTCTCTGAGATCTCAGATGTAATATTACACAAGTAACAAACTACAAGGACTAAAAAAAAAACCTATTACAACATACCTAAAATAACTTGCATATAAAAATCAGTCAATCAACTGAAATGTCAGAAATGATTATTTTGCCATTTGCTTTCTTGTTCACCCCAATTTATAAGAGGAGGTCGTGAATGTTATGTTCACTTCAACATAAATAAATAAATAAACAATTTACAATTCAAAGAGAAAAACTTGTGCATAAAATATTAATAAAAGTATCAAATTTTAAATAGATATTTGGTTGTTACGATTATTAAGCAGTTTTTCATATATTTTTGACCCAAGACAAGTGTAGTGAGAACTAAGAACGAAGCCTCTAGTCTTCTTCACTTCCAAACTATATATTATGTGCAGCACAAGTGTGAACAAGATTTTCTATTTAAAATTATTATTGAAGTATTAAAAAAGTTACATTAATAATTAACCGTATACATAAAGAAATATGCGCGTTATAGTACAAATTAGTGACACGCTAGCACATCTGGCATGTGAGATTTTAATTAGAATTTTTTTTCAAGTTACTATCTTTTTCAATAAAAATATTATTTTAACAGGAAATTCAAAAAAAAATTCAAAAGTGACTATAAATCAATATTGAGCCGTTATATGAAATGACCGATGGGTGAAGGGATGCACAAAATCGCCATCCCATATAGCACCACCATACAAAGGTGCCTTAGAATAGCAGAGGAGGCGTCATACCATATAGCGCCTCAGTTGATCCTATTTCTTTTATATTAATTAATATTTTGTTTTAAAAAAAAATAATGAAAAAAAATAATAAATTATAATATTTAAAATATAAAAAAGAAAAACATGAAAAAAGGAATATCAATGACCGACTCTATCAAAACGACCACCGATTCCACATTAGGGAGGATTCACACGGCGTCGAGATCTACCACGAGCTTGTTGAGGTGTATTTGGCCTTTGCGTATTGACCTGTGGAAGAGGTGTTTGTTGAGATGACCACGGCGTATCAGATGAATTTTGAAGCATTTGACCCCAATAGCCAGGGGGGGCTGCTGCCAATAGCGCTTCCGTAATTCAGTTAAGTGCCCATGCTTTTATAGTTGGGACGTGGAAGTTGGGTCGGATGTGGACGGTATGATTGTCCAAATTGGAACATTGAATCGGTTTGGAAATGATGCAATGGTTGTTGTGGGGATTGGTAGTCAAAAAGTGGATAGATATTTTGATGGTAGGAAGATTGTGTGTTCATTCGTGGGGGGCTATAGTTGGCTGGTGTTTGGTCGAAAGAGTTATTGGGGCTATAGGTGGATGGGTAGGGTCGAAAGAGTTATCAGAGCTATAGGCAGAAGTGGTGTCGGTTTCGGGAGGCTAGTGGTATGGGTAAGGCTCTTGTTGTTGTGATTGGGTTGGTGGCATGTGTGGGTTGCGGTTTTGGAAGATTGATTGGGTGGGCATATTTGGATGTTGGGTATAGCATGACGTTTGATGTTGGGCATTGAATTGTTTTTGTGTGTTTGAGGAAGAAGCACGTTGCCTTGGGTCAATCAAATATGTCGGCTCAGACACAAATTGTTGTGATGTTGTAACCGACGTAAACCAAATCGTATATTGATAACTTAGTCTAGCCCCTAGCACAATAGGGTTGGTTAAGATGTGAAGATATCGGTTCTTCCAATAAAATCCTTCCAATGATTTACACTCCATTGTGTATCCATCCTAAGTTGATGTCAGTCTCCCAAAGGTGTCGGAGCGACTGGAATATCCTGATGCATCCCGAACTACAGTTTCACCCGATCACTTTGGTGCATCTCCACTGTAGTGAACCGAATGATAGGTGTTTTAGCTTCCCACACGACATCATCATTGGCGTTGGGCTGATGGTTGAGACCCTCGTACGACATCCAGACAAACTACATTAACAATAGATTTAATGAGAAAAACAAGTATGTGGTTATTAAGTAGACAAAGTAATGATACATCGTTCATAGATAAATTACATCTTCTGGCCCAATGTGTTCTATAAGGTTGCGGTAGACGATTATTGAGTTCCTGGGACATCTTTGGTAATTCATTCCCGGAACAGACCACCTAAAAAAAAGAGACACAAATAAATTAGTTACTAAGAAACATTTCACAAATAAATAAGTTACAAAGAAACATCGTTGGTATACACATTTTGAAAATAAACTTACTTGTTAGCGTAGGGGAATGTGAATGGATTCCGGTTGATTGGAACAAGTGTTGGCATTCTAGACCAACCCCACGCTTGAAGGAGATAGGCGCAGCCATAAAAAGTACAAGAATTTTTTTTTTGAATTTTTACATAATGAACTATATAGATGGGAGAGGACATATGAACCCCAACTATATGTGCACACTTTATTAATGTTGTGCAACAACAGTAAATACATAATATTTACATTATTTCCAGAACTTTTAGGAAATAAAAAATGACCAAATAATATCATAATATAGCATCGAGTTTTAAGTATCTTCTCATACTCGGTGGATTCCTCATTTAACATGATATTATTGTAGTGTTCTCTGAGGTATTTCAATCTAATACCTTGCCCCCTCGGTCGACCTTCACGTTGTTGCTGAGGTGTTTCGACACATAGAGGGGCGCTTAGTAAATCTTTGCAAAGTTGGTCATTAACACCAACTTTGACGTTGACGGCCTTACCATTGATGTGTAGGCCAAGTAACATGTAGACATCTTGTAAAGTGACAATACATTCACAAGAAGGAAGGTGAAATGTGTGGGTCTCTGGTCTCCAACATTCTAGCAACGCTAGAATAAATTTGGGATCCAATGAGTACGATTTGAATTTTATCAAATCACCAAACACACATGCTTCTAGGTATCTTTCTATGAATGGGTCGTGTGGTATGTAGTCATGTACACGACAACGAAACCTTGCTACATTCTACAAAAGAATATAAATATCATTAGATTTAAAGAAAAGTTCAACTTAGTAAAGAATGACAAAAAAAAGCAAAATACTTACAAACTTTGCGATGTTCTCAATTGTTCCTCTGTGATAGTTGCCCATTGTGAGTAGAGACATTGTGGGTTAAGTTTGATGAGTGAAGTTTGCTGAGTAATGAGAAGAGTTTGTTGAAAGTTTCAGGAGTAGAATTTGTAATGTGATGAGAAGAGTTTGTTCCTTGATGAACATGTATTTATAATGGTTAAATGTGATGAGAGGAGTCACATGAAAATGCATGCTGAAACATGATGATAATGGAGCAGGGAAGCGTGCAAGTATAGTCTTGTCATGCATGTGAAGACATTGCATTAGTGTAATTTTGTTTGAGTGTAGTGTTGTCATGCATGCAGAGTATAATGTAGTCTTAAAAGTATAGTTTTGATAGTGTAGTCTTGTGAGGGTATTAGTGTAGGCATGTGAATACTACCACTACTAATGCATATTGTAACATGATGACAATGGTGCAGGAAAGCGTGCAAGTGTAGTCTTGTCATGCATGTGAAGTCTTTGCATGCGAAGTCATTGCATGTGAAATATATTTTTTTTCTAGAGTGTAGTGTTGTCATGCATGCAAAGTAAAGTGTAGTCTTAAAAGTGTAGTTTTGATAGTGTAATTTTTTCTAGAGTGTAGTGTTGTCATGCATGCAGAGTAAAGTGTAGTCTTAGAAGTGTAGTTTTGATAGTGTAATTTTTGATAGAGTGTTGTGTTATCGTGCATGCAGAGTAAAGTGTAGTCCTAAAAGTGTAGTCATTGTATGTAAAATATAATTTCTGCTAGGGTATTAATGCATGCTGAAAAATGATGACAATGGTGCAGGGAAGCGTCCAAGTGTAGTCTTATCTTACAAGATTCTTGGTCATTTTTATGCAAAGAATCTTGCAGTCATTGATTAATAGAGTGTAGTCTTGTATTGCACGTGAAGCCATTGCATGTTTAATATAATTTTGGCTAGAGTGTAGTGGTGTCATGCATGCAGAGTATAGCGTAGTCTTAAAGATATGATCACATATTAAAGATTCTTGTGCAGAGTACAATGTAGTCTTAAAGATATCATCACATATTAAAGATTCTTTTGTTGCTCACCAAATCATAAGTCTATGCAATGTCTACGACAATAACTTTCAGGTGGTGGCAAAGGAGGGCTATTGGCCTCCATACGAAGGCGAAATTGTCTGGCATAATGATTTGATGCGAAGAAAGAAAAAAGGTTGCCCTAATATCACACATATTCGAACCAAGATGGGTACAACAAACAAAATGGTCAAATTATGTAGTTCGTGTCAGCAACCAGGACACAATCGTACAAAATGTTCCAATGTAGGATCAAACACAAGATCATAGATTTTAATGTTATCGTGTCTCTTTAAATCCACAACAAATTTCATTCCATTGATAGCATACCTAAGCGATTACAATTAACAACAACATAAATTAAACAAACATTACTTAATATCAAAATAAAAATCCAAAAATAACAATAACAAACCCACATAAAACAACTCAATGCATCAACTTGTGTAAGATATTACAACCATCAAGGTAATTTTCTTTAGTGTTAACATCATCATAAGTAAACCAACATTATTTTCCACTTTTCTCCAATCACGAGTAACTCCATTTCTCCCTGACTCCTCAACTAGCCTCTCAATTTTCCTGATCTTTTTACCTACAACAATATCTCCTTCTAGCCAGCGGTTCAATTTCCTATGAAAATGCTCCAAAGTCTGCGTGTTCCACAATAGGACCTTCATTGGAGGCTTTGTTGCTGAAAAATAAACTAGAGCATTTCTTTTCATTAGAGGAAATGTTGATTTAGAAATGCAGACATTCTAGACTGATTTGAAAATTATGAAGAGTTGAGGCTATTGGTGATAATTGTTGTGAAATAATAGATGAATGTGCAGTCTTATTTATAGAAAAATGAAATATTACGGTCCCCGTATGACATGGCGTAACTACCCTTAAAAATATATGATAAAAAAACACAAAACAAATAATTTGAAAAAAAAGGGATTGTACCGAGACACCATACCATATGAAGCCTCCTCAGGAATTAGGGTTCATTAAAGGGTGGCGCCATAGCATATGGCAACTTGGCTTAGGGCTTTGTATGGTGGCGCCATATGGGATGACAACTTGGTGCATCCCTTCACCCATCAGTCATTTCAAATGACGCCTCAATGATGATTTATAGTTACTTTAATTTTTTTTTTTTGAATTTCATGTTAAATGGTATTTTTATTGAAAAAGATAGTTATTTGAAAAAATAAAATTCTTTTAATTAACTATACAAATATACTATCTACCTCATCCCGTTTCTTTTATAACGCGGCAAACAATAATTTATAAAAAATGATAAGTGTTTTTCACAAATTACATAATTCATCTTCCATCCATTAAATAAAATCACAACATCATAATATGGTCTCTTAGCTAAGAGTGTGAGTAGAGAGTAAGTTAGTGTACAATTTAAGGCAGAGGTAACTACAAGAAATACTCTGTTTGATTTACATGTGGATTTTAAGTTAAAAATCCGTAGGAAATATGTTTCCTGCGATTTTTCTTGTCGTTAGTGGTTCCCATCTAAAACTTTCGTGAGTAATATGTTTTGTAGGAAGATCTGTAAGTTAATCCGCAGGAAATACTGCAGTATATTTCGCACCTAAATTTGTAGTAAATTCATAATTCTCTGGTAATCCGTAGCTAATCTTTTTTTTTTTTATAAATTAATATATTTGTTACTAATGTGTTATTAAAGGTCTTAGAATCTCTTCACCTTCATGCTAAATTAAAAACATTATAACTAAATTTATTTTAATATAAACAAAACAAGACCACAATTAATAGAGAACAATAATTATAAGCAATCACAATACTAATAAGAATACAAACAATGTGAGGAGAGCAAAGAATATAAACAATGTGAGGAGGAACTATAAGTGAAACCTTGTTATATTTTAGAAGCGGAACATAGTAAAAATAAAATTTACTATGTGAATCCAAATTACAAACATTAGTCCAACAATTCCCAAAGAGTTCACACATAGATATTTAGGTAAGGTTCAAAACATATATTCATTCTTATATAGCGCCTTTACTCCATTTCAACTTCAATTTCACAAGTTTACCTACAACAATAAAAAAATCGAAACCCTGACAATTGAATTAACTCACAAACTAACCAAATAAAAAAAAACAAACGTGTATTATTTGTTTGAAAGCATGCTGAATATTGAAAATATAACATAAATGAAACGTGAAGCGCTTAAAATATTAAGACGTTTTGAAAAGTTTCCTAGGATGGATTCCAAAAGTAGAAAATGACTTGGGTTTAAGGTTTATTTTCTGGAATATTTATCATGAAGACAAAATCATATATTTGAATATTTTATTTTATTTATCTAACCCTTATTTTGTTTTACTTCAAAAACAAATACATGCTAGATCCGTAGAGAATAGTCTTGCAGCAAACATTTGATCTTCTCCAAGACTCATTAATTCGAAGATCTAAGATTTAGATTTTCAGGGAATTTGACTTTTACATTGTTCTTTAGGGAATTTGACTTTCATTTTATACAATGTAAAATTCTGTATAAACAGTGTAGTATTCTTGGTAAACAATGTAATATTTTGGATAAACAATGTAAAAATAATATTAAAAAAAGAAATTATCCCACCCCTCGAATTTCAAGATAAACTGTGATGAAAGATACGCTAATTATGAAAATAATAAAAGTGTTGCTGCTGCAGTTTGAACCCATGTATATTTAACTTTACTACTCAGTTTTAATTCTTTCGAGGTGATAAATAATGAGATTTCATGTCACTATTCGTTACCTCGCTTTTATAGTCGAGATATTATACATTTTGTGTCTGAAGTAAGAATCACTTTTTATAACAGTGATGCATGCTACATCCCACCGAAGAAAACAAATTTCCTATATTATCTAATACAATAGAAGAATCATCAAGTCCTCATACACTTTTTACTAGAATATTTTTCCGAAAATCTAGATTTAAACCCATTAAAGTAATCTTTTAAACCATAGTGGAAAGTCTGTTAATGTTAATAGTATAACCTTCAAAATATTATTAAGGAATTAATAAAATCTTGTAGGTATGCTAAGATGAAGATCCACTCGACAAACAAAATCTTGTAATAGATAAGGAATTAATAAAATATTGTAGGTATGCTAAGATGAAGATCCACTCAACAAATAAAATCTTGTAATAGATATATTACATTTCATAATGTAAAAAAACAAATTTGGAAATCACCATCCCAATAATATGAAGTATTCCAGGATAACGAAATCAATGATGATGGTGATTTCGTTTAGTTTGAGCCTATGACTGAATCTGAACTCGTGAATATGGAAGAGGCTCTAAGTGAGCCAAAGTGGATTTTTGTAATGAAGGAGGAGCTGGAATCTATTGAAAAAAATGGTACTTGAGAGTTGGTCAATTTATCGCTTGAAAAGAAGCCAATTGGTTTGAGATGGGTCTATAAAGTGAAGGTGAATCCCAAAGGCGAGGTGATCAAGCATAAGGCTCTATTGGTAGTAAAAGGATTCTTGCAACGTGAAGGTATAGACTTTGAGGAAGTGTTTGAACCTGTGACTAGTCTTGAAATCATTCGATTAGTTGTTGGCATTGCGAATAACAACGATTGGACCATATATCAAATGGACGTCAAATCTACATTTTTGAACGATCGACTTGATGAACAGATTTATATTGAGCAGTCCCCTGGATTTGTAGTAAAGAATCAAGAGATGAAGTTCTACAAGTTGCATAAAGTTTTATATGGTTTCACTACTAGAAAAAAGACTTTTGGGAAAATATTTTTACATCGGTTATTCACTCGAAGCGATGTAAAATGTGAAACTATAAACACGGTGGCAGTATCGTAAATAATAAAAAAAATTTATTAGATCTTTTACATCGGGCCATTTAATCCACCGATGTAAAAAATTGAAAACAATTATTAAAAGGGTTTTTAAATCGGGTATCTTTCCAACCGATTTAAAAAACAATGTTAAAAAAATTGAAAAAAAATTATTTGAAGGGTTTTTAAATCGGGTATAGTTCCAACCGATTTAAAAAACAATACTAAAAAAAATTGAAAAAAATTATTTAAAGGGTTTTTAGATCGGGTACGATACCAACCGATTTAAAAAGCCCCCAACAAATTGAAAAAAACTGAAAAAAGTTATTTAAAGGGTTTTTAAATCGGTTGTATTTGCAACCGATATAAAAAACAATATTAAAAAAAATTGAAAAAAATTATTTAAAGGATTTTTAGATCGGGTACGTTACCAATCGATTTAAAAAGCCCCCAACAAATTGAAAAAAATTATTTAAAGGGTTTTTAAATCGGGTGTATTTGCAACTGATGTAAAAAACAATATTAAAAAAATTGAAAAAAATTATTTAAAGGGTTTTTAGATCGGGTACGATACTAACCGATTTAAAAAGCCCCCCAAAAGTAAAAACAAAAAACATGGATTTTACATCAGTTTTAGTATCCAACTGATTTAAAATATAAACTACAACATGGTTTTTAAATCGGTTTTGTTTCCACCGATGTAAAATGTTCATTGGCCCATGGATTTTAAATCAGTTTGAAATTCCACCGATTTAAAAACTAATTTAAAACCCTCTAATATTGTTTAACCAAAACCTGCACATTTCCTACATTCATTTCCTCTCACCCTCCCACGACGAACCTTCATTTCTCCCTCCCATCTGCGACGTCCGTTCGCCTTCCTCCCTACAGCGCCGTCGCCGTTCATCCCTCCTACCGTGCTCGTGCCGTCGATGTTCATCCCTCCTACAGTATCTCATTCTTCCTTTTTTCACGTGCATGTTTTGGAAATAGGGAGGGTTATCAACATAAGGTACAAACTTTAGTCCCCCTGCTGTGCATTTTGACTTTACATTTTGACTTGCAATTTCTACACCAGGAAATGGTCTCAAATGAACTCATTTTACATTTTTTTATTCTACATTTCTTTTGGTTTCAATGGAGGTTGCTCTGTTAGTTCAAGTTTAGTTTTTTTTTCTTTCTTTTGCATGTGGTGTGTGTATGCGGATTTGGGTATAATCATCATCATCATCATCTTCAAAGATAGTACACCTATGACTTTATTTAATTTTTGTGTATGTTTCTTTTGGAATCATGTGTCATATGTATGTTTCTGGATTAATCAATGGTGTTTTATGATTGAACTCTTAATTTTCTTTGGTGGTTCTGGCTGAAATTTTTTGATTAATTTGTAAGATGATGATATTGCTTGTTCTCCAAATTAGTATACTCTTGTTGCTATTGCCTACTATTCTTATAGAGAATTGCATGAGAGAATCAAATTAGTGGACACAAATTAATTGGATTAATCAATGTTGCTATTTTTTGATTAATCTGTAAGCTCAAATTTGAAGTCTTATTTACCAGTAGTAATTTATGTAAAAGTTGCGAGTAATGAGTGGTGTCTCATGGAATAAAAATTGATATTTCGTTTCTCACAGGATTTGTGTCCCTCTTTTTCTCTTAACTGCGAGTCATCCGGCCGCCACATAATTGCAGGTTCTCTTTTCATTCTTTATAACTTCTCAATTCTTCTTTTATGCCACGTGTTTACACGTAGAGACGTTTGTTCTCTCTAATGTCCAAAAGAGGGACTCTTATAGGCATCCCAATGATTTAACTCTGTATGCATTAAAAATTTTGGAATATAGGTATGAATCGTAGTTGAATGAGAGCCAATCGATTAAGTTTCGAGTACGAACAAGGAGTGATGGAATTTCTAGAGCTTGCTGATAGTAATGCTAAAAAAAATCTTGCTCCTCCTAAGAGTGATGCTGAAAAAGTCTTCATCTGCTTTTTCTCTGCCATGTGTTCGTTGTGAAAATCACGAACCAAAACTCAATAACAAAGAAATCATGAATCATCTAATTTGTCATGGAATTTGTCAAAGTTATACATAATGGATATGGTACGGTGAGGTAGTAGCAAAGTCAAATGTGTCCCAAAGAGATAATGTTAGTGCAGAAATGGATGATCGTCTGAAAGACATGATGCGTGATATTGGACAAGATTCGTTTAAGAAGGCGCATGCGTATGATACTTTATGCAGTGACAAGGATAAACCTTTGTACCAGGGATGCACAAATTTTACACGTTTGTCAGCCGTGTTAAAATTGTTTAATTTGAAGGCAAATAATGGGTGGACTGACAAAAGTTTTACCGAATTGCTTGAATTGTTGACACAGATGCTTCCAGAAGGTAACGTAATGCCAAATCGTTATTACGAGGCGAAAAAAATATTGTGTCCGATGGGTTTGGAGTATGAAAAGATACATGCATGCCCTAATGATTACATATTATACAGAAAAGAGTATGTAAACTATAATCATTGTCCGAAGTGCAAGGCGTCACGCTACAAAAAGAAAGCTGGTGATTCTAGTGATGATGAGGCGGTAAAAAAGGTTCCTCCCGCGAAAGTGGTATGGTACCTACCAATAATATCAAGGTTCAAGAGACTATTCGCTAATGCAAATGACACGAAGAATCTTAGATGGCATGCAGAAGAAAGAAAGTGTGATGGAAAAATTCGCCATGTAGCTGATTCTTTACTATGGAAGAAAATAGATGTTTTGTTTCCAAATTTTGGCAAAGAGTCGAGAAACCTTAGACTTGGACTTTCAACTGATGGAACGAATCCGTTTGGTAATCTAAGTACTAACCATACTTGTTGGTTTGTTCTCCTGATGATCTATAACCTATGTCCTAGGTTGTGCATGAAGCGTAAATATATTATGTTATCAATGATAATTTCGGGCCCAAAACAACCCGGAAATGACATAGATGTTTATCTAAGTCCTCTGATTGATGATTTAAAAGTGTTGTGAGAGGAATGGGTGGATGTTTTTGATGTGTATTCTGGTGTTTATTATAATGACATAGATGATTATTATATTGTTGATTTTAAAATTTTTCAGGTATATTCATCGTTTGTGTATTGATACTTCACAATCTGAAGTATACAGATTTATGGACCCTGCTATGTGTTCGTACGTTGATCATGTGCCGAAAACTCAAGCAAGTGTCAAACAATACATACAAGATAAGTTACGTGACGAAAAAAGAGAGTGTCACTTGCTACCATTTATTCATGGGTAAGTTTGTATGAAATTATGTTTTCTATTATTTAATTTTGGTAACATATATAGTTCAATTTTGGTAACATAAAATTGTGACTTTTGTGTTTCCACACACACGTACAGAGGTCATTGGCAATTAATAGTCATGTGTCCAAATGATAATACGGTGGTCGTCTTTTGTTCACTTCATCATGAACTTAATCAAACCATGACGAAAATTGTTACAAGGTAAGTTTATCTTTTATGTTCACTTCATCCTATATACATAATTTGTTACAAAAGTAATATCATATGTTATGTGACTTTATATGAATTTTTTTCTTCTGAATTAGTGCTTTTGGGGTTCATCAAGCGGCAAATGGGAATAGAAAAAAGGCTACATGGCTTCAACCCAATATAAGTGTGGTGTAAATTATAATTATATATTTAATTTTATCATATAAGTATTCACTAATTATGTCATTCATTTGTAGACAAGGAAACAACCTAACTCTGATGATTGTGGGTATTATGTGATGAAAAATATGTTGGATATTGTCTCTACCAATATAACCAAATCCTAGATGAAGGTAATAAAAATGACTTTAATTTGTTATTTACTTTATGTTTTGCAACTTAATATGAATTTTCAAAGAACAACTTTATTGTTACTTACGTGTTGTAGGTATTTGATGACCCAATGAACTTAACAAACGATGAGTTGTATGATTTGCGACTCCGTTGAGCAACATGTTTCTTTGAGTTATATAAAGGTTAAGTTTTTTGTTGTTGTAGTGGTCCATCGTGCAAACCTCCTTATAATTTAGTGTATTTGTGTATATCCTATATCAGTACTTTTGTAAATCAATTATGTGTATATATACTAGATATTTGGTGCAATGAAATTAGATTTGTGAGAAAAATATGAAAATAACGACCTAAATATGGTCTATGTGATGTTGTAAAGCTATTAAAATAGCGACATAAATGTGGTATATATGATGTGCACTATGGAAAATAGCGACCTAATTATGGTCTATGTGTTGTTGGAAAAATATGAAAAAATAGGAAGCAACAAAATTACAGGGAACGGCTAAAAAATAGGCAAATAATTTATACTCTTAACAATACATTTTTCATCGGGCAAACGAATAAACCGATATTAAAAACTACATTTTACATCGGGTGAATAAGAGAACCGACGTAAAAAGTGTCACCTAGGACTTTTTACATCGGTTCTATTGTAGACCGATTTGAAAAGTGTCAGCATAAAAAAGAAATTTGTTTACTGCAGAAATTTTTACATCGGGTGAATAAGAGAACCAATGTAAAAAGTGTCGGCATAAAATTTTTTTTGTTTACTACAGAACTTTTTACATCGGTTTTTCCACGCAACCGATGTAAAATGTCCATCTTTTACATCGGTTTTGCCTTAAAACCGATGTAAAAACACCCTTTTATAATTAAAATTTACGATTATATTTTTTTTTCACATCAGACTTAAAAATTTAACCGATATGCTTGGTGTATTTCTTACATTGGTCCAAAACCCGATGTAAAATGTCTTCGATTTACTACATCGCCTGTCTTTACATCGGACTAAGACCTGCTGTAAAAAGTCATTTTTGTCCGATGTAAAAAGTCATTTCTGCACTAGAATTTGAAACAAGCTCCAAGAGCTTAGAACAAAGACATTGATGGATTTCTTGTTGATATTGGTTTCAAGTGGTGTGTGTCCGAACACGGAGTTTATGTGAGATCGGATGTAAATGGTGATGTGATCATTCTTTGCTTATATGTGGATGATCTATTGATTACTGGAAGTTGTGAGAAGAGTGTCTCTGAGTTCAAGAGTGAACTTATGGATGAAGTTGAGATGACGAACCTTGGCATTATGACGTATTTCGTTGGCATAGAGTTCCATAAGTAAAAAATGGACTGCTCATGCATCAAAGGATATATGCTCTTGAGATCTTGAAGAGGTATGAAATGGAGCATTGTAATGCTGCCATTACACCATGTGAAACAAGGTTGCAGCTGTCCAAGAGTGAGGATGAGCAAGATCTGGATCTAACATAATATAGAAGATTGATTGGACCATTGCAGTAATGCTAGTAGATTCATAGAGATACCGAAAGTGTCTCACTTTCCAGCAGTCAAGAGAATCCTTAGATACATTAAAGAAACTCTTGGTTGTGGAATTCTCTTTCCCGCATTCGCTACGGGCCAAAAATGTGATTTACTTGGTTTCACCGATTTCAATTGGTGTGGTTATAAGGATGATAGAAAGTCAACAGCTGGATACATCTTTATGTTTGATAGGACACCAATCTCCTGGGTTTCAAAGAAAGAACTAGTGGTAGAACTCTCATCTTGTGAGACTGAGTACATTGCGGCTTCGTTGTGTGCGTGTCAAGCCATGTGACCCATGAATCTATTGAAGAAGTTGAGTAGCAATCAGGGTGAGGCTACCACACTTCTGGTTGGTAATGTTTCTACAATAAACCTTGCGAGAAATCTAATTGCACACGTAAGAAGCAAGCACATAGAGATGCATTTTCATTATTTGAGGGAGCTAGTGAGTGAAGGAAAGTTACGCTTGTGTATTTTCGAAGTGAAGACCAAGATGCAGATTTGTTGACCAAGGAGGTAACAAATGAGGTGTTCGAACGGTTGAAGAAAAGCTTGAGCATGCAGGACTTGGAACAACTGAAATGAGATGGTGTGTTAAAAATAGATTTTTGGCATTTCAGTTGTGGTAACCGGTTATGGGTTTTATGTAACCGGTTACGGAGTTGAAAATTGGCTGAGGAAGTGCTGGCACATGCTTGTAATTAGTTACGCCATTTTGCGTAACAGGTTACGAAGGCGAAATTTTGTTTTTTCTGTTTTTTGTTAGTTTCAGCTTATTTTGTTAAGCTGTTTTATAACTTCTAGTTGTTTACGTGTACTTGTTGTATATAAGACATTGTAAGCTCCCATATTATGGTTAATGCCTATTATTCTTCTCTCTCTCTCTCTCTCTCTCTCTCTCTCTCTCTCATCTTCACCAACTTAACTCAATTCTCCATTAATTTACCATTAGAGATTTAACTTAACTCAATTCTCCATTAATTCACCATTAGAGATTTTGTTGGATTAGGAGCACCAAAATATTAACATTCTTAAAGTGTTGTCAAAACCTCTTTCGAAATCTAGAAATCAAATATTCCTTCTAAATTCTAGATTTCCAGTTGGAGATTATTTCTGGCCAGACTCGTAACTAAACATCAAATGCTAAAGTGAGGTATAAATAAAAAAAATCTCTAAAATATTCAGTCAAACACATAAATATACAAAATTAGGAAATTTAACTTACCATATTGTTTTAGCATACACCTCCATAGAATAAGGAGTGGAAATATTTAAAGTTTCAAACCCACACAAACTATAATACATAATTATTAAAGTGAAAACAAAAACTAAATCAAAATACAATATACTCCCCTACAACCGGTCCATCTCAAACTCAGTCTCCAACAAACTTAAGATAATACATGGATCTCATTAACTACTTAATATACTTTATTTAGTACAACTGGAATAGCCCTTAGAGATTTTTCCAAATCCATGTCCTTAAACTCCATATTATTTTCAAGTTTCCAATCAAATGAGTTGATTAATGATCCCAACATCAAATGCAACATCCTGACTGCCAATGGTGATCCTGGACATATACGTCTCCCACTACCAAATGGTGTCAACTTAAAGTGTCGACCTTTCACATCTATCTCAGATCCAATAAACCTTTCTGGTGAAAACAAATGAGCATCCTCCCATATATCTGTTCTACCAATGGCCCATTCATTGATCAGAACTTGAGCACCCTTTGGAATTGTATATCCTGATATTTCCACATCTACCCTTGCTTTTCGAGGAAGCAATAGTGGAGCTGGAGGGTGTAAACGTAAACTCTCTTTTACCACTGCTTGTAAGTATGGAAGCCTATCTATGTCTGATTCCTCAACTGGATTTCCTAATCCAATAATCTCCTCAAGTTCCTTTTTGGCTTTTGACATAATCTCTGGATTGCGTACTAGTTCGCTCATTGCTCTTTCTAATCCATATGCTGTTGTATCTGTTCCCGCCACAAGCAAGTCCTAGTAAAAGTACAACAGTTACGTGTTAAGTAAATAATCAGGGCCGTCTTTAAGTGTACGCAAGACTGTTGAACTGTGGCTAAATATAGTTTTTATTTATTTTACCACACTTAAATTGTGTCTAACCTGTATAGGGCCTCTGAAAATTTAAGATGACCATATAAACCAGTAGTGCATGATTTTTATAAAAGTAGAAGATAAAAGGGTGAAAGAGAAATGAAAATACATACAAGTAACAGATGTTTAATCTGCTTTTTATCCATCTTCTGCTTATCTTCTTTGGAAATGTCCAACAAAGTGTCTAACATGTCATTGTTTGAGATATAATCCTCACTTTCTCTCAACTTCATTCGCTTGTCAATTATGATATCCAAGGCATAGAACACCTTTGAAACATAATTAGTAGTGTGTTTTTTAATGCCTTGCGGGTCAAAAATCTTCAACACAGGGAAATGATCAGAGATGTTTGGTGTTCCAACAGCTTTCAAGAGAGTGGAAACTATATCCTTATACTCATCATCTAAAGACTCAACAAAATCTTGAGACACAAAAGTGTAAGATAAAAAATTAATGCAAGCTTTGAAAGCAGCTCTTCCAATATCAACAGCTTCGCCGGTTAAACTGCTTTTACGCATATCATTGAGAAGATCTTTGAGTTTCATACGTCTAAGTTCTTGACTTCCATCAAGAGTCTTGGTAGAGAATAGATTATTATGACATATTTTTCTAAGGTGTTGCCAGAGAGGTGAAAATGGGAGGAAGACTAAGCTAAAATTATTGTGATTATGAGTAGTTGTGTTATGAGGAACAGATCTATCAGAGAACAAAGAATCATGAGTATGAAGAATTTGTTTGGCCATATCGGATGAAGAGATTATGATAGTGGTTTCAGTGCATAGGTTTATAAGCATAACAGGACCATAGAACTTAGCAAATTTTGCAAGTGTTTGTTGTGGTTTGTTGTACAAATCAACAACGTTAGACATGATAGTGAAAAAGGAAGGTCCAGGTGGAAGTTTGTAGTTTGAATTTTTGGTTCTTGCATAGAGTGAACCAACAAAGTACGTGACAATGCATGTCAACAAAAAGAGCAGCGCACTACTCCCATAATCCATATCTGAGACAAACAAGGCAAGCATAATTAATAATCAAGCATTATAAATTATCATACAAAAGCAAGGGAAATTAGTGCAGATTAGTTAAAGCTAGAAATAATTAGAAAGAAGAAGCAATTAATTAAGTACTTCTCCAAAGTCACCACCAAAGTATTAATTAAGAGTTGGAAGGACTTTTTGCCTTTTGCTTTCTACTTCACCCCAATTTATAGGACGAGATCATGAAGTTATGTCCGCTTCAAAACAAATAAAAAATAATTGAATATGCTTAAAATATTAATAGATGTTAGTTAGTGTTGTTACCATATGTTTTTCAGTTTATAATTATTAAACACTTTTCATATTTTTATAAAGAACATCTTGGCTTCTTCTCTACATAACTAAAATGTTATACTATAATCTCTTTAAACCAATTCGGCTAGAGGTGTGTACACATATCTTATTTTATAACTTCTTCTCTACACAGCTAAATTATTCTATACGCTGTGTGAACTGTTATTTTTTTATTAAGCTTTATGATAAAATATCTAATAATTTGAAATGGGAATAACTTCTTTACCTATTAAAAAAAATAGATAATCAACTATAAAATACCATTTAATCTTAGTATATTTAATTATTTGTTAAATAATATACTTTTTATTATTTTCAAAACATTTTAAGATAACTTCATCCAACGTTTTGAGTTAGGTAAATACAAATTCCTCATTTGAAATAGTAAAAGATACTCTCCGAAACCAATAAAGTGAAGTCTTCAGTGATATGAGAGTGGTTTGCTGCTGGCAAAAAAGTATAATAACTTGACTTTATCGTGTGTGCAACCTCCGGGTCCGGAATCCAAATGAGCTTGTCAATCAATATCTGGTTTGGACAAAAAAGGTCCAATGCAACCACTAGCTCCTGCAACTCAGACTGAAAAATAAACCCTGACTCATATTTAATTCCAAAATCTCCCCAACACCACTGGCCCTGCTCCTAGCTTGCCATGCCCGATACCACGGTGAACTTTCTACTACTAATGCGAAAAAGGTCAGAGAATCTATCAATAAACTCAATCGTGCCAGTCCAAACTGCCATCCAAAAATGAATAGAGGATCTGTTTCCGAACTTACAAGAGATACTACCTATAAAGCCAGAACCTTCATACTGAGAAGAAGTAACTAAATTTAAAACATTCTTCCACCACGCCGATTCAGGACACCTTATGTTCTCCCTTTGGCCTGAAAGGATTAAAGCATAAAAGAATCTTGCACCATAATACCTCATTGTCTGGGATGATTTTCCATTTCCACTTAAACAACAGAGCCAAATTGAAAAAATTTAAGTTCTTCACCCCTAATCCATGGAAAAAGGATTACAAATCTTTTCGCACCCTACCCTTAATCCATGGAAAAATTTTAAGTTCTTCATCCCTAATCCATGGAAAAAATTTAAGTTCTTCACCGCCACTGGAAAAAGGATTACAAATCTTTTCACACCCTACCCTATGAATTTTCCTCTTATCATCGTAATCATCCCACAAAAGCTACTTATGAATCTTCTTAATATCCTTCCAAATCTTGGTTGGGACTTGGTAAATTAGAGAAAGAATGTTGACAAATTGCTCAGAACCAATTTAATCAAAGTAATTCTACCGCCAAGAGACATTGTCTTCCCTTCCCACTTTGTAAGTCTCACTCTAAATTTATCAACTAAGAATTTCCAAGGTTTGATACGTCAGGGATTAATTCCAATTTGAATATCTAGAAATAAGAACTCACTACTACAAAATACATCTTCGATAACACTAATACTACTACAACTATGATGTCCACCATTGTAATATCCAATAAAAACATATCTTAGACAATATATTGTAAAAGTTAAACATTGATAATGAAAGCATTTGTCTTGAAAACAGTGAAATTTAAAAAACCTTGAAAAATCTTTGGAATGAATTGCAAATGCAGAAACAAATTTGTTCCAAGGTCGGTGTTTTATATAATATCATATATTTTAATTAGAATTTTATGTTATGTATCTAATTTTTTTTTTATGTTATATCAGAAATTTGATGCATGCATAACCATTCAACTTTAAAAGCGACGGGTATGCAACAAATATGAGTTTGTTCTTCTCCAAGAATAATAATGATGACGATGAATCAGATTTGTCAAAATTTTGTACTTGTAGATTGAAACCAAAATAATGTAATTTAATATTTTGTAATTTTTTTTTTTAAAAACTTCTCCTTGGTTTTTGACAGAAACCGAGAGGTGTGTGATTCTAGTTTTAAAAATATAAAAATGATATGTTATTGGGGATCGAACCAATGATTATTTCTATAATATCTCATATCCTCTTAAGTGCTTTAATCCTTGTCATTTGGGACATATAGAGCTCATATATGCTCTATTTGTTGTCAGTTGAGACAGATTGAGCTCTTATGTGTTCTATTTTTTTGTCATTTGAAACAAATAGAGTAATTATTGAACTCAAATGAGTTTAATTCTTACTAAGTAATGTTGACCTTTATTAATTTGTAAAAGGAAGAATATTTTGGCAACATTAATAATTGGTGAATTGCTATCTAGAAGATAAAAGTATCCTTTTTGATATTTTCCTCTCTACAATTCTTGCCAACTACCCGTTCTTTTATGAGATAAGAAAAGAAAGAGAACAAAAGATAGTAAGAATGAAATAAATAAAGGAAAAGAGAAAGAAGAAGAAAGAAGCGAAAAGTGAGAAAGATGAAAAAACACTTGGAAAGATCATCATTTCCACCATCTTCATCTCAATTTCTTCATCATCTTCTTGGATTGAGGTGGGTTCTCGGTAAAGGAAAATGCATGATTTGAAAATTAGTTTTTGTGTGATAACATGCTTATGTGTGAAATTGATCTTGATAAATGTCTATCTTGTTGTTGGATATATGGTTATGTTGAAACAATACATATTGATGTTTATTATAATGATACATGTGGAAGAAAAATGAGACTTGTTCCTTTCCTGTTGCGTTTTCTCATTATTTGAATTATCCAGATTTCACTAAGCGAATGAACCGCTCGCTAAACGAGAAAACCAACTCCCATGAAAGAATTGTATTTTCATTCTCGTTAAGCGACAGAGGTTTCTCGCTGAGTGAAGGCTCGCTATGTCATCGCTATGCGAGACAGGGGATTTATGGAAATTCCTTTCTGCCTGGCCTCGCTAAACGAGATCTCACTTTGACATCTTTCCAGGGCTTTCTAAGCGAGAGTGTCCAGACTTGGATACATATTGTGTTCCCTATTTCCACCATAAAATAGGAATCATAGTTGCGATTGACATAAGGTCACATATATTAGAATAATGTTAATTTCATAATACGAAATACTCGAGTATGTTATGGTATGATTTGGTATGGTTTAGAAAGGTAATCCAATTCTATATCCTTTAACGAAGTATTTTCGTGCATGTATGTTATTAATGCTTGATGAGTAATGATGAACTGTTATGCTTATGTTATGAACTATATCAAGAATTGTTAATTGCCTTGAATACATAATGGTTAAATTAATCTATGATGAAAAGTGAGGCTAAACTTAGGTTTGTAACTAGGTGAATAAATTAGAAAGATAACTTAAGTTATGGTAAATAACTTAGGTTGAAATGCTCGAATGTAAGGGGTGCATCCATGAACGAGTAATTGCTAGAGATGGATCGTTCTGTTTACGAAAAGTTTTAAATGGTATGAATGGTTAATGATGATCCAATTGTGAATTGAACTAGCTTGTATGGAAACACATTATAATATATTGAGATTATGATAGAATCATATGGTGATTGTGATATCAACCCGCAGTGATTGTGATATGATTACATGGTATTTGATGAGAATAATCATGTAATGATTGTTGTGAACTAGTCACGTATTTAAAAATTACCATTGATCACGCACATCCCAATTGAAATGCTTATGTAAAGTAGAATTGAGGATGTGGCATCAATGATTCGTGCCTCATAATAAGCTCATGTCCCAATTATGGATTGGATCTATGGATGAGAGGTAAACTTCTAAGTGGGTTTGAGTCTCATACGATGAAATATACTCTAAGTGGCCGGGGAACAATGCAGGAATCCACAACAAAGGTGAATCATATGGCCGGGGAACAATGTTTTGTGCTTCAGAATAATGATTCATTGAGTCAAGTGAACTCATGTTGTATGTTTTCCATACGAAGCGTAAATTCCACCAAACCAATAATTTTGAAAGTAAAGAGAACCAACGGGGTCGTTGGAAGTAGTAGTAAGAATTGTGATTTATGTAATGTGAAAGTGGGGGTGGCGTGAAACACCCCAATTTTTAATTATTCCTTTTAATTGAGTATATAATATTTATTTAAGTGCTTTATTTAATTAAATAGAATTATTGAGGAGGGTGGGGATAGAGGTAGCGAAGCGGGAGGCTCGTCGAGTTTGTGCCCGGTGGAACGCGTGCCTGCACGAGGGTCTCCTCGTCGTCGGTAGAGCGGGGCAAAGGTATGTGAAAGGACGCGACTGTCAGGTTACCTCCACGTGTCGCACGTTAAGTGGTAGTAGGGGCGGCTACCCTAGGTCATTTAAGAGCCTAGTGTCGCTTCGAGTCCCGCGCCGGGTTATAAATATGGGGGTCCCCGATCATTTTTCTACTTTCCACCTTGCTGTCTTACCTGCGAAACTCTGAGATTCCTGCTCGTCCGCCGTCGCTGTAGATCGCCGCCGCGCCGTTTAGTTCTTCCTCCTGTTCGCCGCCGTCACAAGTGATTTTCTCTCTTTTCTCCTTTTATTTCTGCCGTTTAATTAGGGTCTGTGGTCGGGGCGTGATGAATGCCCCGAGGAGACACGCGAGTTTCGCCGTATCTGGCGGTTTTCTGGGTCAGTTCTGATGAATTCCCCGGGGAGAATTGGTTGTTCCGGTGAATGTCCCAAGGACGGGGGCTTTCTCCGATGAATGCCCCGGGGACGCGCGCCTTTTCCGATAAATATCCCGAGGAGGGATGATAGGTTGGCCTTTGAATGCCCCGTGGAGGAGCGGCGAGGAGCGCCTACTCGCTCGTCATTCTCCCGCCTTTGTCGCCCTTTCACTTGACCTGCGGTGGAAGGGTGGATTTGATCTTGGCTATCAAATTCACCATTGTCCTCTGCTTTTCAGGTGTAGATGTCGGCCTTGGTACCAGGGACGATGGTCGAAGATAATGAACCCGAGGTCCCAGATTTCGACGAGCGCGTCCTCCTCGTCGAGGAGTGGGTGGCCGAAGAGTCGTTGTCCACCCCATCCTACTTCGTGGCCGATGCGTCCGATGTCTACGCTACCGTCGAGGATATGCCTGAAGGGGAGCCGCAACACTGGCAGGTGTTTGCCCGAAGGAACACCATCGCATCTGCTCGCGATATGGTCGGCGGATGTTTCACATGCACGAGTTCTACTTCAAAGAGGCTCGGATCAGATTGCCATTCTCCGTTTCCCATCTGGGCCTCTTCGATTGGTTACGTTTGGCCCCGTCCCAACTGCACCCTAACGCTCTGGCCTTTATCTGTGCTTTCATGGTGGTGTGCTTTTATCTCGAGGTGGAGGCCACGGTGCCCTTGTTTTTTTTCGCATCTTCCACCTGCAACGCCAGTCGGTGAACGTCCGTCAGGGATGGGTCTCGTTTAAGCAGCCGACCAAGCTCTTCAAGACGTACAACGATTCTGTTCGAGATTTCAAGGGTCGGTTCTTCCTCGTGAAACCTATCACTCAGGAAGGCTCAGATACTCTTTTCACCGAGGGGGAGCGAATGATAGACGGCCAGCGGTTCCTCGCGTGGCTCCCCAAGGTACATTTATTGTGGACCTCGAAGCACTTCAACCGCGGTACTGACCGGTATATCATGCGGGCAGGGACTCTCAACGAGAAGGATATGGCCGCGTATATGAAAATAGTTGCCTTTGTACGGGATCTTCCCCCGCCGAAACTGGTGACGCCCGATGGTCGGTACATCCTCGATACGCAGGGGAACGTGCGGACCAAGAAGAGGCTGATTAACACTAAGACCCTGCTCGGTTGCGCCACGGGGGCAGATGCTCTGGAATATCTAGGTAGGGACGTTTCTTTTTTCCTGTGATCATATGTTTTGACCGTTGCTAACTCTCTGTTTGTTTTTACAGCGAACATGTCTTCCGTTGAGGAGCGAGTGAAGAAGCTGCGCGCCTCAAGGAACGCCGTGGTCCCGAAGACGCGGGTGAGTCAACTGGTTGGGCAGGAGGCCGTGACGCCGGGAGGCCAGAGTTCGTCTTCTTCTCCCCAGGAGAGTCGGTCTCCTACGTCCCAGGGAGATGCGAAGAGGCCGAGATCCGAGGAGCCCCGCGGCTTGATTGATCTGACGACCGGCTCGGCCGAGGAGGATTATATCGTTCCGCCGTGCCATCAACATCCGGGCTATTTTCATGGTGCCCGGTCTCCTACCGTCTCTGCTGGGGAAGTGAAGGCTATCCGTGAAGTCGATCGAGAGTCTCGTCGATGTATCCTGGCGGAGGATTTGGCCGCGATGATGCGGACGTTCACGACGGCCCTTATCCTGAACGAGGAGGGTTGCTCTGCCGCTGAGCTGTCCAAATTGCAGGGGGACCTTACCTTCATGCAGTCGCGCCTGGCCAAGCTTACCGAGGAGCTGGAGAAGAGTCGGAAAGATGCTGCTGACCAGCGCAAGCGAGCAGAGGGCGCTGAGGAGAAGGTGACCTCGATGGAGGAGAAGCTGGGGGCGGCGATGGCCGAGGTGCAGGCGCTGAAAGTTCGTATGGAAGTCCTGGACAGCGCACTTTGTTCGGCCGAGGACGAGACTGAGGAGGACCAGCGGTTGATCACGCGTGCTGATTTGGTCGCCAGGATTCGGGTGTTGGAAGGCGATTGTTTGGATGCTGTCGAGGTCGCGTTCAAGAGCGCCGTTGTGCAGATCCAAGTTGTCAACCCCGACGTCGCGCTGGTCGTGGACGGGATTGGGCCGTATCATGAGATCGTCGGCGGGAAGGTGGTCAACCCCGAGCTTGTCGTTCCCGAGGAGGTCCCCGTGGTTGCTGAGTAGGAGGGCGAGGTGGTATAGGTTCCCGGGCCTGCGTGCTCGTAGTTTTCTGGCCTGCGTGCCGACATTTTGTAACTTGTTTTTCTTTGTTAGGCCTGCGCGCCCCTGTTCGTGTAATATTGACTACTGGGTTGGTGCCCGCTTTTGTTTAATATATTTTTTGAGAATTTTCTAAGTGTGCGCTCGGTATTTGCATGATGTTTATGCTCGTCTTATTTTCGTATTTATTTGTTCGCTTGAATGATGTTCGATGTGCATGTGTTGGTATGCTTTTCGGGCCTGTCCGGGTGTTAGCTCGACAAACTTGTTACCGGCGGTGAAGGGAACTGGCCGGTGTGGCCGGACCGTTTCGGGGGTAGTTTTCCCCGTGGCGTGGACGTCCCATCGCGAGCTGGGCGTCTTGCCGGTTTTGGTACAACGGTGGGAAGTCTCGGTCGAGGTGTTCACCACCGAGCGAGGTCGTCTGCCCGCGCACACAAGAGGCAGGGCTTACTTTTCTCTGGTCGCTAGTGGACGCGTAGGAGTACGGCGGTACCATGTCGCCCCCCCAGTGGCCGGGATGAGGGGTCGTCGCGGGCAGTGTTTTAACTGTAGTACCGCTTAAGTTTCACGGCGTTCCATGGTCGAGCTAGTTATTCACCGTGCAGGTTTTCGAGGTAATAGGCCCCGTGCTCCGTCTTGTCGCGGACACGGTAGGGGCCTTCCCAATTCGCAGCCAATTTGCCCTCGTGGGAGTCTTTCTGGTTTCTGCGCAGAACTAAGTCGCCATTTTGAAAATCGCGTTTTAGGACTTTGTTGTTGTGGAGAAGTGCTACTTGTTGTTTCAGTCGGGCTTCTCGGAGGGCTACTCCTGAGCGGATTTCCTCGACAAGGTCGAGCTCTTCTCGTAGGGTGCCGTCGTTATCGTCAGTGTCCAGGGGAGCTTCCGTTCGTCTGGATGGTTCGCGTATTTCGACCGGTATCACGGCTTCGGTTCCATACGTGAGGCGAAATAGGGTTTCCCCCGTGGTTGAGTGGAGGGTGGTGTGGTACGCCCAGAGGACGTTGTGGAGCTCTTCGACCCATGCTCGTTTTGCGTCACCGAGTCGTCCTTTGAGTCCCCTGAGTATGACCCTGTTCGCGGATTCTGCCTGGCCGTTTGTCTGAGGGTGCTCGACCGAGGTGAAGTGGTGTTTGGTTCCGAGCTTGGTGACGAAGTCGCGAAAGTTTTTCGCCGTGAAGTGTGTGCCGCTGTCGGTGACGATGGTGAGTGGGACCCTGAATCTGGCGAGGATGTTTCGTTTATAGAATCGGAGTATGTTGTGGGCCGTGATTTTGGCCAGAGCTTCGGCTTCGATCCATTTGGTGAAGTAGTCGACGCCCACGATGAGGTACTTATTCTGATAGGACCCTAGGGTGAAGGTCCCGAGGATGTCCAGCCCCAACCAGGCGAACGACCACGGGGAGGAGAGGGATGTGAGTTCGGCTGGGGGGGCGAGGTGCATGTCACCGTGTCGTTGGCATTTGTCACATCGTTTGACGTGTTCCTTCGCGTCCGATTGCATCGAGGGCCAGTAGTAGCCTGCTCGTAGAGCCTTTCGTGCTAGGGATCTTCCTCCGAGGTGCTGCACGTTGATGCCCTCGTGGATTTCCTCTAGGACGGCTGCGCTCTGGGATTTATCTATGTATTTGAGGAGTGGGATCGCGAAGCTTCGGCGATACAGCCTTCCTTCGAGGAGAACGTACGAGCAGGCTCGTCGTCTGGTTGCGCTAGCTTCTTTGGGGTTGGTCGGAAGGTGGCCGGTGCTGAGGTAGGCGTGGAGTGGGGTCATCCAGCAGTCATTATCCCCGATGGCGTTGATGTCGAGAAGGGTAGTGGTCGCGTTGGTACTCGGTTGCGACAAGACTTCTTGGATGACTGACTTGTGGCCGCTTCTCTTTTTGGTGCTTGCCAACTTGGAGAGGATGTCGGCGCGGGTGTTCTGCTTGCGCGGGACGTGCTGAATCTCCGCTGTGTTGAAACCTCGCAATTTTTCGGTGATGAGTGCTAACTAATCAGCGAAGTTGTCATTCTTCGCTTGATATTCCCCTCGTACTTGCGAAGCGACTAGCTGGGAATCTGTGTAGATTCGGATGTCTCTGGCCCCGAGGTCAGATGCCAAGCGAAGTCCGGCTAGAAATGCTTCGTATTCGGCTTGGTTATTAGTCGTCGGGAAGGCCAGCGTGAGGGAGACTTCGATGAGGGTGCCTTCGTCGTTGTCGAGGACGATTTCGGCGCCGCTTCCCGTGGAGTTGGAGGAGCCATCCACGAAAATGGTCCAGATGTGGCTCCTGGTGGTGGGATCGGGTGACGGGGTCATCTCGGCGACGAAGTCTGCCAAGGCTTGAGCTTTGATGGCGTGCCGGCCCTCGTAGGTGATGTCGAACTAAAATAGTTCTAGTGACCATTTCAGCATGCGTCCGGCCATGTCGGGACAGCCGAGGAGCTGGCGGATGGGCTGATCGGTGCGGAGCACGATGGTGTGTGCGAGGAAGTAATGTCGGAGCCGTCGTGCTGCGGTGATAAGGGCTAGGGCGACCTTCTCGGTCAGCTGGTATCGGATTTTGGGGTCGTGGAGGGCTTTGCTAGTAAAGTAGATGGGCTTTTGGCCCTCCCCGGCTTCGTTGACGAGGACGGCGCTGACGGCTTCGCTGGCCACTGCCAGATAGAGGTATAGGGTTTCGCCCGGCACGGGACGTATCAGCACTGGTGGTTCGGACAAGACGCGTTTGAGGTGGCAGAGGGCTTGCTCGCATTCGTCCGTCCATTCGAACTTGGTCTCCTTCCTGAGCAGTTTGAAGAAGGGGAGGGCGTGCTGGGCGGACTTGGCAATGAACCGGGAAAGGGAGGCGAGCACGCCGTTGATGGATTAGATGGACTTCTTCGTGGTGGGCGTGGTGATATCCGAGAAGGCGTGGCATTTGTCTGGATTGGCTTCGATCCCCCGTTCGGTCAAGTAGTAGCCGAGGAACTTACCGGCGCGGACACCGAAGGTGCATTTCTCTGGGTTGAAGCGCATTCGGCACGTCCTTACGGTCTCGAAGACCTTCCTGAGATGGGCTGTGTGGTCGTCCTCTGTGCAAGATTTGAAGATCATGTCGTCCATGTATACTTCGAGCATGTCGCCGATTTCGTCTTGGAAGACACTGTTCATCATTCGTTGGTGCGTGGCCCCGACGTTCTTTAGGCTGAAGGGCATGACGTTGTAGTAGTAGTTGCCCGACACCGTCATGAAGGTCGTGCTCTGTTTATCGTGCTCGGCCATCGGGATCTGATTGTACCCCGAGTATGCGTCCATGAAGGACAAGAGCCGGAAGCCCGCGGAGTTGTCGACGAGCTTGTCGATGTTGGGAAGGGGGTAAACATCCTTAGGACATGCCCGATTGAGATCAGTATAGTCAACACACATGCGCCATTTCCCATTATTCTTTTTAACGAGTACAACATTGGACATCCAGGTTGAATACCGGGCTTCCGAAATAAAATTTGCCTCTAGGAGGTCTTTTACAGCTTTTTCGGCTGCTGCCGATTTTTCGGGGGATTGGCGACGCCGACGTTGGACAACGGCTTTCGCGGTCGGGCTGATGGACAGCTGGTGGCAGGCGACTTCGGGGTCGAGTTCGGGCATTCCCACGGAGCTCCAGGCGAAGAGGTCGGCGTTCTCGCGGAGGCAGGCTTGGAGCTGTCTTTTCGCGAGGTCTGGGAGTCCGATGCCGATCTTCACGGTTCTGCTCGTGTCTTCCCCGAGTGTGATGATTTCGAATTCTCCGTCCGGGATGGGGCGTGCTGGGTGGGATGTTTTCTCGTTGACCTCGCTGTCTTTATTTCGGGGTCGTGCTCCCCGGTGAAGCGACTGTCGAGGTCCACGGATCCGACCAGCTTCTTTGGTTTGCCCTTTGGTGCTACGATTGGAGTTGTCCTCTTGGTCGTTGGAGCGATGGAGTCTAAACCTTTCAGCGCGGCCTCAAAACACCTTCGAGCGGCCTCGATGTCTCCGTTAAGGGTCACCACGGCCCCCTGTTTTGTGTAGTACTTCATCTTCAGGTGGACGGTGGAGGGTACCGCGGTGAGTTCTGCTATCGTTGTTCTGCCCAGGATACAGTTATAGAGGGACGGGCACTCGATGACTAGGAAGCGGATGCTGATTTCCCTGGCCATTTCCTCTTCTCCGAAGGTGACTTTCATATCCACGTACCCCCAAGGTCTCGTCGTCGTCCCGTTGAACCCCTGAAGGTCGGAGCCTATGTAGGGGGAAAGGTTGGATTCGTCGAGTTGGAGGGTTGTGAACAGGTGCGTGTACATGATGTCAACCGAGCTTCCCCCTTCGACGAGGAGGCGCCTTACGTCGAAGTTCGCCATCCGCGCATGTATGAGCAGGGGAATGTTGGAGTTGGGGGATCCCCCGGGGAGTTCCTCGAGGTAAACTGCGATCGGATTGGATCGACCTTGGAACTTTTCGAGCGTGCTCATTTTTCCGGAGTTGTTCGCGATAAGCTCGTCGAACTTTCTCTTCACTGATCCTATGGACAGGCTCCTCGTGGCTCCATCTGAGATGACCATGGCTCTGGCAAAGTATTTCCATCGGCTGGTTGGTCGGATTGGTTCGTCGATTAGGTCGGGTCCTTCGGGAAGACCGAATTCTCTATCCGCGAACCAATCCTCGGGGTGGCTGACACAAAGTGCGACTTGGAGCCTGCTGTTGTCCTCTGGAGAGGGGAGTTCCTTGACTTTCTTGGCCTCTGGGGCCTCTTGCCTCGGTGGTTCGCCTCTCCGGGTGTATCTCTTCAGGTGACCGTCTTTGATCAGAATTTCGATCGCGTCCTTGAGATGGATGCAGTCTTTGGTCACGTGCCCGTGGCTCCTGTGGAATCGGCAGTATTTTGATTTGTCCACATTGGGTTTGGGGGGTGTCGGTCGCGGAAAACGGACACCTCCCTGGACGAATTCGGTTTTGGCGCATTCAGCCAGTATGCGCTCGCGGGAAGCGACTAAGGCTGTGTACTCTGTGAATCAGCCGGCAGGGCCGCGTGGTTCGCGTTGTTCGCGGGGCTCGTGGGGGCGATCTTCGCGACGACGGTCCCCTCCCCGTCGATGGCTCGAGGCTCCGTCGTCTCGGTGCCCGGGAGGGGCCTCCTTGTCTCGGGTGTCTCGAGCGGAGTTGGACGCTTGTGTTTCTTCGAATCGGATATAATGCGCGGCTCTGTCGAGGAAATCCTGGAGGGAGGTTGGCCGGTGTATGCCTACGGCCTCGTAGAACTTGGAGTCGTGGTGTAGACCCTGCTCCATTAAGTAGCGCTTCATCTCGTCTGACGTTGTCACTTGCACTGCTTCCCGGGTGAATCTTTCGATGTACTTTCGAAGAGGTTCATCGGGGCCATGGATTATCGCCTCGAGGACGTCTTCCGTCTTCGGGTGGCGCCGGAACGCCGTAAAGTGTTTGGAGAACAGGTCCTTCAGGACTCTCCACGACGTAACTGATTCGGGCTCCAAACTTTTGTACCAGGTCATGGCGCCTTTCCTCAGAGTCTTCGGGAATAGCCCGCACTTGATAGCTCCCCGGACGTTTCGGTAATCGAGCATGGCTTCGATGTCCTCTAGGTGATCGTCCGGGTCGGATGTGCCGTCGTACGTCGATAGCGTCGGGGGCTTCTCCATCCCTTGGGGTATGGGGCAGCCATGATTTCTCGGGACAGCAGGGTGCGATAATCGTCCTCGTCGCTGGGAGCCGGGGACCGATGGGGAGACGAGCCATTCAGAATAGGCCCCTGGTTTCGGGTTCTCGACCTCCTGCCTGGGTTTTCGCCCCGAGGATCCCTGGACGGGATCGCCGCAGTGTTCTGGCGCCTCTCGCGAACTTGTCTTGCTGGGGACCTGGTGCATTCTCGCACCACCTGTGCGCGGTGTCTCTCCAGCCGCGGTCGACGATTTCTGGGTCGAGGTGAGGGACTTCTCGAGCCTCCGTTCTGGTCTTCCCGCGGGGGGGGGGGGGGGGGGGGGGGGACCTCGGAGGGCCGACGCGCTCCAATGCTCCAATTCTCGCATTTTGCTGGAACAACAACTGGTTCGTCTGGTTGATGGCCGTAAAGAGGGCGGCCACTGTTGGGTCTGCTCCCGCCGGGATGGGAACTGGTTGGAATGCTGCCGGGCTCGGGGGCCGGTGGTCGGCCTGAAAGAGCCGCTCCGCGGATGACGGTGAGGTAGTTTGGCCATCTCTCTCGTCAGTTTCCGCCGGACGCGACGTTTCCATCTGCTTGTTTCCGTTGGTGGCGACGTTGAGCACAAAGTCGTGCGGAGTGTCGTCGCGGTGTGGGCTAGCCATGATCGTGGAGTGTTGGTGAAACTTTGGTTTTCTGCTCGGAGTAACGGGGAAGTTTTTGTTCCCACAGACAGCGCCATTGATCTGACCTGATTAGAAGAGGATCAAGGACTGGCCACTCGCTGTTGGACTGCTATCTGTTCGCCGATGATGAGGAGGAGGAGAGGGGTGTACCTGTGAACACTCCGATGCCAAAGTAAGAAATTGGGCAGAGTGAGAGCAAAGTACAGAAAGGGAAAGATGTGAATTACCTGACCCTCTTGAGGAAGAGGGTATTTATAGAGAGACCCCAGTGCTGGGCCAACGGTCATTTGAGGTGGGCTGGATGACCAGGCCCAACCCTAATAACTGCTAGGGCTTACGTGGCGTAGTGAAGACCAGAACGTGGTCTTCGCCCTAGTCCAACTGTCTCGTGATCTCCGGAAAGTGGGTTTGACCTGCTCTTTCGGAGGTGGGCAGTTGGGAGATGACGTGTCCCAGCGGAGGGGGGTACGTGGAGAACGTGCGTCGGGCACGTTGTCCTCCCCACGGAGGGGAGCTCGCGAGGTTCCCCAGAGGGCGTTGTTCTCCCCGCGGAAGGGAGAACGCAAGGATGTGGTCTTGCTCGATGGACCGGGGGTGCCCTTTTCGGCCGAAAAGGGGGGCGTTGAAGACACTACGGGACGTGCCGTCCATCCCGGCGGGGAGCGTGCCCTGCCCGTACTATTGGGGTATGTGCCCGGTCAGGCTAGTCCACTTAACGGGCCTTTTACGTTATTGGGCTGGACCGCGAGGCTGGGCCCAGACCAAAACATATATATATATATATATATATATATATATATATATATATATATATATATATATATATATATATATATATATATATATATATATATATATATATATATATATATATATATATATATATATATATATATATATATATATATATATATATATATATATATATATATATATATATATATATATATATATATATATATATTCAATTGTCCATAATTGATCTGTGTATATTTAGGTGCGGTTAGAACTCAAATAGGAGAAACATGTGAGTTTCAAATCTGTTCAATAGGGAGAAACATGTGCATTTAAAATAGGTGTTAAAGAACTTTTATATAGGAGAGTTTCATAATTGTATCATAAGTAAATAATATTTGATGCTATTTTGAAGTGAGACAATTTTAGAGTTAAGTCTATAGTTTTGGGAAACCCTTTAACAATTTAAGGAATTAAACATAATTCTAAATAACTTAATATTGAGTTAGTGATATTTTTTAGAGTTGATTAACTTAAGGGGGCTAACTTGTTAGGAGTTTTGATATTTTAACAAGCCTAGTGTTGAATTTGAGTTCAAATATGTTTAGAGTAGTGATTAGAGGTGTATTTTAAACTACTAACATGGTTAGAGTTATGTCTGAAATGGTTAAGTTGACTCTAATGTGTTCAACGAGTTAGTTTGATATGTTTTGAGTGTTATCTGAATTACATATTATTGTGTTTTGAGCAATTTTGAGTTTAGTGACCTTTCACTACCCTTTTGATAAGTTTGAGATCAAATTGTGACCTTATGGTTGTTTTAGTATTATTTAAGTCATGTCGTCAGCCAATATGATTCATGAAAGTTATCTATATATGCAAGAGTTGTCGTTTGAGCACTTTAGAGTAATTTAGAATATTTTGGAGAACTTTAGGGTCATTTAGACTTATTTAGAGTCGTGGAAATTGTTATGAAGTTGTTTAGAGTTTACTTTGAGGACCGTGTTGAGTTAAAGACAAAGATTGTCACCCTTTTGAAGAGTTGTGAGCAAATATAAATAATTAGTACTATGTGGATCTATTTGGGTATTTTTCTGAATTGATGAATAATTTGAGTTATTGAGTATTAATTTATATTCTACTCTGTTGTTTTAATATAATTATTGAGATTTTATTATATATTATAATTTTTTGAGTTGTGTGGTTCAGAGAGAACCTTGTCCAAAGAGAAAGTTTGTTCTGAGAGAACATTTTTGTAGGATACTATTAAGAGCGAAATTATGCATATTTTTGATAGTATTTTGTGGTCATTTTCAATTGTTTCTTTGGTATTTTGGTAGTAAATCCATATGTTTTATTGTAAATATGCAAGTTTTCGATTATGCATGTAAATATCTTGAATTGTGATCCTTTTGATGCTTTTTGATAGGTTTTCGTGCTTGGTGTGATGCTTGAAGCCTGTGGATGATGGAAGGAGGTTTGGAAGATCATTTTCGCGATAATCTGACAGAAAACTGCGCTTAGAGCATTTTCTGACGCAGGATCAAAGTGGTTTTGATGAAGAGGCAGTAGCCAAGGGACAAAGACCGCTCTTAGTGCGCTTTCATTAAATTTTCCGCTTTTGTACTGATTGCGCTAAGCACGGTGCCACTTATAGGCACCTTTTTGAACTTATATAAATTGGCACTCGGGAGATATTTTGAGAGCAGACACTTGTTTTTCACTTTTCATAATTGTAAGGAGATTTTTAGGGTTTGAAGCTTAGAAATTCCAAGAGGAGTAAAAATCAAAACTTTGGAGCATCAATCTTCGATCTTTCGACTTTGATGTTAGTAAAGTTTTCCTTTTTACTTATTGATCAAGCTACCATGGTGATGGCTAGCTAAACACCTTTTTTGTCAAGATTAGAGGTAGTTAACCTTATTAGTATGTATTTTTTTTTTAATATTTTGTATGTTAACAAGTTGATGATCAATATATGATGAAAATCTTTGCTCTTAATGATATTTGTATGGTTTGAATCACTCTAGATATAAATTTTTCAAATCTTGATCTAAGTTCTTCATCTATTAACAAACAAACTCTAGACATAGATTTGTGAGTTAATATTTGCTTTGTATCGATCTTTATATTTATTATTTTGGTTGTTGTTTAGAGAAATCATCTAGCGATTGAAACAATAATACCCATGAACCTGCTTAAAAATAAATGGAATCAAGAGGATACACGATTGTATTGATCTAAACAAAGTTCACATGCTTGATTAATAAGATATGTATGAAATGGATTAACGAAATCTAATCTTGACATGTTTTTCTTAAAACAAACATCTTTCTATAATTTACTATTTGCTACCAAAACAAGTGAAAACATACATTACCAAACCAAAACTCTTTGAAAATTCCTTTTCTTGAAACTCATAAACTATTGAACGGTAAGCATCCCATATCAGGACAATCTCTGCGAATACGATAAAACAATCCACCTAAAATACTTTAAAACAAAATGGAGTCGTTGCCTCAATTTTAAAACAATCACCCTTGTCGTTAGAATGCTT